>PVIJ01000787.1:24519-247573 GCA_004024925.1 Scalopus aquaticus
AGAAGAAAAGCAAATGGCCAACAGATACATGAAAAAATGCTCAACATCACTTATAATCAAGGAAATGCAAATCAAAACCACTGTGAGATACCACCTCACACCTGTGAGGATGGCACACATTAAAAATACAGGCAACAACAAATGCTGGAAAGGATGTGGAGAAAAAGGAACTCTTCTACACTGCTGGTGGGAATGTGAATTGGTCCAACCACTATGGAAAGCTGTATAGCGATTCCTCAAACTGCTAAACATGGAGCTTCCATATGACCCAGCAATACCACTTTTGGGAATTTACCCAAAGGACACAAAAACACTAATCCAAAAGGATACATGCACCCGTATGTTCATTGCGGCACTGTTCACAATAGCAAAGGTATGGAAGAAACCCAGATGTCCAAAAATAGATGACTGGATCAAGAAGATGTGGTACATATACAAAATGGAATACTATTCCGCATTCAAAGAAGATAAACACATGCAATTTGCAGCGACATGGATGGAATTAGAGGGGATCATACTCAGCGAAACAAGCCAGAAAGAAAGAGAAAAATATCGAATGGTTTCACTTTAACAGGACTATAGGGAAACCAAATAGGAGAGACACTTGGGGGAGTGGTGGGAGGGGGGAGGATAAGGGCACAAAATGGAGTAGAAAAGAACACAAGGGACCATGGAGATGGATCACAGGTGAATTAGTGGTGGGTTACCCAAGAGGAATACAAAATGTAAAAGACATAAATAACAATAAAAATATATATTTAAAAAAAAGTCACCTTAAGGCACTGAGAGTTTGGGAGAAAAGTCTCCAAAAGAAGGAGATGATGTCATAGAGGAGACAAAACAGAGATAAACCTTGACTATTCCCCTTGCCTATGGGCTCCATCTCTAAGCTCCTACTTGGCATCTCCTCTGGGATGTTAATGGCATGTCTAATCATATAACTGAAATGGATCTTTTTGTTTTCTACCAAACACATTCCTTTGTGATTCCACATATGAATAAGCAACATGGTCATTCACCCAGGTGGTTCAGACAAATTCTCAGAAGTCACTCTTGATTCTTGCTTTTCATTTATAAACCCCCCACCCATCCATCACATAATAGCTACAATGTCACTTCCTCTGAATGGTCTATCCTTGTTCTCATCCCAGCCCCTACTTAACATATTCTCTTGTTTTACTTTCTTCACAGCCTTATAAATACCTTTTAAAAAAATATATTGGTTTACATGTCTATTGCCTGTCTCCAAACATAAGAAAGTCAAAACGGGGGTCTGCCAGACTTGTTACTGAAAATCATACATTTGAACTAGCACCTGATTTCTAGAAAACACTCATAAAAATTTGTTCTGAGAGAGAAGAGGAGGCCCCTGAAGAGAAGAACAGGAGAAGACAAGGAGAAGACAAAAAAAAAAAAAAATTTTTGTTCTATTCATGGAAAATCCATAATAATGCCTATGACCAGTTCTCGCAGGTACCAAACACATTCAATATAGAATCTATGTTAGTTTGCACAATGCTGTAAAGTTAAAGCCTTATGAGGCTGTGCTATAGCACATTTAGCAATAAATAGCAGCATGGAAAAAACCAAGCCCTGTGTGATTCTAAGACAGATTAATCAAAAAATTTGACTCAAAACAAGTCCAAGAATTTAATTAATGTCTTGATTTTCAAAGAAAAGTTTAAAGTCTTTATAAGTCATATCAAAATAAAATAGCTGCTCCAAGACTTCACCAGAAGTGTACTTCAGCGAAAGTCTTCTAGTGTTTGGAAATGATTCAGGGTTAATAAACCACACAAATAATAAGAATTTCCTGTAGTTCTACATTCCTGAAGCTGAAAGGAACCTAAATAGTAATTTAAATCAACCATCTCACTTCATTGCCAGACACAGAACTAGTTAGGATTTGAACTTGGGATTCCTGATTCCAAAGTCAGCACTTTCTAGTATATCCAGTTGCTTGCATCCTCTGGGTTAAGATGAAAATTTACTCCATCATTAGTGACCTGACTTAAAAGTAATGCTTTTGGTACTGCAGGGAGAAAAAAATTCCATTTTTCTGAGTACTCAATATAGGGGAAGAGTGTAAACAAATATAAAATATTAATTTTAGGAAATTAATAATTAAAATGTTTATAATCATATTAATATTGCAACAATAAGTCATATTTTGGGCTGTGAAAAAATATTCATTATGACATTTACATATCCCAGGTGACAAGAGGCCCCTTGGGGTAGATTATTACAGTTCCTTCCACTAATGATTTTGAGCATAGATCAGAAAGTATCTGAACCACATAGTAATATCTGTAAAATAGGGATTAGTGTATGTTGGGTTTTAGGAAACATATTTGTTCTACAGAAGATGATAAATAACCAGAAAATTTTTCTCTATGTATTCCTTAGAGATCATTTCTTAGTAAATTAGGGGTTTTCAACAAGAATTTCTCTTCAAATGAGTGCAATTTTCAGGAAGCAGTAAAAAGTATAGAATATTCTAAATACTAATAACTATGTAATGTCAAGAAGGGTGTGAAGTGTTCTGATTTTTAAAAAAAATGACTGTTTCTCTTACTGGTTAGAATATATTGGGAATTGGAATATAATACCTTAGAAAGAAAATCAGTAGAATGGTAACCTAACTAGAAAGACAAGTAATTCCTTTAAATGTGAAAATAATGATCATAAATGTTACTATTGGATCTACCATATTACTATTGCCCATTTGCACTAATCTTATGTTAATACTTCCTGGCGCAAAGATCAGTGAAAGACTCCATTCCATTCATCCCTTGACATGTAAAATCAAAGTCTGACATAGATGTACAGAAAGTTTACTTAATGAAGGTGAAGTTTCCGGTATCAAAGGGCCAGAGGATGTCAACTGACCAAATAATGGGCATTTCTGGCTATCCAATTAATGAAAAGGCAGTACAAATTACCTGGAGAGGATAAACTTTGCTTTTTCCTTTGCTTTGTCATGAAAGCATGACAAAGTCAAGGAGAATCATAAAATTTAAAAATCCATTCACTCTTTTTAAGTACTTACAGGTATCTGTTGATAAAGTTGTTTTATAGGGAGTTGGTATCAGGGATTAGCTCAAATGTATTGTCCACAACCAGGCTTTGTGGGTTGTGATGAAAAATAGACCATGATGAAACTCATAAATTTCTTTACTTAGTATATCGCGTAATTGGTCATTTCATTGTACAATAAGTTCAATTTGGTGTATTTGTTCAGTATTCTCTGACTCATCTATAGAAAATGTAAAGGGCAAAACCAAACTACAGAGTATGAAGAGATTAGGTAGAAAAGTCCATGACACCGAGTTTCTGTTGTTGTTCTTTTATTAAACTAAATAATAAGGAAAGTGAGGTAAGGAGAAAACTTTCAAAAAGAAAAAACAAAGATCAACTAACTTTCACCATTTCAGTACTTATAAATGAAATAGCAAAAGGATATTATTATTCTAGAAAGATTTCATTTCGTAAATGGCATTCTAAAAATCGAGTGCAGTATAAATTTAGATAGCAATGATTTTTAAAAGTTTAATTACTGATCACAATGGTCCCAGTGGTAATTCTTCAACCAGTTTGTATCACAAGTCTTGAAGCAAAGTCCTTTATTTAAAAGTACTATTTTGGTAGCACTGAAGTGAATTTTCCAGGTCATATTTAGCAGGATCAACCTTTATTTATTTTTTTGCTTTTAAAATAAAATGGCTAAATGGAAAAAAATCTATTTTTAAATATCAAGAACCGGCTTCCAAATTAATTCTTCTATTCTAAATAAGTGTGAGGCAGAGTTTATGAAGAGCTTCCGTATTTACAAGTATCAATGGGGCCTCTGACTTGCTGAATATCTTCCAGGAAGAGAAATATGATACAAGTTACATTTCCTGAGAGTGAAGTGAGAGATGCTTGGAGTTTATAGTAAGTCACTTCTTTCCCAGCTGACATCCACCATCACCTGTCATGTTACAAGCCATTTGGCTACCAGGGCTTGGAGGGTTTGTCTTAAATGCTTTTCCCCCAAGCTGGGTGATGATGTTTGAGTTACACAGCCACAGACTCTGAAATCTTAGCTTTTTTTGTGTTTGCTGGGGGGATAGATAGGTTTTTATTTTTTTAAGATTTATTTATGCATACAAGTTGGGGTACAGACCAGAGGTGGGGGGCAGTGAGAGGGTTCAGCACAGGCAGATCGACCGAAATACACTGCTGAGGGGAGCAGCAGGCAAGGCAGAAGAGGTCTTCTGCGCCATGTGGGAATCTCCCCTGCCAGGCATTGAACTCGCGTCGCCGCTGCTGACAGCTCCACAGCGCAGCACCTAACCACTGAGCCACCAGGGAGGCCCAGACAGATAGGGTGTTAATGGGAACACAGAGCTTGGATGACTCTCTAATAATCTTATGGCTGTTATGATAAGCTCTTGTTCGTTGTGACACTGTAAATGACTGTCCCTTGAAAACAAGCCCTCCTATTTCAGATAACAAAAATTGAGGATAGTCTAAAAAAATTGCTTTTTAGAAATGAGTTCTCTTTGAAGGCTAGTTTTTTTCAGGGGTTTCCCTTGACCCTGCAGAAAACAAATCCTGGTCAATCCCAATCCCGTTCCCAAGAGGTTTGATCAAAATGCTGAATTGTTCTTCCTGAGTTGGGGAACTTCAGGATTTGTCTGAGAAGTAGCAGACCTAAATGAAAGTGATGATTTCCCCAATGACTTATACTCAGCTGTTTTCTCCAGGATGTAATGCTATTGCTTCCACACCTTCAAACAGCTTTATTGATGTATAATGGCTATACTCTGGTTTCATTCACCTGTTACTTTATTTTTTCAAATGAATAAAGTTCAAACCCCTTACACTGACATATAAAGCTTGTTAGAACAGCACCTCAGCTCATACTTTTAGCCCCCGCCACCCCTGGACACTCTCCTCACCTGTGTTCACTATCCACACAGGATTTCTCAGCATTCTTCAAATTGCCTTACCCTTAAAAACCATGATTATACTACCTCTAACTACCACATACCAGCTTCCTTGCTTACCTGGCAAATCTGTAATTACCCCCAGTCTCTATTCATCAATTCCTGTGAAACTTTTCCTGATGCCCTCAAAATGACTTCGTCTGTTCTCCCAGAGTCTATCATACTATATCTAAAGATTGCTTACTGCATTCCATACTAGCTAATTGTTGACATATCTGTCTTCCCAGACAGAAATAACATGCTGGCAGGGACTTTGTGCCTGTCTTAAATCCTTAGTGCCTGACACATAGTGAATATCCAATATCATTTGGGAATTGCATGAAATATATTATTGCAATTACTACTATAGCTTATAGTAACCATAACAATATTAACAATATATCATAAAATGTTTTTGTATATAGCTCTCAAATGCAAAGGAAAAATTTATATTCTTATTTCAGATAAATCAGAAGACAGATAGACAACATGAAGATAATAGAGTATACACGTATGTACAAGCCTTTGAACCCAACAAAGGAAGAAAGGCAGGAGTTGATTGAATTATATTTGTTAAACACATTGTAAGACTGTAACCAAGTAGCACCATGTTTCAGTCAGGGGCACAGTTAGAGAGAGGATCTTTGAACCTATGCACACCACCCTGTATGCATGCATGAGTATGCACACATGTACGTGCGCGCGCACACACACACACACACACACACACACACACGCACACACTCAGCCATGAGCCACAGGGAGATTCTGTCACCTGGGGCTGAAGATGAGCAACCATGAGTAGAGGTTGGCTAGGTTGCAGGGAACAGTATGGTCGTGGAGGGGACTCCCAAACAAGGAAGTGGTGGCTTGCATTAACAAGAAAACGAGACAATAAGAACAGAAGTATTCTTGCTTTTAAACATGACCATATGTGCAGTCCTCCAAAGAATCCCAGAAACAAGAAGTTTCTTTAAGAGGGGTTTAAGGTGCTATAGTTGTACAGGTATAGAGCAGAAATCACACAATTTAGGCATTGGTATTCATGTGACATCATTTGACCCCACCTACTAATAAGGCCTGAGAACAATTAGATTATACAAACCAGAATGAGAGCAGCATTATATAAAATTTTTTTAAACATATAGAACCATATCTGCCTGAAGATAATAATGAGGGCTGGTTTTAGAAGGTACACAATGTGCACTAAGATTCTAGGATAAGTAAGATTTCAACTAGCAGAAATGGGAACAGAATATGACAGAGAGAGATGGATAGAAAAAGGCAGGTTTAGAACAATGCTCAGGTCATTAGTATTGAAAACAGGCCAGTGGGTACCAGTAACTTTGAAAGAGAAATGTCTATTGTGTGTGTTTAAGATGCGCTAGTCAGATATGAGTGGGTTAAGGGATGTCTGAGGAAGTAAATGTGGTCAGTAACATTATTCCTTTGAGAATAAAGGGACTTGGGAGTAAAGGGACTGTCCAGGGACAATGTTTCTAGAACAACGAAGGATGACATATATATCTGTAGACTAACAGCCAGGGTACTGTGGAGTGGGGCACTGAAAACAAGAACAAAAGGGATCAGAGGTGGATCAAGGTCTTAGAGGAGGCTGACTAGGAGAAGATTAAGAGCACAAGTGAAGGGGTTAACCTTTGAAAACAGGAGGGTCACCTCTGGAGAGGACAGCTGAAGCAGAGAAATTCTGAGGTAGAGAGTGGAAGTTGCAATGATTCAAATAAGAATAACTTGGATATAAAACATCTGGTCAATTCAATCTCATATTCAAGCAAGCAGATGTTAATTCTACACGGAACTATCATGCATATCTATATTAATTAAATTTTTCACTGAATTTATGATTGCTTCCAAATTACATAGATACAGCTTTGGTGAGAAGACTTATTAAACCCAATTATTTGAATAAATTAATATTAGTGTAATATTATAAAAATTTAATCTAACCTGAAATAAATATAGTTTTGGAAATGTAAATGTTGACTAATAGAGAGAAACAGCATTTTTAGGTGACAGGTTTTGTGCTTGGATTTTTGACTTCTTAAAAGAAACATTTACCAAACAAAAGGCAAAGTACAAGGCATATCAATCTTTTGTGAGTCACATAAAGTAACATAAGCAGCCTTTTAGCTATCATGCTTATTTTCTGATGAGCTTTTATGGCTAAGGTGAAAGAATTGAAATGATAATAAATTAATGATTTATTAACCTACACAATTATTTTTCCTTGGTTGACAAAAATTTTAATGTTTACTGCTAAAATCATAATTGCATCTTATTATATAATTCTGTGTATGAGAAGGAGGATTACCCTGTGTATTTTCTGAAACATAGAGTCCTATCAAGCTACCAAAAATTCTGCCTGATTTTTATGAATTAATTCCTAAACACAAATCTAACAAAATGCCAGCATTACTACACTTATGTGACTAGTTCACAAATTTAAGGCCTTGCTTAAATGTAGGTTTACAACCACTTTAAAAGCAATGCATTGCACATAAAGTTAACAATTAATTAAACCTCACAATATTTTTACAGACCAATTAAGATTAAAGATGACTATAATACAAGTGTACATGACGTTTACTTTTGCATACTCTGAGAAAACTCCAGTGCACAGTACATAGATCCAAACTTACAATCTCCACCCAAGCAGAGCGCTGTCTCTTATAAAATTTGATTCACTGAATTTAAAAATGAAGTAGGAAAAAAATCGAAGATTTAATCCAGGAGAAGAAGTAATCAATGCCTATCAAATTGACCTAAGTAATTAGCAAAATAGGATACCTTAATTTTATTACTTTATAATGATATTTGCATTATTATCACTCCTAAGGAGTATATTTAACTGGTCCCTCACTGCTCTCAAGGCAAATAGCATTAGAACAGGAAATAACCACTAAAGAGCTGTTGTATAACATTTTGTACCTATAATCAACAATAATATATTGTAAACAAAAGTTTGTTAAGAGGGTAATCTCTTAAATGCATCTTTCTGAAATAAAATGAAAATGTGAAACAAATAAAATAAAATTGATATAAATGTAGAATCTATATATGTATGATCAGTTACTGATACTTTTTACTTGTCCTCAAATAATATTGAACCAAATGAAATCCGAAGAAGGAAAATCACAACCTACTTAAATTTTAAGATGACAATAAATATTCCCAAAACTGGAATAGAAATACTGAACTGATACCATTTCATAATATACTTTAGTAGCCATTTCTATGCAAAGCAATTTGCTATTAGCCTATTAACACCCCAGAATTTTCTAGAAAAATAAGGTTTTTATTATATGTATAAGTAAACTTTGCACACATTATTAACATCTGTATGACACTCTTAAAATTGTGTTCTATCTAATATGTGTATACTTGGCTAAGGTTCGTAAGATTTGTAATTTGTAAGATTTAAAGAATTCAGCAATTGTGAAACTATCAGGATTTTCTTTTCATTTTAAGAATGTATGCCAATGGTTCACCTCACATTTTTAGCATGCCAAACTATAATTAAGGAAATACAGATTTATGTATGAATCATGTGTCAATCTCTTATAAACAGCTGGACAACTTCTTAACTAAGTCACTTTATTCTATATGGGAAACTTCCTAGCTACAAAATGATAGACAGACAAATGAAAACCCAAGGGATGCATAAATAGTCACTCTCTGTAGTTTAATGGAATTGTGAGTAATCCTCCCACTAAGTTTAGCAATTAGAAGCTTCAGTATCAGAGTTCTGTACATAGCTTTGAGCATCAGAATTTAACTGGTTTTGAGAACTTGGAGACATACCAAAGTAGAGCAATAAAAATGAAACATGAGTTAGAAACCAGCCCTTATGAGGAAAGGAATGAAAATAATGAAAATCTGCCTTGCGTGTGATGCTAAACGAAATTTAGCCTCATGAAGGAAGGGATGGCATTTGAGTCTTTAGCCTATGCTTGAATTATAGAAGGCAGCACATCTTAGTTTACTTCTGGGGTCAAGGCAAGAGGGAAGTATAGCTTTTCCCTGCAGCATGTATCTCTCCAGGAAGTTCCAGGAAGGTATGATTAATAACTACACTTTTCACCAGTGTAATACCAGTTCAAGTAAAGTTCTCAGTCCGTAATGTTAAATGTCTGTTGCTCAACAAATGCTTGTTGAATAAAAGGGTGCAATCTAGTTTAGACTGCATAAATAAAGAGAAATAAATCTTTATTTTTTAAATGATAAGGTGTAATACTGGTGATTTCATCCATATACAGAATATAAAAAGACAAAGCAAAGAAACAGACAAAACCCTAGAAATCAGAGAGTAAAACTGAGACTACAGATAGGAATGGAAAACAAAGCAGAGAGGGGCCCAAAGACCCAGGGTACAGGACTTGCCCAGACGCCCCGGGGGTGGGGATGATATAGTAACACACATTTGAAGAAATGTAAACTCATCCCCCTAAAATGTCAAAAACCAACGTTACCTCATTTTTTTAAAAAAGAAAATAACTTAAGTAAATTATAATGTCTAAAACTACCTGAAATACCAGGTAATATGTACAATAAACAAGGATGGAACACAATTAAAAGAATGTATCAAAAACTGGTGATTTAACTTTAAAAAAATCAATTCTATGGCAACAATCCTACACATAGAGAAAAACAGCTTTCTTTTATATTGTATTGTTATTTAAAATAACAAATATCTAGATTTTATGTAAAGGTACACATGGAAAAGCTATGCCTTTTCCACGTGAATCATTCAGCAACAGCAAAGATAAGTTACAGACCATGTGTGAAACACATAACCGCTTTCTGCACGGAGGATTATTCCCAAGGCAACTGTTATGATCCAGAGAAGCTGGACCATAAAAACTCCTAAAAAACAATACGCATCTTCCAAATATATAATTTGGGGTTTCCTATTTGCTGAGGATTATTATGTCTATAAAAACATAAAACGCAAGTGAGAATAGCTCCTACCAGCTTATTTTTATGTAAAGCTATAAAACTAAATAGCCCTTGCTTCTAGAAGGCAACCACGAATTTAATGAAAGAGGCAGAGAGAGGACTCTTCACTAGAGATTTATTTACAAGGGGACCTTATCCGTCAATTATGTCACTGTATTTGGCTACATTCACCAAGCACATAAAATCTTCTTAAAGTTTATCAGAAACAGATTCATTTTCCCTATTCCTATGAACTACTTCAGTTTCAATAACCACCTCCTCACAGGAATCATCCTAAACCAGAGAATACAGACTTAAAACACATAAGAGCACTTCTCCCTCCCCATTTTTTGCTAATGGGTCATAGTACTCTAATTTGTTGAACCCAATATGGCCTCAGAATCTTTCTCAACATAGTATTCCAGAAAACAAGTCGCTATCCATCATAAAGCCTGTGTGATAAGGCTCTTTACTATCCTTGAATCCAAGAATAAATCAGGAAATTTATTTCCCTGGAACACTGAAATTGATTGATTTCCCCATTGGTCAATCAAAATAAGGGTGTGTGTTCCTTTTTCAGAATCAAGTGCGGAAAATTCAACATTCATCAATTCTTCTAAATTATTCAACTACTAAGAAATTTTTATTTAAAATATGTCTCTATAGAAGCAACCGATAAAATAAAAGGACTATATTATGCCAAGAAAATAAAATGTTCTATAGTGCATATTTTTTGAGATATACGTTCTCTCAAGTTTTTACCATTTTGCCCTGATAATTGCCAAACCATGATTTAAGATCATCAGAGTATGGTCATCTGTGACAAAGCTCCTAATATGTATGTAATTAATGAGTCATTTATTTCACATTACCAGGAATAGTTACAGCTAGAAGAAACTAAAGAAACCATCTATAAAAATAGAATTTTAGAAAAGCATGTGTTAAAAACACACTCAGAAAGCCCCCAAACACTTATCATTTACTACCCTGAGGAATACTGAAGAAACAAATGGGAGTTTAAAATAAAACCGAACATATGAAGTTCCTCAAATGTTCCCTGAATCTATGCCACCTTTCAGTGTACAATAATGTGTTCTTAGAGGATCCCTGCAAGAGCAACCCTTGGGGTTCCCACATTAAGCCAGCACACTCATTAGATCTCTCCTCTCATGAATCTCACCTGTGAGATGCCAGAACAATAAAGTTCAGGCACAGAACAAATTCCCATTTTCAACATAAAATAGCATCTGCCTTTTCCCATGCTGATTGTGCAAGGCAGCTTATTTACAAATATATAAATAGCTGCAACTTTACTCCAGTCTCACTAAAAAATCAAAATGGCATCATGCAAGAGAAGCATCCTAGCATACTTGGCTCAATGAATGAAATACAAGTGGAGACAAGCCAAGCTACTTGACACTCACTAGTCAGCTTAACCAGATACCCTCCAGTTTCCTGTAGTACAGGGACTGTGGTTCTGTTCCATAGAGCCAGAGAATTCACTTACATTGATTGCACAGGGTTTACACAGTGATTTAAGGCCAAAGGTAGGAAAATAAAATTCAAGTCA
Source organism: Scalopus aquaticus (assembly GCA_004024925.1). NCBI lineage: Eukaryota > Metazoa > Chordata > Mammalia > Eulipotyphla > Talpidae > Scalopus > Scalopus aquaticus. The sequence goes on from PVIJ01000787.1 coordinate 36,016, forward strand.
TGCTTATTATTTATTATCACACATATTCAAAAAGGAATAGCATAGCAAGTCTTCCAATGTAACTACTTAAAATTAGCTGTCTTCTTAAATAAAGGTTCACTGAATTTTAAAAAAGCTTTCACTCTTTTTTTTTTTTGCCACCTGATAAGAATTATAGGTGTTTAGGGGCCTCCCCGGTGGCGCAGCAGTTAAACGCTGCGCTGTGGAGCTGTCGGCAGCGGCGACGCGAGTTCGATGCCTGGCCGGGGAGAATCCCACATGGCGCGGAAGACCTCTCCTGCCTCGCCCGCTGCTCCCCTCAGCAGTGTATTTCTGATCTGCCTGTTCTGCTACCCGCTCCGTCTCTGGTGAACGCTCTTGCCGCCCCATGTCTCTGGCCTGTACCCCAGCTTGTATGTATAAATAAAAAATGAATCTTAAAAAAAAAAAGAATTATAGGTGTTTAAATCATCAGGAAGAAGATAGGAGAGAAAATGTACTTTAATTTTTGGAACAGAATTTATTGCTTTTTAAAAATTCATAATTAATCTACTGGTAAAGAAACATTCAAACATACACACACACGTATACATATATATGTGATATAGATTAATTTTTCTTTACTGAATCTGAATACGCAAATATGGTACTGCTGTGCTTGAGGAATTAATGTCTGTATGTGGAGCCATCTAAAAGTCACCCATGACAGCACAGGTCTGCACATCTGGGGCAAGGCCCCACCTGACAATCCTCTACTGTGCCCTCTAATAGCACATTACTCTCTTGCTGAACATGCTTGATTCTTACCAATTCATGAGCAATTTAGTCTTAAGGAACCATATCATTAAGCTAAAAGTATCTAAAGGACCACAAAACAGAAGGTTTAGAAGAAAGCTTTTTCAAGGAAAAAGTGAGTTTGACCTAGTTCATACAGAGCATCTGAGGATAAGCAAAGAGAAGATTAATGCTACATCCCCTAGAGAATTCAAAAGTTGAGATTCTCAACTGTCTGGTACCTTAAATATGAGGTATCTATCAGAAAGTAAAAAACTCATCACATTTGTTTTCACACAAATGCATCCATGTTGCCTATTAAACCAAACAAAATTTTGATGTGTTTTTTTTTCATTGCAGCATATTTATGAACTGGAATGTTCATCTAGGACTCATGACCAAACATTACTACCATTTACGTCTTACGCATAACTCATGCTTTCTAAATTACTTTCTATCTGCCCATAATTACATTTGGCCAAGCATGTGGGAAAATACATTTTCCCTATATAGCTACTGACCAATTTTCAGTATTTAAATAGCAAGAAATTCTTTTTGTTTTAAGTTCCAGGTTTATCAGTAGAAAGAGAATGCAAAGGTAACAAAGGAAAACTTTGATAAATCCATTTTGAAATAAGTTTCAAAACCAAAAATAATATTGCAAAACAGTTTTTCTGTACTATACACTTTCCATAACATATAAGATGAATACTTAAGGGCCAAGTTTACTTATTTATTTACCACAGCATTCTTGCTAAGAATTCAATGACTACTGAGGTTTTTCATTTTTTTAACAAATTATTTGGAATCTCCTTAGGAAATAATTATGTAGTATTAAAAAAGATATATAAAATAATTATTTTACTTACATGGTATCTCTAATAAGAAGTACACTTCCCAGTTTGAAACAGGTTTTATCACCTTCACAAAATGCATGTCTCAGAGAAAAGCTCTCTCCTAGGTCAAAACCTGAAAAATGTGGCAAACTATTTAATCCAACAGTTTTATTAAGTTTAGTAAACTCACAAAGATACTGATTTTTAAACAGGATTTACTGTTGTCCTTATTTGTAGGTTAATTTATTTCACATAAAATAAAATTGTGATCAGTAAAATTTCTGATTTAATTCATCTCCTTTTAAGATACAGAAAATAATAAAATGTGCTTCAAATGGCACAAATATTAATTTTATTTGACCAAGGAATTATCCTAAGTAAATAACCAGAGTAGTTTATTATAGCAACTATGACGTCTAAAATCAAGAAACATTATAGACATTTGATTGAAATCTAAGCAGTCAATTTCAGAAAATCATGTTTTAAGAGAATAATTCTAAGTCATGTGGTAAATGTTTAGATTTCAAAAGCAATATACGTATTATGATCATGTGTGCATGAGAGAGGAAGAGAGTGGAGTGGAGGAGGAGGGAGAGAAGGAGGGAGAGGAGAGAAATGAGGATGTAAGGAAGAGAGTAAGAAAGATAAAAACATCTTAGACTGAAAAATACACTGGTTACTAGAGAAAAATGGAGCGGAGGGAGGAAGGATTATAGGAAAGAAGATAGGACATTGGCAAGGGAGTACTGGAGGGTGAATGAAGCATGTGTATATATGGAGGTGTGAAAAGTTATATAAATATGTAAATGACTAACATACATTTTTCTAAAAAAACAAAGATTGAAATGTTATACCAAAGTGGTCATCATGATTATATCTGCTAGCAAAATAGTCTCCTTAATAAGTCTTCTTTTCTTTTTTTTTTAATTTCTACAAAAGTGTACAATTTGTGTAAGTACAAATAACTTTTTTCTCCAAGAGGTTGAGATGTTGTTAGTCTTAGTTTCAACAACATAGAACTCTGCTCTCAGCATTTTTTCTCCATCAGCATTAATTTTCATATTGGTATTATCATATTACAATATCAAAGAATCATCTATATTACATATTTACAAAATTTTTCTCGGCCAAGAATTAAAATGCTCACCTGAAAGTTCAAGTTTATCTCTGCTATCTTGTGTAAACTGGAGTCCCTCTGTTCTTAGTATAGGACATTGTTTTTCTATATAAAAAAGAATCAAAGATTTACATTACGTTGTCTATCAATTTTTTCAAATAAATTTGAATCACAAAAGATAATAGAAATAAGATAAAATGGAAACAAATTAAACTATTTTATTGTTTCTTTAAAATTAAAAAGAATATTATCCACCTCACAGTATGTTTGTGAGGATTACATGTGCTTAAGTGCTTAGAAAAGTACCTGGCACACAGGGAGAGCTTGTGTTAATTCTATCATCACTATTATTCTAATATTTAATATTTAAAGATATGAACTACTATACTTTAATATCCTTTGATTCAGATTTTGGTGTCAGGTGATAGTAAATTTTAGTGTAGAATTTTTCCTCCTAAAATTCAAAAATTGAAGCCTTAATCCCCAATAATGATGGTGAGTAGAGGTTGGTCCTTTGGGAGGTGATTAGGTTTGGGTGAGATCATAGGGGTGGAGACCCCATGATAGTATTTCTTCTTATAAAGGGATGGAAAACACAGGAGGTCTTTCTCTCCACCATGTAGGGAAACCAGGAATAGAGCCCTCACCAGGAAGGGCCATTTTGGAACACTGACTTCCCAGACTCCAGAATTGTGTGCATTAAATGTCTGTTGTTTAAGACACACAACTACCAGTCTGAACGGAATAACTAAGGCAACATAGTTGGAAGTTATTAGAATAAAACTCAAAAGAAAAGAAGCAAAGACCTCTAGCATACAAAAGTGACCTATTGCAAAAAAAAAAAGAGATAACATCATTGAAGCAGTAATGATTAATTGCTAAGGTACTTAATGAAATTCAAAGAAATAAAAGATAAAGTGAATCTCCATTCACATTGAATTTACATATTTACAATATCCAATACTTATATATTTCCATATTCAATACTAATACAGTAATGTGCATGCACACAGTAATTTTTTATTATCTGAGGTATGTTAAAAGCTAATTCAGGCTAGATTCTAAAACTCTAATAGTCAACTAAGACAAAATTACAGCTCAATTTTAGAACAGTCCAATGTTAAAGTACAACTGGAAAGACCTTAAATTAAATTGACTGAATATTTTGCATCATAAGATCACACCTTAATTCTCCACAGCTAAAATTAATGTTTTGGTTGAATGACCTAGAAAATGTTAATACAGGTGGGAAATAAACTGCTTTAAACCAAATTGATCTGATCTCTAGAAAGTTGAAACTACTGATTCTCTATTCAATTGCTGAGTCCCTAAACCCTTCATTTAAATATATATCAGAAATTTTACATCTCAGTAAAATCTTCAAAGACACATCCCAAAAAGTGAAGGAAGTAAAGGAAAAGATAAACAGCTGGGACTCCATCAAACTAAAAAGCTTCTGTGCAGCAAAAGAGACAATAATCAAAACAAACAGACACCCTACTAACTGGGAGAAAATCATCGCACAGAATACAACCAATAAAGGACTGATAACTAAAATCTACAAGGAGCTCACACAACTCAACAAAAACAAAGTCAACAATCCAGTCAAAAAATGAGCAGAAGAGCTGAAAAGACACTTCTCCAAAGAAGAAACGCAAATGGCCAATAGCTATATGAAAAAATGTTCAACATCTCTTATAATCAGGGAACTACAAATCAAAACCACAATGAGATACCACCTCACGCCAGTGAGAATGGTGCACATTACAAAAACAGGCAACAATAAATGCTGGCGAGGATGTGGAGAAAAAGGAACTCTTCTACACTGCTGGTGGGAATGCAAACTGGTCCAGCCACTATGGAAAGCCATATGGCGTTACCTCAAACGGATAAAAGTGGAGTGTCCATATGACCCAGCAATACCACTTTTGTGAATCTACCCAAAGGACACAAAAACACTAATCTAAAAGGATACATGCACCTGTATGTTTATTGCAGCACTATTTACAATAGCGAAGGTATGGAAACAATCCAGATGCCCAAAAATAGATGGCTGCATCAAGAAGATGTGGTACATATACACAATGGAATACTCTTCAGCATTCAAATAAGATAAACACATACAATTCGCAGCAACATGGATGGAACTAGAAGGGATCACGCTCAGGAAATAAGCGCAAAGGAAAAAGAAAAATATCAAATGGTCTCACTTGTAACAGGAATATAGGGGAACCAAATACAAGAGCGACCATCTGCAAGAGAAGGGGGAGGATTGAGGCTCAGAACGGGGAAAAGGGGAGCACAGGGGACTGTGGTGATGGCTCACGGATGAATTGTTGGTGGGAAACCTACGGGGAATACATAGTAATGTAAAAGACATAAATAAAAGTAACAATTAAAAAAATAAATATAATATCAGAAATTTCATGGGTATTGACAGGGCATGATCGTAATATATTTAACCAGAGGAATGAATTAGCTTTAATCAGATGTAAAAGCTGCAATACACAAAAGTGAAATTACAGCACTGAATAATTTTACAGATTACTTAGCTACTTTGAGATAATAGTCCTGTCTCATACATCTTACCATGATAGTTGATCGTCAATAATAAAACTGGATGCTTTGTAAACATTAACAATTTTTTATTTGAATTCATAATCAGTTTTATAAAAACCAAGCAATTCATTTAGCTCTCTACACTATAAAATGAAGAATGTTGCTGAGAGAAATATAAGTCCTAAATAACTGATGTCAACCAAGTATTTAGATGGAAAGACTCAATTTTAAGATAAACAACCATTGATTTATCTCTAGATTCAGTTTATTACCAATTAATTTTCTAACAGGTTGTATGTGGGTATGTGTACATAAAAAACTTACAAACTGATTCTCAAATTTATAAGCAACTACAAAAAAAAACAGTATCTAAGGCAAAACTGAGGAACAAGATGGAGGACTTATACTATGAGATATCAGAAATTTTTATAAAGTATTGATATACATTTAGATAAACAATGAAACAGAGGGTCCAAAAACAGACGTACATATGTATGTTCTCATTACCACAAAAGGGCCACTGTAATCAGTGGGAAAAGAATAAGTGAAACTGGATCAACTGAATCTCTACACAGAAAAAAAAATTCTACTTTTGTCTTTATCTCACGATCCGCATAGAAATTAATTTGAGATGATCTTAGACCAACATGTAAAAGGTAGAATAAAAACTGTAGAAAAATATAAAATCTTAATGAAGTTGGGATGGCAAAATTTTTTTCTTTTCCCCTAAGTCATGTTTTCTGAGGAAGAGTACATTTACATTTTTGTATAGCAAATATTTTTTAAAGAAAGCATTAATTATAAAAAATATATAAAATTGGATTTGTGAAACTCAAAACCTTTATTAATCAAAAGACAGCATTTAAAAAGCAAAATGGCAAGCCACAGATTAGGAGAATGTATTTGCAATACATATATTCAGTGATGTACCATATTCAGAGTATACAAAGAACTCACACAGATCAGTTAGAAAAAGATTGAAAACCCTATTTTGAAAATGGTATAAAAAAAATCCCTTAGCAATTCACAAAAGAGAACACCCAAATTGCCTACATGCATATGAAAAGTTGCTCCACATCATTAGCAATCAAGGAAATGCAAAGTAAAACCACAGTGAAATATAACTAAGTGGCACTAAAATTATAGAACTGACAGCACCAAGTTTTGATGAGTCTGTGGAGCAAAGAGAACTCTCCTGCACTGGTTGTGGGAGTGACAATCAATACAACCACTTTAGACGACTATTCAACAGCAGTTACTAAAGCTAAATACACTTGAACTCTATAACCTAAAAATTCAAAGAACCAAGAAGAATTAACACAAAAAATGAGTTTAAATGACCCTTCTAGAAGAGAATCTTGATTGTAGCATTATTCATAATAAACTAAACTGGAACAAGCTCAATTGCTCACTAACATGAGAATAGATGAATTGTCATATATACAGACACACATACTAAAAACTGATAAAAAAAGAATGAATCACTGATACATGCAACAACCTAGATGAATCCAAATATATAATATTAAGAAAATTCAATTCCCAAAATAAATAGTGCTTATTTATAAAGCTCATGAGATTATGCAACTAATTTAAGTCTAAGAACTGATTACCATGATGTGTCAACTGAATATGAGTACAGGAAAGCATTCTGGTGTTCTCAGTGTCCTTTCATTTCATTTGAGTAGCAGTTACACTACTGTATACAATACATATATATACACATATCTATGTACTATATATAATATCAACTATTACATATGTACATAATATATACAAGTAAAAATTTACTGTACTGTGCATCTAAGATGTGGTGATCTTAGTGTAGTCATACCTCAACAAAATAAAACAGTACATCTCTTAAAAAGTACTTTTTTATAGATTTATTTATTTATGCATACAAGAACTAGAGTGTAGGCTAGAGGTGTGGGGTGGAAAGAGGATTCACCAGAAACAGTGGGGAGCAGAACATGCAGATCGACTGAAGTACACTGCTGAGGGGAGAAGACGAGGCAGGAGAGGTCTGCTGCACCATGTGGGAAGCTCCCTGCCTGGGGATCGAACTTGTGCTTCAGTGGCTTTGGGTAGATTCATAGTGCTGTGCTTAACCCACTGCACCACCAGGGAGGCCCTCTTAAAAAATACTTTAAGCTAAAAATGATTTATGTGAAATGAATCAAAACAATTCTGATCAAAGTTTTATAATGATTTTATATAATTATATAAATAAAATAAACTTGACATTCTTCACAACATACATAGGAAGTTCCATTAGATGTCTGGCCAATCTCAAGATAGTGGAAAGGGGACTTCCTACTATGGCACTTTGGTAATGAGTGGAAGGTTTGTTGGCCTACTGCCAAGTTGGAAACAGTATATTACATAAAGAAATTTAAGACAATATAATATAGAAAAATAGGACCAAAAAGCCCATAGCCACATGACACAAAGATCAACTCCATTATGGTTTTCTGACAATGAAATTGAATAAATAACATTTTGTTCACTGAATATTTCACTAAGAATTATATGAAGATAATTTCCCCAGGTCATTAAAATTCCTTACAAACATAATTTCTATATTTATCTTATGGATATGCTTTAATTTAGCTAAATAGTTCTGTAGAATTTGGCATTCAATGTTTTGATTTTTCTCCAATTTGAATAAGATAATTTATATTTACAATAAAAGTTGCTTTTTCTATAGGTTAATGTGAATATGTATTTCAAAATGGCCTTCTCTGTGATATTCACCACAATTTTATATTTGATAACTTTTAGAAGTTTACTTTATCCTCAGCATACATTCTACAGCTTCTTGCACAGGTGTTAACATTCTTAGAAGGAATGCAACATCTAAGTTAATAGTTACTTTCTCCCTTAATGAATATATGATGATGTCAAAATAATAAAACTGTCATTCTGAAATGAATGGAATTCAATATTTCCAGTAATATTTATGAAAATATTTTTCCACTAAATTCTTCAGTGTTTGAAAATTTAAAAAAAAACAGCTTATCTTTAGACTATATCCTTAGTCATGGAAAGCTAAACAAAAAAAGTAGAAACCAAATGCTAATTATTTGAGGACAATAATTTGAGATTTGAGACACAATCTTCTGAAGGCATGAGTCGTAGGGATTCACTGCTAAAAACAGCAATGCGGTAGAAGTGGCTATCACGAGTTGGATGAGATAATTACAAGTATTAACACATACATTTTAAAATAAAGCATGGTGGGTTTTTTTGTTTTGTTTTTTTAGAAACTGTATATGTACACTGAAGAACTACTGGTAAGACCTAAATATCCTTTCAGGTAGACTTCAAAAGTTCTCTAGAACATTTCAAAATTATGAAATTTCACCCCAGAAGTTGCACTGCTTAGGGAAGCTAAATCAACAGGACTTTGAAAAGTAAATGTTCACATCTTTATAAATTCATGCTAAACTGTTAGTGATTGTCAGACCCACTTTCTTTCTGACTTTCCTTCTGACTTGATTTCAAGGGCCCAGGCAGTTTACAGAGTTGGAAGGATACATCAAGGGGGTTAACGAAAACAGAAATGAAGACAGCCCCCTTTGTATTGAATATTGCATCTCAAAACAGCACTCTAAACAAAATAATAGAATATCTGTGAAACTCTCCTCATTGCTTAGTAGAAATGTGTTCTCAGTTTGAAACAGGTACTTAAAATATAGAGATAGATGGTTCATACCATCTATACATTTCTTACCTGTTGGCTTGGACTCCTATGTATTGCAAGCCTTTTTATCTTGACATTTGATCACACATCTTTTGAAACGTAGTTTTCCTATCATTGTTATGGTATGTTTTATATCTATCCATATGAAAGTCTTCAATACTACTTCTAAAGATATGATGAATTCAGTGAATTCATTATTTCTCCTTTCAAATAGCTAAGAATACCACACCAGTTAAAATCCATACTTTTAATTTTTCATTTTTTCCAATAAGTTACTATAGAAAAGAGTTGCATAGATTGCTGATGCCCATACTGAAAACAGATCACTCACTCTCCTAGACATCAGAGACATAGATAGAGGCCTTGGCCTAAGGTGAAGACAATACTTATGCACTACAGAGACAAAGGGGAAAAAGTCAAAATTGGAAACATCATGGAAAACAAATGTAAATGTGTTTGATTACACTCTTTACAGTTTGTTGAGAATCTTAGTATTACTTAAGCTATTTATATACCACTTTACTGATTGCAGGGAAAATACACAATTTGTTTAAGGGAGATATAATTTATATGTTAACTTTGCTAAAGTGTATATATTTCCATACATTTATATTTAAATAGCAATGTACTATGAATAATATTGTATTACAATATTCACATTAACCGTGAATTAAGGCTTATTGAGAGATCTTTAGGGACTATATGTTCCTGGGAAATAGAAATGCAGAAGCCTATCCTTTCACATTATATCTGGGACGTGCCCTACGGGGCAGGGGCTGGCCATCTGCCAGCAGGTTTACAGGGCAGTATTTATTGCTTTGGTGAATTTACCAGAGTCCAAGGTATAGTCTGTGACCTTGAAGGCTTAGAAATCAGATTTTGAAAATACAAATGGCCCAGATCCATTTTTATGAAGCCTCACCTATTCCTTTTCACTCACTTGACTCCAGTCTCCTAGCCTTTCTTGTTATTTTCTCCCACATGCCAAGCATGGCCCTGCCTGAGGACCTGGTATGTGCTGCTTTCCAGGTGTTTCCACGTGTCACTTTCTTACTGCCTTCTTGTCTCCGCTTGAGGGCAGCCTTCCCTGACCACTCTATAGTAAAACAACTTTTCTTCTTTTCAAGTGATGTAAAATTGCCAAATATAGTCAATAAGAAAACAGGATGTCCAGTTAAATTTGCACATCAGAAAAATAAAAATATTTTTAGTATAAGCATACGCCATGCAACATTTGAAACATATTTAACTGAAAAATATGCATTACTGAGCTGAACTTTAAATTTAACTGGGAACCCTAGTCATATGCTTGTACTCTGTGAAGACAGGTATAATGGTAGCTCAGACTAAAGAAGTTAACAGTAAAGATGGAGGAGCAGGTCAGGAATTGAGATACAAGCACCCATGATCATGTATTAAAAGTAGGAAGGAGAGAAAGTTGGCTTGCTTCGTTGGATAAAAGTTTCATTCACTGAAATGAATTACACTAGAGGAAGAAAAGGAGATTTGATAAGGAGTAAATTAATCTGTGGTGAAAGAGTAGGAGTTAGAAATGTTAAATCTGAGAAACCATTAAGAAATCAAAATGACCAAATTATTGAAATAGGCAGTTAGAAATACATGTATGGAACTCAAAAGAGAGGTCCAAGCTACAAAATAAGTTTGAAAGTGATTAACACATATTCAAATTTAAGGGCAGGAGAATGGATATGATTATATAGGGAGTGAGATGAGAAAAGGGGCAAGGACTATGTTCTGAGAAACTGTAACATTTCTGATATCCATTTTTCCTACTCTATTTTTTCTATTTCTTCATATCAAGAATATACATAATAATGATGAAATTATTATTACCTGTAAGATCACAATTGAAATCTGTTTACTTTGGTAGAAATTCAATTTATCACCCTGTTTTTCTAATATGCATTAAAGAAAATCATTTTCTTTACCTTTAGTGACAAAACTTATGACACACGCCTCAAGACTGGAGTTCAAGGAGATCAAGTGCAACGATTTACCACACATTTAGTACTGGTCAGGTGTTCTGCATTCTTTTTAAAGGCTAAAGTAGATTTCCTGTTGGACAAGGAGGTAGGCAGATCTTTTCATTTTATAATTACTAGTTGCCCTCAGACCTCCCTGTCCACTTTATATTTTGATACACTCTGATAAAGGACTACAGAGTATGCTAGGTTGAGAGGAAAACATTGGCTAACAAGAAAGGGCTAAGAAGTCTGGACCAGAATATAACAAAAATAATATAGAAAAGTGATCAAACAAACAAAAAATGGGAACATAGCTATTTTAACAGAGTTCACATGAGGTCACAGAACCTTCACTTCTTAGTTAATTCAAAACTGTTCTCCAAAAGAGAATACCTGGTTAGGAGCTATAATCTTCGTTAATAATTATGAAACTTTTTTCCACTTTAAAAATTCAGGAGTTACAAAAGTATATTTGTAAGTAGTTAGGATTCTTCCATGATAAAATATTGATACAAATGATTCTTTAAAATTCTCTTTATAATAAGCACACATTTTGCTCTTAGTTTAAGAATGCAGTGTGTGTCAATTACTAAAAGTCAAGCTAGTTTAAAAGAGTTTATGTGCACAGTTGGGGGCTGAGTTTATAATCGATTCCATAGAGACACTTAACCTGAAGTTTCATCATAAATAATAGTTATTTAAACGGCATTCATCATCTCTTTATTTTGACTTTTTGCTGTTTTTCCTTATCTTGATTTTCTGTTTTTGTTACTTTTGATGACAGTGTAGTATTTTTGCTTTAAAACATATTATAGAAGTTATAGGAAAAAGAAGAAACTTTCATTTGAAACATATTTCAACCATAAAGTTTTAAGTAACTGAGTAAAGCAAGTTTTGCGATCATCTATGTGATGTGTACTTTTTAATACAATTCTCTCCCCACCCTAATTTGACAACTGAACTGAAACTGCCATATTCAAATTGAAGTTTATATGCCGTATGAAATATGCAATGATGAGATAATATCTAGTAATCTCAATATAATAGTAAAACTGATGAAAGAATATGAAATAATTGAATTCTTAATAATGTCAAGATTTTGAAATTCCAGTAGTTAATGAATCTCTACATAATGCTCTTATATTCTAGCCCAACTGGGATAATATCCCAAGAAATCATTAAATATACCATACACTTAAAGTAAAGCAATTAAGAAACTCGATTTATCCTTCATATATTTAGGTTTAACAGTAGACTGTTGACAACTTCACAGACTCCAGAGTTGAAACCCTAGCCTGTCCCTCAGATTTGCTATATTTTATTTTTAGATGTAATCACTTCCCTCCGGTAAATGGTTAGTGACCACACGCACAGGTCTGCACATGAGGAAACTAAAAAGGGAACCTCGCTCTGTGAATCAGATATACAAGACACAAAAAGAGTCCTGTCAGCCCATGCCCAGCGTGTCATATTCTTCAATAATCCTTGTGACAGTGCTGTGCTGACATTTTCAATTAATGCAAACGATACTTGAAGTGAAGCAATTTCCATGGGACGTTCAGTATGTGCTGCTTCACCAGCACCATCTACCAAATGGCAAGATGAAAATCAAGCTTAAATTTTTTTCTTGCCTAATTCCCTTAAAGCTTCATCTTATGTGGATCTTGTCATAGTTCAAATTAATTTTGAATTTGCACTCTAGGAAAATCTTTTAGAAGGACTAACCTGGCAAAGCAAACTGAACCAGAATATATGCATTTTGATATTTCTAATACCTCTAAAGCACCAAAGGTACAAAAAGCAGGGGAATCCCAGAATGGGAACATTTGTTACTTGAGATGATTAAATTCTAGAGCTTTGCAGTACAACACTGTGCTTATACTTAACAATACTGTCTAGCACTTTTTTTTTTTACATTTTAAAAGAAAAGGCTTATTAGGAAAGGGGAAAGGAAAAAAAGAGGAGACACTGCATAGCACGAGGGTAGGGAGGGGAGCTCTCGTACTCTTAAATTACATTAAGAAGTGCATTTCATGTAAGATGCTCTTATCACAATAGTAAACAAGTTATTAAAGGAAAAAAATAAGCAATGAAAGTGAAATAAAACAAGGGAACTTGGTAGTTTAAGATGCAAGATAAAAAGCTAAAAAAAAAAAAGTCAGTTAATTTTCCCTAAGTTAGATGTTTCTTCATGTTTTCTTAAGACATCCTGCATTAAATATACCTGGGGAGTTTGTAAAATTAACAAATCTCTGAGACCCACCCCAACCTGAGCTGGCTGCATAGTGAGACTCTCTGACAATGGGATGTGGAATCCATATGCCAGTGATTCTTGCTAGCAGTAAATTAGAAAACCATTTAGGTAGATCCTTCAAATCACGTTATCATCAGGAACGCTTATTATGCGCTGGCAAGTGCCTAAAAACTGTCCTACCCAGCCAGAGATTCATTTTCATTTATAACCAAAGAAAGGTCCTATTATCTTTGATTAAGCTGCAAATCACATTACCACTACGTTTATTAAAAGGAAGAGAAGTAAAGAATAAACTTCCCTGCCCTATGTACTTTTTTTTTTTTTGCCGTAAGTCACTACAGATTTATTTCTCACTGAAGAAAGTGTTTCCTCCCCAAAATATGACAGCCACAAGATGTCATTTATACAATGGTAGAATATTCAAACTTTCTGGGAGTCTAAAGTTTGTTATATATTTATACGAAAATATTCTTATTTTTTGTGAGCTTCAAACTCAAATTGCTGATAGTATGTGTTCATACCTTTTTAGTAAAATTATTAAAGATATATTCTAAAGAATAAGCACACTAAAACTCACAGTTTCAGAATACATTAGCATAAATGACCACCATGAGAATGTCTCATGTGGGCCTTTATATAAAAGGAGAGTTCAAGTTTCTCTTCGCTTAGCAAATGACTTCTTCAATGTGTCTAGTATAACTTTGTAATATGAAGTTCATCTTGGTCAGTAACTTCTACATAATGTTCAAGAAAAGTCTTATAAATCCTGATTTTTAAAAATCAAGAGTGAATATAAATCAACTTGCCTTCAAGCAAGGTTGATAAATTTAACAAATTAGCAAATAAATATCTATTTAGTTCAAGAGTACTCTGATGGCTGTTATTCAACTCATCTGAGACACTAGAAAATACACTGACATATAATTAAGCTACATTTCTTTCTATATCTTTTATTCTGTTTTCACTTTTCCTAATTAAGACTAGATATGTCCCTGGTTAATCCTAATTAGAGACGGGTTTCTGTAGTTATAATTTGAATAGCTTGAATAATTTATAACTTAAAGGGGGAGAAGAAATATGCAGTAACATATAGAGATGCACACAAATATATTTATATCTTTAAATACTGATGAGAGAAAGGAGAGGCAATTAGCACTAATACAAAAGACATATAAAAATGAGGTAATTATAGAAATTCTTAATGTGTGACATGTGGTGGTCATGGGGGAAAACAATGAATTATCATTATTTTGTGCTAATACATTTAATTGATGTCCTCTTCATTCTTAACAAGATTTTAATTATTAAAAAATTAATTTATAGGCTATAAATAACATTTGTGAAACTGCACAAATTGGTGGCCTGTATACCTGGCTGGTCCCTGACCATCATGGAAGTGGAAGCAGGAAGCAGGAGCACTGCCACACAGAGGCAAAGTTCCCAAGACCCAGTGTGTCTCATTGCGCCCCGAAACCATGTGAACAACTGGACACAGATCTGCAACAAAGTAAAATACTCAAATTGAGCTTATTGTATACAAAATTCCTTTTATCATCTTCAGAAAATTTCCTTCATCAAGACAAAAAAACAATAATTTTAATTTATATATAACGGCATAACTGGATATATGATTATATATGTAGTTGCGTATTTTTCAGTATATCCCTTAATGTGTATGAGAGAGCGCTGACAATATTTTCAGGTTAGCCTCTAGTTAATTCTCAATGACCACACAGTCTCTTAGAACTTAAATGTTCTTTTTTAAATGTTTTAAAGTCACATCCCTTACAATGATTTCTATATTAGAAAAAAAAATTATGTATACATGAAATTTACTACCATCCTTTTTGCAATAAAGTATTCATCCTTTCGTAACCTCATTTCACTAAGCACAATGTGCTTCAAGATTCATTCAGATTGTAACATATATAAGAATTTCCTTCATTTTTAAAAGTCCAAATAATATTCCAATATGTGTAAACCATGCTTTGTTTATCCATTCAGCTGCTTTTACCTTTTGTCTTTCATGAATAATGCTGCTGTTAGCATGGAGGAACAAATATCTGTTCAAGTCTCTGCTTTTAATTCTTTTGCAAAAGCAGAAAAATGGTGATACTAGATCATATAGTAATTCTATTTTTAATTTATTGAGGCACCACTGTACTGTGACACCATTTTGCATTCCCATCTGAAAATACACAACAGTTCAAGTTTCTCCATCAATAATATTATTCTCTGGCTTCTCAGCATTATTACTCTTCGGCTCTTTTGTGGAAGTCATCTTAATAGGTGTGACATGGTATTTCATTGTGGTTGTCATCTGTATTTCCCTAATGATCAGTGATACACAAACACACACACACACACCTGTATGTGTGTGTATATATATATCTACAACAATAAGACATATAGCAAGTAGAATTCCTGAAAAGGAAAATGTGAACATTACTTAAATTTTTATAGTGATGCAAGTACACTGGAGATAAATTGCAAGTAAAAATATAATGGATCCCTCAGTATATTTGAAAATTGCAATATTATAAGAATATCTACTTTAAAAGTTCTGAAATAAATAAATAATATTAAATCATTTATTTTTCATCATTCAAAGTATACTCGAGTGGAATATATAAGAATACATCATATCAATGCCTGAATGTTGTAGACAAACACTCGTTAGAAAAAAAAAATTAAAGCTACCATCTTTGGTGTTCTACATGTGCCAAATACCCTAAGATCAGCATCTTAAAATTAATTCAAGATTTTAGATATTTATGGATGAATAGCTAGAAGCAGCAATTGCAATATTAAAGCCATATGTGTGGTTCTAAATATCAAACAGCTGGTTTTAGGCCTTATTTCTTTCTCTCCTCTAGATATAGTCCCAATCCTCAGATGACTTTGCAAACTTATCCTAGCTATTATTTCAAGACATGTATAATTGTTAAAGCAATTAGTTTTATTTCAAATAAATGAACTATTGAATATTGATCTAACTTTCATAGAGACCCTTGATTGCATTTTTTTAAAAAGTATTTTTTATTAGTTGATAAACTAGCAGTGTTCTGTAGTGGTTAAAACTGTGGCTTCCCATCTGGGCTCTGCCACTTATGACCACATTATGTAACTTCATCAGGTCTTCATGTATTCTTCTGAAAACTGGGAGTAAATTTAATACATGTAAAGAGTGTGTAGTACAGAGGATTGAACACTTCAAAAAATTATCTGGTATTATAATTGCTCTACATAGTCATAAATAATAGTAAAAAATTACACTTATACTTATCTCCTCAGCCTGAGGTTGATAATGATATTTGGATAATGGGGAAATGCCAAAAAAGAGTCCTTTTCTCTCCCCCTTTAACTCTTGGTGACATTTTCATAGCTGAGTACTTGCTCCTTTTTGATACCCTCATTCTCATTGGTCTCCTTGCTCACATACTTCTGCAATTTCCTTTAGAAATCCTTTGTCAGATGGTTTTTTCTACCCAACTTCTTAATACTGAAATCTGTGGGCTCTCCTCATCTATCTCTTTGGAGTGTCCCTCTAGATGATGTCAATCTTTTGGGGGGCTTTAAATACTCTGTCAGGGCCTCCCTGGTGGCGCAACGGGTTAAGCACAGCACTGTGGAGCTGTCAGTGGCTGCAGAGCGCAAGTTCGATGCATGGCCTGGGAGCTTCACACATGGTGCAGCAGACCTCTCCTGCCTCACCGGCCGATCCCCTCAGCAGTGTCTTTCAGTCGATCTGGCTGTTCTGCTCACCACTCTGTCTCTGGTGTACCCTCTCACCGCCCCCACACCTCTGGCCTGCACCCCAGCTTGTATGCAAAAAGTAAATCTTTAAAAAAAAACACTCTCTGTCAGATGGTGAATCTAAAATTTACATTTTTAGTACAGTCCTCTGAAATTTAGACTGTATCCAGCTGCCTATCCAGTATCCCCCCTTAGATATCACACAGGTATCTATAACAATATATCTAAACTGAATACTTGATTCTTTATTTTCTCATGCTCTTTACAGTCAATATCTAGCACCCATAAAAATATTCAAACCAGAAACCAAGCATCATATTGGTTCTGTCGTTTTTATTAACATCTCCCACATCCAAACCATCAACAAGACAGTGTTATTTGGGCCCCCTGGTGGTGCAGCGGTTAAGGCTGCACGGTGGAGCAGCAGCAACGCAAGTTCGATGCCCAGCCAGGGAGATTCCCACAAGGCGTGGCAGACCTCTCCTGCCTCGCCGCTGCTCTCCTCAGCAGTGTATTTCCATTGATCTGCCTGTGCTGCTCCCTACTGTGTCTCTGGTGAACACTCTCGCCGCTCCACACCTCTGGTCTGTACCCCAGCTTGTATGCATAAATAAATAAATCTTTAAAAACATTTTTTTAAAAAGACAGTGTTAATCACTGTTAACCCCAACACACCTCAAATCTCTCCCTTGCTCTCCATTCTTCTGCCCCATCACAGTATAAGCTGTCCTGTTCTAAATTCCTCAACACATTCCTAACTTCCCCAATCCATTATTGACTCCTGATAAAATTTACCCTCTACATAGTGCTAGAGATCTTTTCCTAAAATGAAAGCTGGAGCACATCACATCCCTGCTTTAACCCCTTTAGTGGTTTCCCATTGTATTTCTAATGTAATTCAAAACCTTTCTATGTGGGTTGTCATAGTTCAAGATGGTGGCATAGAAAAAAACCTGAACTCGCCTCCTCTCACAGATACAACAAATCTACAACTACCTGTGAAATAATTCACATGGAATTACACATTATTTAAAAAAATCTGAATAAATAAAGCTTCCACAATAAAGGACAAAAGGACTCCACTGAGACAAGTAGGGGAGACAGTGATACACTGTCACCCAGGAAGAAATCCCACCTGGGTTTGGTAATTTGTGGTCAGGCATATCCTGAAGGTGTGGAACTTTTGCCTGTGGAAAGGAGGAAGGGCTGAGCACCTTAAAGTACCTCAATTCAGGTCTCCCCACTCATCCAGAGGCAATGAGTATCTGGAATCATAGCATTGAAGACTGGTGGGAAATACACCCAGGAGAATCAAAGAATTAGTGGAAATAGAGAACTCACCCTTAAAGTCCTGCACAAAGATTCACTGGGACCCAGCACAGTAGCATAGGTCTACAAAAGCACCTGAATCATAAGAGAAGGAATCCCACTTAGCACTCCTGCAGAAAGTGGCTAAGAGGCAGGAAGCTCTAGGGAAAATCACTAGGTCTGAAACACGGTGAGCATGATCCTGGCAACATGCCACAACCTTGCTGACATTTGCTCTATGGTAAGCATAAAGCAAAAACATACAGTAAATTCACAAAGAAAATGAAAAAGGAAAATAAACACACTATTAAAGAAAGCAGCAAGACAAATAGCACATGATTTCACTCATATGTGGAAAATAAACAAAGCAGTGAGCAAACAATCAAACAACAACAAAAATCCTTAGATTCTGACAACAGAATGATTACCCCAGAGGGGGATGGTGGAGGGGCAGAAAGAAGTAAAAAGGGTAAATTTTATGATGGTGGATGGAAACTAGACTTACAGTGGTGATCACAGTGCAGTACATGCAGATGCAGAAACATAAAGATGTATGCCTGAAATTTATACTATTATAAACTAGTATTACCTCCGTTAAAAAAAAAAAGTGGTGGTGGGAATTTTCAGTGTCCTAGAAGTCCTGAATAATCTGGCTAAGACCCACCACTCCAGTCACATTTGAGAAAGTATTCCCTTCACTGATTTCCTGTTCCTCAAATTCCCCGACTTTTCCAACCTCAGATGTTCTGTGCATACGATTTCCTCATCTAGGAATTTGCTCATCCTGTTCACCCTACATGATTTTTTATTTCACAAATATATGCCCTCACCTGTTATTTTCCAGCTCAGACCATTTTGTCTGAATATATGTTTATTGCCCCCACTCTGGAGGGTAAGGACTGCATCGGTCTTATCTATCACTATCCTGGGTGCCCAACATAGCACCTAGAAAAGCAGAAGCTCAAATATTCATTGAATTAAAAATAGTAATGAATGACAGCTTTCAACTCTTGAGACATAATGATAGATGTTTATTGTAGAGACAATAACTTAATTTTTCTTTTTTAATTCTCTTGTTCTTATGAAGGTAATGTTGGTTGTTTACATTTTGGAAATATTAAGGCATTTCAAAATCTTGTACTTCACGGTCATTATCAGGAATTTCCTTTCTCTTTGTATATTTCTAAAATGTGTTTATTATTGAGGTTTTCTGTTGTTTGGTCCTTATAGAGTAGAAATGTACTCTACTCGGAAACATTTGAAAAAAACTTTTTAACAAGTCTCAAAAAACAAATCCTTGCATGCATTAAAAAAAAACATTTTGCAAATCTTTAATTTCTGCTATAGACAACTGGACCTCTCCCCAAAATAATTCTCACTATCCCCAGATACCTGTTATTCTCAGGCTGTTTCTTGTTTCCCTGGACCCAATTCCAGAGCGCTCCTGGATTTCTCAATTCTGGGTTTTAACCACCACCTCCTTCATCAACACAATTTATCTATTTTTTATCCTGTCCCTCATATCCCAACTGGATGATTGCTAATATAGTTTTGTTTTGTTTTTAATACTTAAAGAACAGGTTTATTAGATGAAGGAAGTAAAGGACACTTGTACAGGCACAAGTGGGCAGAAAGAGCTGCCCCGCTGAGGGGCAGGTTTGCTAAGAGAGGCCTGCATGATGCAGGTCACGGGCAGACAGGCAGGCCGCTGCCCTGCAGAGGGACAGAGTTGGTAAAGGAAAGCACCTGCATAGGCACAGGTGGGCAGAGAAATGGCTGCTGTCAATATAGTTTTGTAAATGAATCCAAGCCAATCTTGCCACAATTTAATGTGTTGCTCCTGCCAGCTAAGATTTAACTTTAACAAAAACCTTCAATGCATTCTCAATGAAGTGACCTTGGGATAATACATGGGGCTGCAGATTTCTTAAGGGCCTCGAATCACTTTTTTGTTCCTAAACTTGTAGAAAGATGGTTTATGATACATTTTAAGAAAGATATGAAGAATATTGGTCACATGTGTTCTCATATTCTGAATTAGAATTTATTTTTTATATAGTGTTTTAATATTTGTAATAACATTAGCCAAGAGATCCACATACATTATGTCTAAATACTTGAAAGTTAAAAAAAAAAAAGTAAAGCTAATAAAAACGAGAAGAAATATGGGTTTCCCCTGCTATCTAAAGACAGACATTCTGATGAAACCTCTCATAAGCTGAAAAGGCCTAAAACGAAGCAATTACCATTTATTTATAAGGAAAAAAAATGTTCATATTCCTAAACCAAAAAAAAAAAAAAAAAAACAACACCTACCAAATAACACCAAAAATAGTATTAACACATACTAAAAATAGGTACAAAGTAGTTTCTGGGGAAGGAGCTTGGTGGTGTCACTTTTGCTGATTTGGATGAACACTGCCTCATTAACAGCCGCCGTGAAACAAACAAGAGGTTCTCCCTCTAGATATGAAGCATTAAAGTTCAGAGAGAAGACTCAGAGAATGAGAAACAAGTCCATGTTGGCTTGACTCAAAAGTTTTTTGCATTTATATACTGTGTTATTTACTGTTGGAATGTGGAAAGAATTATCACATTCTTACATACTTCCTTTTAAATTTCAGCTATTCTCTATCAAAATTCTAGCTAAACCCCATACAGTTCCTTCCCAGAGCTACAAAGTACTGAAGTCTATTGAGTGTGCCCAGCACTGGCAGTCTTGAGCATGTAACACTGCTGGAGCCTATGAACCTTCTAAAATTATCAGGCCAGCCCTGCCTATAACTGACTTCTCACTACCATGACAACAAAGAGATAATGGCTGCCTGAATGCCTGGCTCTGACCTCTACCTCTAACCAGTTATTCTAATAACTCTAACCAGTTATTCTTATTATTCTTTGCCAAATA
The DNA here is from genome assembly GCA_004024925.1 of Scalopus aquaticus. Taxonomy (NCBI): domain Eukaryota; kingdom Metazoa; phylum Chordata; class Mammalia; order Eulipotyphla; family Talpidae; genus Scalopus; species Scalopus aquaticus. The sequence goes on from PVIJ01000787.1 coordinate 57,195, forward strand.
AAATTGCCTTGGATACGGGTTGGGTTAAAGGAATTTTTTAATGTTACTGTCCCTAAACTTTCTTAGTTCAATTCTTGAAATCCTATAAAGCAACTATCAAAACTAAGAGTATTGGAATTGGGATATTTTTAAAAATTCTTTATTAATTGATATATATTTGTGAATTGGGAGCACAAAAAGGACAGGAACATTGGCAAACCTTATTCTTTCATTGCATTAATTAGAGGAGATTCCTACTACCTGCCACTGGGGATATAGAAGTGTGCCAAATAGGCAGGTCCTCAGTGTCACGCTGGCTAGAGAGACCAAAATAAATGAATACACACACATTATCTTTGAGGTCTTCGAGGGACAGATAGTAGGAAGTTAAAAAAAATCAGAATAAATATACAGAATGATGGGACGATGTGAATGTTAGACAAGCTAGAGAGGTCCCTGTTAGCGTAATATTTTGAGTAAATCAAACCAATTCTGCCTATAGAATATGAATAATTTCACTGTTATGCCACCTTTTATAATGCTCATTCTTCATCTTTGAAACTTGGCCTCAGGGAAAGGGCCAAGCGCTCCTGCTTAAGAAACCTACTTCTAAACAAAGATCTGATCATTTTAGTGTTCTGCTTTATTCAAGTCTCCTGGTAGCTTTTGATTGCGTATTCCTAAGGGAGGCACTCCAGGCTCTTTTACAGAGGGGAACCTCAACTTACCTGTCCAGTCTCAAATCCTGCTGCCTCATTCCAAACTCTGCATCATCAAGTGATTGGCAATTTTTCAGACACTGGACTTCTGGACATGCTGTTTTGGCTGCTGGAATGTCCTTCTAATTTTCTCTCCATCTTGCTCTTGCTGCACCTTCACATGCAGCAAGAGCAAGATGGAGAGAAAATGCCAAATGCCATGTCCTCTATGAATTCTGCAAGAACCATCACTGTCAGATTTTATTACTCAGCACCCTGAGATCTAGCAGAGCTCAGTACCCATCTCTGTTTCAGCACAACCTATACTGCACTGTAATGACTTGGGTGTGTCCTTTCAACTCTCTCTATTGATATCTTGGAGAAAAAAAGATTGTAACTTAATTGTATTTTGCTTAAATTTGGCATTTAGCAGGTTATCATTTGATCAATTTGTAGAATGAATACAGCTTAAGGCAACACATTTGGTCTGCACTTAAAGAAATGAAAAGTTGAAACTGTTAATAAGTATATCCAGATATGGACTTCACATTTATAGAAAGATAAAGATGAAATGAAGAATTATAGAGAAATAACAGTTTTCCCTATTAGGAAAAATAAAGTATTCCTATGATATCTTTTATAAGCCAAAATGACATAAAGCAAAGTAGCAATTGCATTAACTTTTGTGGAAAATTTTTTGAAAGTTCCCAGACCCAGAAAATAACGTACCAAATCATACCAAATAACACATAAACCTAAAATAACACTAGCATATGGCAAAAGCAGGACTGATATGATAAATACACAAACTCTATAAAGCAGTTCCAGGGAAAGAACTTGACAGTGCCATTCTTGTTGCATGGGTTGTGGGTTGCCTCTGAAATGGCTGCTGCAAAACAAACACTGAATGACATTTTCACTTTTCACCCTTTGTTGTTAAAACAAAAATTTCCCTCATATTTCTTTGAGTAAGTGAGAACAGGTGCTAATGTAGGTCTTTCATAAAAACCAAATAGTTAATTTTCAAATAGGTGGGAAAACCTGTTTAGGAAACGGAAGACTATTATTAAAAGAAGACTCAGCGAACATAATGTCAGTTAGTAAGAAGAAAATAATACAATCGAGGTTGTTATCTTCCCTCACAGAAAATATAATCTCTGGTTCATAATGTTTATAGTCCTCTAAAACTGATCAACTTTATCACATTTCCTCAAAGTTCTGTTATTTCTCTTGTCACTTCAAGAGTAGTACCTACTTTCCACTGGATCTCTAGCTTCACAACCCCGTTGAGCCTGTTTAATTAATTCTCTCTCTATCCTAGACAAAATTTTATTATTAAGTTGTTCCTTGGAACTACAGTTGTCTCTACCAACTTTATTGATATTATTCTCAATTTTAGCCATCACAACTACCTTTTTTTTTTCAGATTTAATTATCTGGTTATTTCCACATAAATATCTATACCAATGACCCAATTTCACTTCCAGTTCTAAATCAGTGTTTTTTTTTTTTCCTGGTTTATCAACTTGTCCTATTTTTTCCATTTAAAAGATCCTATTAATTTTATATTATATTAATCTCATATTCTCAAAATTATCTTTGATTTCTCTCAGAGAAATGAGAGATCCTTTGGGCTTCACAATCAAAGCAGGGATAAGACAGGCCTATTGTTCCACTTTTGCATTCATCATCTTTCTCTAAATTTCCAAACCCAATATGCAATTCCCTCATATGATTATCTATACTGGCCTACAAAATATCTCTATTGGCCTAAAAGTAACACTCTGAAGAGTCCCTTGCCTCTCAGTCTCTCCTTTCCAATCTCTCCTTGGCAGGTGCTATCTGCTCTCATCTCAGGTTTCAGTCAAGCTAGGATTCTCTGTTTTAACAGGCACATGACCACTCACTCCCACCTCTAAGCCTTCACACATGCCATTTCTTCTGGCTAGAATGTCCTCTCTTCTTACTCTTTTCTGCTAAATACTGTTAGTCTCTGCCTCTTTAAGACATCCATACCCAACATGACCTGACTCAAGTAAACCAACCCTAGTTCCAGTCACTCTATTTTTTCCAGTATCTTTCCAGTTAGCATCTCTCTAACTCTGATAGTTTGTATCCCTGCTAATTCTTCACTTGAATTTATATTTATAATGTCACATAACCATGGTTTCTACCTATATATCTCCTCCTGCTTCTAAAACCATCCACTCCATGTACCCAAATGGGCATTTCTGCCTGCTGGAAAAAAATAAACCAAAATAGATGGGAAATTTTCTATTTCTGGAGAATACCATGGGCTCCCATCTGTTTTAGATGGTTTCCTTGAATGACAATGATTCTGTATCAGAGACAATGTCCCAGTTGTAATAATAATCACAATTTTATTTTCTTTCACCTTTTTGCTTTCTCTGACCTGCTTATATCAGGTTCAGGTTCATTCCCTGCTCTAGTATTACAACTCTCCATTTAGTCTTGGAAATCACACTTAGATTCCTACCAGTTCGAGACATTGGGCTGGACCAAAAAACTCTGTTAAAAGCATCTGCCAGCTACTCTCTCCATTTTCAAAGCACTAGGGAAAGAATGAATTTTCCATCTTTGGGGGGGGGGCGGTGGATTATCTTCTTCTGTGAAGACATTCCTGCTCAGAGAACCTTGCTAGTTCCCCTCCGGAAGGGGCTTTTATGTACCTTTTGCATCATCTGAACACCTCAACATTCAGTTCTTTTTCAAGCACATGTCAGATATACTTACTTAGAAGCAGTCACCCAGTTTTCTCGCTATGCAGCAGCAAGCAAATGCTGAAAGACCACACATACAAGCAGTTTTTAAAAATCTCTTAAAGAATGGCAGAAGTGCTTGGTTTGGTCAGAAGAGGCACCACTGCTTTCTTGCCCCCTCCCCCCCCCCTTTTATTTTTTTTTTGGTCAGGATAAGTGTGAGGAGGCTGTTGGAGTGAGTTTTATTTGATTCCCTCCAACTACATTCCTCCAGGCAGATGTAATACCTCTTGAGAGCCCTAACCATCCTCCCATCTTGGTTCTCCTCAGACTTCTCCAAGCAGAAGACCGTGACCCAGTAGTAATGGAATTGGGAGTGGAAAAAGGCAACACAATTAATTTCTTTACCCTTCATTTCCCATACACCAGCTGTGACTTATGATTATTCACTGTTGGAATTCCTGGATGATTCTAGTCAAACTACGCATTTTCAGAATTCTGGGTCCTCCTCTTTTTGATCCCAGCACGCTGTCCCCTAAGGCTATGTGTCCTGGTACCCTGTTCCTCTTCACTCTTTTACTAATTGGTCTCTCTCGGTGCTACTGGAGCTCGTGCAACCTGGCCTGGCCACCACTTCTCTGCCCACCAGCTTGCCCGCTTCCTCCCTCCTTCAATAACCTATATGGGGCGGGTTTCGCTTACATGCTCGCCTGCTCAGAACGAGCTAGCGTGCCCATCGGCGTGCTTGGTTCCGGGCCAACAAACTTCTTCGGGACCCTGCAGCGCCTTAACCCGGCTGCAGGGTGCCGCCTTCCTTCTCACCGCCGGGGTGGCGGCGACGCCGGCGCGCTGACGGCGGGGGCGGCAGCGGCGGGGGCCGAGCTCTCAGAGCGCCGGGAGCGGGACGTCCTCGCGGCGGCTGCGGCGGGGACGGCGGGGACGGCGGCGGCGCACGGTCCGCGGACCGCGCTGCGCGTGCTGCAGGGTAATTAAGGAGCAGGGCCGGGCGCGCCGGGACCAGCGGGGCTGGGGGGAGGCGGGAGCCGGGTGTTCCCGCCTGCGCCCGCCGCATCCCCCACTCCCCAAGGCAACCCCACCGCACTTGGGAGCAACGCCCGCATGTCGGAATAGGTAACCCCGGGTGAGAGAGCAAGGCACCGGAACCTCGCGTCTGCAAATTTGCACTTCTTGTCTCCTCGCTTCCAGAGGGTAACGTCTCTAGACCTAGACCAAAAAACAAGATCTAACAGCATGGATTTGTAGCGAGTGTATTTGTTTTGTGCATTTTACCCCCTAGATATTTGTTTTCCTCTGTATTTGATATCTGTTCTCACCCGCATCAGCAGTGCTCATAGTTCTGCTTTACAAAGACGCATAACCAGAAAAACCACCTAGAACTAAAGTATCAAGCAAAAGCCTGCATTATGTGAACATATGAAAAGGAACTACATTACATTAAAGTGGCTATATCGTTTTTGGTACCATCTTAAGCTACCTATGGGAATGCGAAATTGCAGGTGTGCATTATTTATTTATCCATCTAAACAGATTTATCTGAGTAGCACAGTTTTTACATTTTCTTGAAAAGCAGATGCACGCAAATGACCAGAAACCTGAGCAGAGGACACAGACCCGGCGTGTGTGCGAGAGATCAAGTGAAAGGGCCAGTGGCAAAGCTGAGCGGCTTACCTTGACTGTGTGTTTGAGCCCCTCAGAGGCGCAGTGGAGTCCAAGCAGTGCTGCCGCACCGCCGAGGAGTGGCCCGAGTGAGCTCTCTGCGAGTGGGGAAGGGGGACGCATCCCTGCCCTTATTAGTCTCTCTCGGTGTGACCCTCCCACTCGGCGAGGACGGCGGACTCCGCAGGACCGGATCCACCAACTCGTACCCAGGTTTTCCTTAATTACAATTAGGACTGGGAAAAACGCCTTTCAGGTTTATGTTATATTAGCAGTTTCACAAATAAAATGACTGTTGGATGCAGGTACTTAGAGCTTTTCACTTTTGATTATGAAGCAGTGCCTTCAAAGTTGTCTGTGGCATACATTCTCAGGTAGATAATTGTTTTTTTAACAGTTGAGCTGAGAAAGGATATATGTTTCATTTTCCACTCCTATGTCAGGAGATTCTATGAAGTTGTTAATCAAGAAAATCTCATCACGCTCATGTGTACAAGTTTGTGTGACTTGGTTTGTCTCAAGACTCCACAAAAGTATTTTATGGTTGTAAATATATCTTTCCATGGATTGGTGCTACAAATCCTGGGTTTTGAACTCTGGGGATCCTTTTGAACATGAAGGTAACTTTTTTCTGCACATCTCTGTGTAGGTGTATGTATATGATACAATGTCAGTGTGTGCGTAGAGTGTATATGTGTGTATATACATATATGTGCATATATATAACATACATAGTAGGTGTATATGTATATTCATAGGCTTATATACATGTGTATATATGTTATTGTAAGTATGTGTCTATGAATATACATATACATACATACAAGTTTGAAAGAAAAATAAAACCATTATGGAATTTAGAAAAATAAATCAAGCATTAGAAAACAGATAAATATGTTTAATATTTTTTAGATCAGTATTGCTACAGTTGGGAGAAGGTAAATTACAGTATTGACTCATAATGGTGAAAATCATTAAGCTCAAAAGCTACCGTAAGCCATAAAAATATGCTTCACTTATCAGGACTCACAGATGAAGAAATAAATAAAATCAGACTGACAAAAAATAGAATGTTGAGAAATATTTTAGGAGATAGCTCCTTTCCAGTTCAATGAAGTGAAACTTGAATGTTAAAGACTCAACCAGTGGTTTTTTAATCTGTCTTTCATTGTAATTATAATACCTGCTGTTTAGAGTCTTGCATCCATAGTGATGCCAGGATTTAAAGCCTCCTGTGTCTTTTTTTCCTGTGATTTTCATCACTCATTTTTTGGTTGACAATGGAAAGAGGCCAAGGAGGGAGGATATTACATGAGCCACACTGCTCAAATGACCATTTGAAACACATGATTCACAAACTTCATCAGAGTTTTGGTGACCATTCTCTAATTTCTTAAAAAAGTATTACCCGGATTTGAATTTTTTTCTCTAGGTGATGTACTTACCTTTTATTGCTAGTGAACTGAAACACAAGCATCCAGGCTTTATTTCTCTGGTAGATCATTGGTACTATTTAAAGTAAGTATTGGTACTTTAAAACTACTTACCAGGAAATCCAAAATTTTGCCACTATTTTGTTTTTTAACCCAAATCAACTTCATTTTTGCATTATTTTATAAACATTTTAATGATTTCATAATTTTATGATGTTTTTGAAATAGCCAAACACTGCTATATTTTTGTTTCTATCTCAAGTTACTCCTTTTCCTACTCACAACATTGAACTAAATGAGATTTTGGAAGAAAGTGAAAAGTGAATAAATAAAATTTAGAATTATTGCTATATGGTTGCTTACTTTACTTCTAGATGCACCAACCTCCCCATAGGTTGTGTTTTTCTTTCAGAAAAGTGTTTAAATCTAAGGTATTGTTTCCCTAGGTTTTGGTCCTTTATACAATTCTTTTTATTGAATTAAAGCAACTTCAAGTATAAAAAAGCCCCTAACTTAGCACATTTATTTATCTAGCCTAAATGCAATTATAAATGATCAGTTTTTCTTTCCTCTTGCTTCTAAAGCTCCCGCTGGTGAACAAACATCTGAAAATAATAGGGGGATCTGACAGCACTTTGAATTCCGGCAAACAGCCTGCAGGCCTTCTAACGCCCAGTTTTAACTGCGTACATGTGTGCATTTAGAAAAAAAATTGAAAAGTTTCAGAAACAAACTTATCAGCATTTATAACCCAATGAAGACACATTTATCTATTTTTATGCTATAGAAGGGATAAATTCCATTTAATGCATATAAAAAGCTGTGCCATATTTATAATGTCCCACTTACATAATTTAAATGATTTAAAATGAACATTGCATCATATTTTGATAATTGTCCTATAATAAATTTAAAGAATGTGCTTTTTCTAAGCCTCTCCATCAATTCTGTTTTTTTCTATTTCTTTTTTCTCTTTTTTTCCCCTGTACTTCTATACTCCCAGTTATGTAGCTTTTCCTCTTCCTTTTGATAATTTCTTTCACTTTTCTCCTCCTTCATATTTTCCATTTTCCAAGAAGAAAGAATTTCAGTATTGCCTCCAGCTAACTTCTTAGTTACCAAACCATAAGAGTGTTCATTCTTTATTGAATTTACGGGGCACAGCCATGCATGACTCCCATACACAACCCATGAAAGTACTTCAGTGCATCAACAGTGGATGAACAGACCTTACTGTTAACTGTAATTACCAAAGCAGACTTGTCACCACTAACATACACTTCCCATTCTGTTTCCTTTTAGGCCAGTACTACTATGATATTCTTAAGGGTAAAAAGATAAATTTTAGTAATCATCAAAAGCAAGTTAGGGTATTTTTTTAATTTTCAGTACCATTGTTTCTGAAAATAGTTATTCTCATAAAGAAAATAATATCCCATTGCTTGTTTTTATGTTTGCTTCCATTCCTGGAAGACATTCTAGCTCCTGACATTCACTCAGCTTAGAAATAGAGGAAGAGATAATCATAGATATGACTTTCACTTGGTTTATTAGACCCTCTTCCTTGGGATCAGTGACTCTGAAAGGAAATATGGTAAAAGACAAACACCTGACTGGAGGAAATATCTATTAATATACATCCAGGTCAATCATTTTATTTAAAAAAGAGAAATATGCTAAGAGAAAATAGGCAAAAATGTAAAAAGGAAATTGACAAAGGAAATACAAATGATCACTAATCACATGAAAAATCATCAATTTAATTAGTATTCAAAGAAATGCACATTTATAAAGGAACCAATTCACCTCTATCCACTCTGCTAGAATTCATGTTAGTGATTATACGCAGTGTTGGCATAAATGAGGAGAATTCTTAACACCTCTAGAAGGAGCACAAAATACCTTAGTCTTTCTAAAAGGCAAATTAGCCATGTATATAAATGCACATAGATTCTGCTTCATAAACTCCTCTCAGCAGAAATTGTGGTTATTTCTGAGTTAGGATTATGGGACGGTTTTGGTTTATTACCTTTGCTTATCTGTAATATATGAAGTTTCTATAGCGACTACGTATCACTGTTGTATTAAAAAATATAACAAACATGAACAAGTGTGTTGTTCTATATCTCCAACAAATTAATGTAGTGGTGTTAAGAGAGATGAGAGGTTTGACTTTTAAGTTCTCTTTTCAATCATTTCCAGTGGGAATCTTCCAGGTAAAAATGAGAATGTAGCTTAAAACATTTTTAAACTTAGTCTAGTGATTTCACTAATAAGTAGATATTAATTAACCCATTTGTTGTTTGACACGTATTTCAAATACCTCGTAGCTGAGCACTCCAGAGTATACAAAGATAGGTTGAAATGTGGGCCTTGCCTGATAGGCTTAACATTGGGTAAGAATCAGAAGACATGTATAATGATAATATTAAATGAAAATACAAAGTGTAATCATCGGAGTTAATGTAAAATACTGGAAGAGTTCAAAGGAGAAGAAAAGTGTTCACATGTGGAAGTAAAAAAATCTCAATGAACAAAATCACCCATTTTTTGGCTTAGTCTAAATACTCAGGCAAATCATCATAGAATCTTAGCACTACCATATCCATAAATAATTATTTATGAAATTATGAGATTACAGTTTATGTAATAAATATGTTTTGAAAGAAAAAACAGAGAACAAGGCCACTTCACTCTTTATTCAGATGTGAAGTATGAAGTCCTTGTTTCCTACCGTACTGAGTCTTCTTCCTGAAATTCAACACTACACAGTGTAACCTCAACTTACTCAACTTACTTAAGATCCCTTAAATGTACATTATGTCACAGTCAGATTAATTACTTGTAACTGCAGAATGAACATGTCCGATCTTTCCCCATACTCTTACTCATGTTGCTCCCTCAATTGAAAGGCAAAGTGATTGTTGAAATTCTGCCAATCATTCAAGGCTTATTTTAGGTGTTATCTATAAGGAGATTCCTTCCTTGACCTCCCCACACAAAACAAACCCTCCCCTGCCGCTTAAAGCAGAGCACAATTTGTACTTCTTTAATTACTCTATTTTCCACTCTTTGTTGCATGTACATTTCTGTGTTTGGCCTCTGAATTGATTGTAAGCTCTTTGAGGCCTAGAGTTGTGTCTTCTCATTTTCGATAATATTCAGAATACCTATTATAATGCATTCTTTTTTCTTAATGTAATATTCAAATATTTATTGCAATGAGGTCTGTAGAGGTTAAGTAAAAATTTGCTAGTGATAAAAGACAGACTCAATTTCAGTTTGCATGGGAAAATAGTAGGTTTATTTTTGGTATTATATCTAAGGGAATTAAATTACTATGCTGCTAAAATAATCTCAGGATAATTTTTTTCACCCATAAAAGGCTGACAGAACACAGCCTCTGAGGACAACAACACATCAAGACAAGACTGTAACTAGTTGAAAATGTCCTCATCTGTCCTCTTCAGTCCTTTTCAAAACTAAAGGAAATTTTCATTATTGAAAATTAGAACAGAACTCTGCTTTATCCCCTATTATTCTTAGATCATGACCTCTCAACTTTGTTCTAATTCCTAAAAGTTTCTAACTAACCAATCCATGTAAATTTAAAAAAAATTCAATAATTCTTCAATTATCCTATTGTCTCTATTATTAGCTTAGGACTAAGATGGTGAACCAAGCCCTGGCAGAGTGAGGATCTATACCCAAGACTATCCTGTTTTCCCCTACCCACTATGTTCTAGCACCTTGCCTTCAACTTCTTTTCAACAAACATTCTGCAAACTTTGGTTTGCAAGTCTGTATCACCCAAACAACTGGCTAAATGGATGTTCAAGGCAAAGCAGAGGCCTCAAAGTTACAGAGTAAGAAACATACTTTCCCTTGAAAACAATATAGAAAAGAAAAATATATTTAAAAAACAACCAAAAAAACCTTTCTCTGTTTAAGACAGGAATCAATTTTAATGAGAGAATACCATGAACTAAATTAGATAGACTAAAATTATTTTATTTATTTTGATGTGTGCCACAACATGTTTTAGTCTATGCTGACTTTAAATAAAAAAAAAAGTTCCAAGATAGCAAACTAGGCAAAGCACTTTCTTACTTTACCATTTAAGGCAAAGTAAGATAAATTTGACTAGATTCTGTTCTCTATCAGAGGTGATAGATTTACCTATTTTTCTGATATTAAAGTACATACTTGCTGTCAAATTATTCTACTATAACCCAGTTTTACCTATCTTAAATATAAACTTCTATGTTTATAAAACCCCTTTCAAGTAATTATGAGAAGTCATAAAGCATAGCTCGTGAAGGAAATGGTGATAGTTCATAAGTTTATACTTATTTTAAGCACTTTGAGTGTTATCTAAATCTAGAGAAATTTTTCCCTATATAGAGTTCTTTATTTTTAACAAAAACTTTGTAATAACTTTTAGTATTATGATAATTGTATTAAAATCTACTGTCTTATCTAAAAACTTGTTTTCATTGCCTGCCAGTCAGAAACTCTCATCCTAATCCTCTCCCTCTCTGTGGTCACTGCTCAGCTGGTTCTGCTGTGGTGCCATCACTCAGTTTTGGCTCCAGCCCTGGGGAAGCTAACTACATCGGGAGTGAGGTGCCATCTGGAAGGATCTGTTTTCTCTATCAAGGACATCTAATGTCAGTTGATTCTCTTAGAATGGCAGTCTCATAGTAGATGACACAAATGGTATTCTCAGCAGGGGTTGGTTTCTTTACTCCATGTATCATTAGTTATTGCTGCATAATAACATCCCCAAACTCGGTAGCTCAGAACAATAACCATTTGTTATTTGCTCATGACTATGCTGATTGACATTCATTTGGTCTAAGCTGGTTTTGGCTGATCTCAGCTAGGTTCTCTCATGTGTCTGCCATCAGTTGGCAGATCAGAAGACTAACTGGTAGTAAGAGAGTTCAGATGGGACAGAGTGGAAGCCCCTGTGACCTTACACTCAGGACTGGCACCCAGTCACTTTTATCACATTCTATTGGCCAAAGCAGGTCACAAGGCCAGGTCCCCCAGTGGGAGAGGTTTCAGAGCAACATCGCAAAGAGCACATGTTTAAGAGGATAAGGTATTGGGGCCATTGGTAATTTTCTATGGTTGGAAGGATATACAAAGGGTGTCCTTATTCAGCCCTTGCCATACCCACGTCTGAACACTTGTTGCCACTAGAACTGCCATCACGGCTCTATAGGTCATGTCCCTCAGCTGATCCAAGCCACTTTCCCTTGGGATCATGGAGACTGAAGAGATTCCTCACCTCACCCTCTCCCAGTGGTATAGATTACATGGATGTGAGCATACCATATCCTTGTTAGAAATCTTACAGGTAGTTTTTGCAAGCCCTGCTATTGCAGAGGAATGCAGCAAACTTCCCATCTTCAGAAATCTCAAGGGGAAAAGTGGGTTCTGTCATCAGTCTTCAGAAAGTTTCACCACAGACCTCAGGGGAGATAGCTCCTTACCCCAATAGGGTAAGAAGGTATTCTTCATCAGCTTTCAATTCTCTCTTCCAGAACTCCTCTTTCTTTTGCAGCTCCGTTGCTTTGCAGGTGACAAGGACAATCAAACCAGTTGAGTCTTCTTCAAACCACAGGGGTCAGGAAACTAATGTATCCAAAGTTTCCTCCTTTTGCATGTGGCTTTTGAGACTTGGCATTTTTTTTTTTTAAGTGTTTGCTTTCTTTACCTTGTGAAGGGTGCAAGTTTCAACTCTGGATGGAATAGCTGTAGGTGGCCTCTCTAAGATAGAGATATTAGAACTTAGACCTGCATGCCACAAAGAGCCCCCTTTGCAGAGATCCCATGCAGGGAGCAGCCCGTGCAGAGGCTCTGGGTGGGAGCACTGACCCACACAGCTGGACGAGTTCAATGAACTTAGAAAGACCTTCATGCCTGGAAGGGCATGAGGAAAAGGGTGTGGTAAGGGATAATGTAATCTGGGACCAGATCCTGTAGGTACCCATAAAAAGTTTACATTTTATACAATGAAAGTAGGAAAATATTGGAGAGTTTGAACAAGGGAGTGATATGAACTGAACTTTGTTTTAAGAAGATCACTCGGGTTTCTCTGTGATGAATGGGATTTAGCAAGGCAAAAATAGAGATAAAGAGACCCAACCCAAGGTTATTTTATCCAGGTAAGCGATGATGATGGCTAAAATGAAGGTGGTAGTTGTAGAAAGAAAAAAAAAATTAACAAAATCAGATCATGTTTTAAATGTGGACTTGAAAAGACTTACTAAAGGACTGAATGTAGGTGGTGAGGGAAACAGAGAAGCACAGAACAAAACTGTATTTCAGGGATACAAGAGACCTTAAAAAATCGTTTGGTCCAATCGTGTTTCTATGCTCATTTTAATCAATTAAAACTAAATAAAAAGGGCTTCTCCGGGGGCACAGGGGTTAAAGTCTCAGTGCTATCAAGCTATTGCTGCATGAGTTCAATCCCTGGCCAAGGAGATAACCCACATGGCACAGCAGAACTCTCCAGTCTTGCCCTCTGCTTCCCTCAGCAGTGTAGATCCACATATTCTGCTCTCTGTCTTCTCTGGTGAATTCTCTCACCCTTCCACACCTCTGGTCTACACCCCAGTTCTTATATGTATAAATAAATAAAAATAAATCTTAAAAAATCTAAATAAAAAAGTGTGTTCAGATTAATCATTCTTTGGGAAAAAATAAGAGTTCCTTATATTAAATGATAAACAAGGCCCTGTGTTATAATTTGTGATAGAATGCCAAGGAAGTGTATAAGTACGCCCAAGTGATTCTCTATCACTTTGTGGGGGAAAGGGGATGAAGAGAGATGGGGTGATATCAAATTATATGAGCTTCCCTAGGATTAAATAGACTGAAGTAGCAAGTTTCTGAAAATTAAACCAAATTTTTCCCACAGAAGGTATGATATTAATAGCTTTTTTTGTTCCTTGAGCCTGAACTGGAGTTACTGTAGCCTTCAAAGTTGCGTGTCCAACCACTTATGGTAAAATGAAGAAAGGAGAAACTCCTTAGGCACTCCTTAGGCAGGTGAGAAAGAAGGGAATTTCAGAGAAATAACTTAGGTAACAGTCTTCTTCGCTTTCCATGAATCATAATTATAATTATGAACACAGAGACATTTACAGATATACAGAAATGAAAGGGAAAATTAAACATTGTGCTTTGGAGTGTTTTACGGACTTGGTAAAATAAATCAAACTTAAACATTCTGCTTTGATCCAATGTTTCAGGGAGCTTCTTTGACTTAAGTTCCTTGCATAAGATTTTGCAAAATACTGTTTTAATAATCCAGTGATTTGAAACTTGAATTTTTTTTAGTTATGTAAATAACCATGCACACTCAATTTCCTAAGAAAGCAGGGAAGTTAATTTGGTGAATGGCTGAAGCCTGTGCTACTACTACTCAGTGCAGCATCTTCAGTCATCATGGGTGTTCCCACTCTTAGCAAAGGACCCAGACCCCTACAATGGGTGTCACATTGCTATCAGTGGACAAATACAGTTAGTCTCAATTTCATAACATTTCTTGCTTTATTTAATAATCTTTTGGAGGTTGTAGGTTTATTTGGGGGGGGGGGGATAATAACCCTGTAATGAAAAACTGGAATTCATGCAATATTTTAAAATGTGGGGTCCCACTAGTGCTAATATGAATGAGACTTAAGTTAAAGGATTATTCACATTTTAAAATCATTTATACACATATGAAAACATAATGTTGAAATTATTTACAAATAACAAGATGTATTCTTTAAATGATTAAAAATTAAAGCAATTCTTAGGTCTTTCAGTGTCTTTCATTTTAATGAGTCTCTCCATGGGTGTGGTCTGCAAAGAAAAATCTGGGATAGTTTCTGCTTCTTTGACCAAAAAAAAAGTGTTGGAAAGTGTGTGCAAAAAAAGAAAACCTTGTACACTGTTGGTAGGAATGTAGATTGGTTCAGCCCCTATGAAAAACAATACAGATGGTTCTCAAAATATTGAAAATAGATTTGCCATATGATCCAGCAATTCCATTCCTAGGTATATACACAAAGGATGCAAAAACACTAATTCAAAGCTATATAGGTACTCCTGAGTTCATTCTGGCACTATTTGCAATAATCAAGCTATGGAAACAACCGAAGCAACCAAGGAAAGATGAATGGATTAGGAAGGTGCAGTGTATATGCACAAAGGAATACTACTCATCTCTTTAAAAAATAAAGATTAAATCTTGCTAGTTGAGACAACATGGATGGAACTGGAGGGGATTATGCCAAGCAAAGTAAGTGAGAAAGAGAAAGACAAATATCAGATGATTTCACTCATATGTGGAATATAAAGAAACAGAAAACTATGCAAAACAAACCCTAGAAATTTGACTGTAGATTTGAGGCTACCAGAAAGGTGGGGGTAGAAAATAAAGGAGGCCCCAGAGACTATGGTGGAAGGTAATTTAGTGCTTTGGTTTTGGGTGTGGGTGGTAACATATGTCTGAAGAGGTGTGACTATCTACCCCCAAATCATATACAGTGTTATAAACCATTATTACCCTAATGATAAATAATACAATTTAAATTTTTTTATTAAAAAATTTATTAAAGTTAAAAAAATTTTCATCGTACACAGAAGAGTTTAAGTGAAAGCCATCAGATTCTTTCAAATAGGTACACTTTCAAGAGTAAATGAAGACTGTGAACATTTTAACAGCATGATGGGTTTAAATGCCTCCCTGTGGGATAGTCCTAGGCTAAAAACATACCATAAACCAACAAATTGTCTATAGAGGGGAAGGACTTCATAGAGTTATCTTCATATTTAGGATTTATTTCTGGCAGTCAGATTTGGGATCAATTATGGATCACTGAAAGCCAGACTTCTGGTTCAGTACTGTAGTTTTTGTACAAGTGTTATTAATTTCCCACCTATCTCCAGGGCCTAAGATCCCCTCAGTGCTACTGTTCCGTGTATCCTACTGTTCTAAAATAAGTCTCTGGATGCTTGCACTAGTTAATGAGCTTCTCTAAGCGACTTTTACCAGAATATGACTAATGCTCCAAGCAAAACTGATCTCCTGAGCTGTTCATTACATATTTAAGGTAATGAGGTAATGTTATAGTTCCTAATACTATTATTCAATTTCCACATGGTTTTTATTGACACTTAAATAACTAATTAGTACTACAGGTATCTTGTTATAAAGAAAATAAAAACATAGGGCCTCCTCAGTGGCGCAGCGGTTAAGCACTGCCCTGTGGAGCTGTCGGCAAGCGGCGACTTGAGTTTGACACTGGGGAGATTCCCACATGGTGTGGCAGACCTCTTCCACTGCTCCCGTCAGCAGTGTATTTCTGTCCATCTGCCTGTTCTGCTCCCCTCTCTGTCTCTGATGAATCCTCTTGCTGCCCCATGCCTCTGGCCTATACCCCAGCTTGTATGCATAAATAAATAAATCTTTAAAAAAAAAGAAAAGAAAAACATAATATTATACTATGTCACCATATGCTGTGTAAAAATAATAGGCTTTTAAATTGAAGGTGTATATGCATGTATATGTGTGTGTGTGTGTGTGTGTGTGTGTGTGTGTGTGTTCTTCAGAGAAAGTCGAATGAATGCATTGTTGAGTTTAAGGAATCCTCATAAAGATAGACTGTGTACTACAAAAAAATTGGATTACGTGAACAACAGAGATCAAATGCTATATAATAGTAAGGAGAACACATACCTAAATTGACTTCTTATAAAAAAGGGGCATTTAAAATTTGCCTTAATACTTTGGCAATTTACAAGGTTGGGGCATTTGACTTTCTGTTTTATTTGGAGAGGCAAGAGAAAATAGAATTTTTCTTCATCAAATAAAAAAGTAAGAGATTCTGATATAAAACTTTATATACGGTAGGGTACATATAGAGTATATGGGGATACACGCGCATATTAAAATTCAACAAATATTTATTTATTGAGTTCTTTGTAGCATGTTTACTTCTTGGGAAACAACCATTAAAAGGACAAACAATATTACATGCTCCTTACATGAATTGTGATGCAGAAGTTATTTGAAGCAGATATAACGCTGAATTTTTCAATCAATAATCCTGGTTTAACTAGTTACAGATATGTATAAGGATTCTTCTAGGTGACATGAATACATAGAAATTTTTTCATGTGCTAATGCTATGTTCTAATGGGAAGACAACTTAGTTTCTCTGTCTAATTACCTCCTAATGGCTTAGAAGAGTTGTGAATCTCCTGAAAATGCTTCCTTCTTATGCATTAACATTTGTTTATTCAACAAATATTTACTAAGTGTTACCATGTGCTAGGCACTGTAGTAGTTATTAAAATACAAAAGTGAATGAAATTAATGTTCTTTTCTCATAGAAATTATATCCTAAGGGAAGAGGTAGATAGTAAGTGCAGAAATAACCACCCAATAGACAGTGTGCGATATGCAACACAGGCAATGAAAGAAAATAAAGGAAACAAGGAGATAGTGCTGAGGCTAAGACAGGACATGGGTTACACTTTTATAAAGAATGATCAGATTCATCACTGGAAAGCCAACATTTAGCAGAAATCTTGACAAATTAATGGGATGAATTATAGAGACAACTGGGAGAAGAAATATTTCAGACAGAAGGATAAGTTATGGCAAAAATTTTGAGTTAGGAATATGCTTAAAGTATCACAAATGTCAGTGATGTTGATATAGAAAAAACAAGAGGGAGAGAAGTGAATGTCGGAAACTGGATTATCTCTGTTACATGGTAGTCTACTTTTGAGGAAATTCTAGTTCGTTTGAAGAATATTGGACATTTTAGAAGAAACTCTTCTAGTGTAGTGTTTTTATCCTATTAAATTCTTTCTAGGCTTTTTATTTCTCATCCTTGTTATAAAAATGTTTTGTCATCAGGCTATATCTGCAAAATAAGATTTCTAAAATGACTTCAGTTTCCTGAGGGTTTTTTTTTTTTTGTCACTCCACTCACTGAGTTATTATTCAAAGGAAAATTTATTAAAAATAAAGCAAGATCATTTATTCCAATTATGAAAATCCATTACAGGTTTGTTTACTAGCTAGATGAAAGATTTTCTAGCCAACCTACTGTGTGAATGGATAATATATTCTCTCTCCTACATATTTGTCTATCTATATGCCATATATATTTTTAAAGATATATTCCTAACATCTAAAGAACTTTGACCTTCTAGCCCTGTCCAAAATCATAGTAAATATATGATACCTACAAAAACTCATACAGCTCAACAATAAAAAAACACATTACCAAATCAAATATCACAGCTTATATTAATCTGTAGGTTCTTTTTATTTGCCAGTAATAGAAATTTAAATTCTATTTAAATTTGACTGATCAAAAAAGGAATTCATTGACTAAAATGATGAAAAACTGCAATGTTAGGTACTGCCTTATGGATTGCTAAGAGTTCTCTTTCACTTCCCAGCTCTAATTTACTTTGTATTGGTTATATTTTTTAAGTAAGTCATCTATGTAAACTGGTCTCAGAAATTAAATTTACTGACAGCTATTCCAGTGAAAAGTGGGTTATCTCCTCAACAGGTAAATTTAGTAAAGATTTTAATATTTTCTAATTATTTAATCTTAATGATGAAAATAGCAGATGTTAATGAAGAAAGTAGAAAATTAGCAAATATGTACTGACTTTAAAAGGCCCTAATCTGTAGTATCTTGGTGTGATGAACATGAATATAACCCTGAAAATTTCACTAGCTTTCGTTTTGAAAATATTTCATATAATTCATTTTGTATGTTTCACAGTGTAAATTTATCCAGTAGGACTGCAACAACATCCTAAATCAACCTAGAATGATGGAATATTGCATTGCATTGCATAATACCATCATGCACACAACATCCAGAGTTGATTGCATCATTTTCTGATGCAATGCAATACTACTGCCAGGCAGCTGCTGAAGTAAGCTGATGTCAGCAGTGCACTATTTAACGCCCTGTTGGAAATGTTGAGCATTGAAAATATTTCAGACTTTGTGCAAGACAGTTTAAGCTACTGTTCCATAGAACTGTTATTATTTTATCCATTTAGGCACAATACTGAACAGTAATGCCTCGAAAGTGCGTTCATAGCGTGGACAATTTCTGCTCTATTTGTGGGGAAGTGATATTTGCCAACCAGAAGAAAAGTATCACTTTTCAAGTGAAGAAGGCTTATCATCTTTACTTTGGATGCAAGGTTGGTGACCAAGACAAGCCTTGAGTCCCGCATATATATATGCTGTGCTACATGTACAGCACAGCTTTCACAGTGGTTAAATGGCAAAAGACTATCAATGCCATTTGCAGTTCCCATGGCGTGGAGAGAGCCAAGCAACCACATGAAAGACTGTTACTTGTGCTTGGTTCCTCCTCTTTGCAGCAGAATAGCGAAGCAAAAGACGTTGAGAATAGTCTACCCAAATATTCCGTCTGCATTGAGACCAGTTCCACATGGTGAGGGACTTCCTATTCCGGAACCTCCAACAGAATATTCTCTTGATTCATCTGATGAGAACAAGGGTGAGCCGACTTGTTCTCCTGTTCCATCAGCATGCAGTGATCCAGATTTTCACTGTGGTGCATCATCAACCCCCACACAGACTAACACAGGAAGAACTAAATGACCTGGTTCGTGATTTGAACTTACCCAAGAATAAGGCAGAACTGCTAAGATCAAGACTCCAACAACGGACTCTTCTAGAAGATGTCACAATTACTTTAGATCGAAAGTGCCATAGCAGTTGGAGCCTTTCTTCAGAAAGGAAAGTACTCTGGTATTCTTTTCCAGTATTGAGGCCTCATGAATGGCTTAGAAATCACTCATGACCCACAAGAATGGAGACTATTTCTAGACTCTTTGAATTGAGTCTTAAGGCTGTGCTTTTGCACAATGGAAACTATCTTCCATCTATTCTATTCCTGAACTGCTGTGTAAGAAACAAGCGAAGAAATCTAAGAAATAGTCTATGACTTGATTTTTTTACAGGTATTAACTGTAGGCCTATTACTATTGGCATGCATTTCATGATATAAACATCAATTTATTGCAGATTACAAAAAAAACTAGAGCCAAAATTAGAATTTGATTGTCATATTCATGTTGAGCACATACAAATTGATAGGAAATGACTAATTTTATATCAGTAACATGACTTTTGCAAAAATTTGTTGACCAGTGTAGTGATTTTACTTCATTTTATTTTAGGGGACTAAATTTAGATTCAGGAGCAAATGTTTTTTATTATGTCATTTATTCACATAGAAAAAGAGTTTCCATTTATTATCCCTCAAGAAAGATTATTGTAATTGGGTAAAGAATTATGTCTTACAGATAACAAATTTTTAATCTTAAATCAAACACACAAAAAGTAGTAACAATTTGACCAGAAATAATATATCAACCTCTTCTATCCATCTTATTTCAAATTCCAAAAGGCAAAAATATTTGCTACTTCAAACATAAATGCAAGTCTAGGGACAGGAAACAGGAACAAGCAACGCAATATTTACATATGGTGTAAAATATAAATTACATTTAAATTTTTAATGATGGGCAGAGGACTCTTATGCCTTTACTAACATTTCATTTGAAATTACTAAAAACTTTTTTTTCTAGAACAATTTTGTATAATCTTAGATTGTAGGCCAATTTATTAACTTTTAGTAGTAGTAACCATTTTACAACAATTAACTGTCACAAAAATTGCCATTGTAAGATTTGTATTTCTATCAGATATGCAAAAGTGAAGATTTCCATTTTCAACAATTCAAATGAAAGATGTGGACAAACAGATCGTAGGTATAACTACCAGGAAAATGTTAGGTTTCTGAAGCGCAATTTATATTAAATATATTATATTTAGCTTGTAAGTATATTTACCTTAAACCTATACTACACTGGTAGTAAGTATAAAGTAAAAATCTTTATCTGCTTGTTTAAAATGTTGACAGCATACTTCTTAGACTATTGAAATTTTTTTATTATGATCTAAACCTCCTTTTTGTGTTACAAGAGTCTGTCTGAAAAGTATAAAGATCACAGACATGGGATTCCCCACACCAACAACAGACTTCCCCTTTACATGTGTATCTCCCTGGAATTGTCTTTAATCTCTTTTTAAATGTTTAAATGTTATCCCTCCATTTTAGTTTGAGGTGTTAAGATCCACTTTGAGAGCAAATGATTATTTTGCATTCCTATATCCCAGGTCTATTTGAATAGTTGTTAAATTAATTAATAGGTACATTGAGAGGTGAACAAAAAAATGAAGATTTTAGGTTTATTCTTCTGGCTCTGTCTCTTACATATTACTGAGACTAGATAAACCATCAAAGTTCTCTGGATCTCAGTTTCCTAAACCAAAGAGTGATGTAATTGGACTGGATGATATCTAAACTTTTTCAGACCTAAAGTTCTATAGATCTCTAAGATGACTGTAGCCAAACAGATAACTTTGAGGCAAGCTCTCCAAAATTATATACCCTATCCTAATGTTTCATAGCTATATAAAAATAAAACTTTGTGAATTAAATATCTCTTTTCTAGCCTGTTTAATATACATTAATAACTTTATTGTATCTTATCTACAACTACGTGATACTATTAATGAATTAAACACAATTTTGAACTTTGAGGAGCCATATTCCATTTGGGTTCTATATCTGCTGTAATATCTCCCTTAGTAACTGCAGCTTATATGGATGCAATACCCATTTTTTTGACTAAGTGCTAAATAATTCTGATCTTAAAACTTTTTTTCTTATTTTGTAATGTTTTAACTTCTTTGTATTAAAATCCTTTAAAATTGATATTGTAATGTTTTAACTTCTTTGTATTAAAATCCTTTAAAATTGATATTGTCAATTCCATATATACATGGGTCCTACATGCTGGTTCTATTTCTTCACTTGCAATATACAGTTTTTAAATCTAACTATATATATTGACTCATGAACCTTGCAAATAATCATCATCTATTTTCCAAAATCAAGTATACCAGCCTAGGGTAAATAATTATATTTAGTACTTAATTCTTGCTCTGGTATAACTGAGCCTACACCCATCTGCTATTCACAGATGAAAATATAGAAAATGGTTTAAAATAGGAGTAAGGAGGAGATCAAGAAAAACCAGTCTGAGAAGAAATTCAAGCAAGAGATTTAAGATAACTTCAGCAATATTCTTTTAAGGGTGAAAGCATGAAAAGACCGGCATTGGGAAGAAAAAATAAGACTTAGAAAAAAAATAATACTATGAAAAAACATTTCTCAACTCCAATTGAAGGAATCTAGGCAAATATTTCTATGGGCAATGGGTGCCTTAGTTCAATTTTTTCCCATATTTTTTTGACATATATCAAAGACAAGCAATAAAAGGAACTGAAAACATTTGACTATTAATAGACAATAATTTGCAATTCCTCTAAACACTGGCCCATAGTTAGAATGGAAAAAAAAGTATTAGAATGTTCTATTATGGGAATTACTTAACTGAGAAAAAAACATGAGCTAAAAAAACTAAACAAAATATGAATATATATGGATATATGGAGAAATTTAAAGCACATGATCTCAAAGTCAATGCTGTAGAAGGATAATAGGCTTCGGATACATTAAAAAATTGATATTGGAAGGAAGTAGTTCTCTGAATGGCAAGTTAAAATTTAAGTAATTCAGAGCTTAACTGGTACTAGAGAAAGAGACAGAGATCACATTAGCAACAGATTTGTTGTGCATCTTGCTTACATTATGGAAATAATCACCAACACAGAAGAAAAGGAGAAAAAAATCATCCCAATAAAAATAGGTGGCAACACAGTAAGGAGTTGTAGAGCACAAATGTAGAAAGATCTTAGATCTGATAAGAATTTTTTTTTTTTTTTTTGGCCAGTCTAAAGCATTCCATTTATAGGTATGGAAAAGGAAAGAGGGAATAGTAATGGCCAATTCCTTTCTTATTTGTTACTAGTCAGATTCTTAACAGATGTTTCTTCTTGGATTTCTTCACAAAGAAAGTGCTTTTCTACCTATTACCAGTGCTAATTGTAGATACTTCATTCATAATCAAACAAAACCACACTTTGTATCTAAATCACTTTTCTTTTTCTATTTGTTCAAGGGCTTTGTGAGCCCTAAACTGGAGTCGACCTTCCATGGAATAATCTTTGTAGTTTTTTATATTGTCTAGGTTTTTTCTTGCACTGGTTAAGAATTTAAAGGACCTGTTTTTGAGAGTCCTAGCTCCCAAACAAAATACCTGAGGAACCACAGGAACGTTACTTGCAAACTTGGATCACTCAGAAATGTATAGTTCAGGAAGCATTTACTCAGCTCTGTGTGGGCCAAAGCCTGGCGTGGAAGGGAGGAGAAGGGACACAGCGATGTGTAAGGTCCAACTTCTCTGCCAGGGAACTTAGTTTCTAAAGGTATGTGAAAAGGAACCCTCCTACACTGCTGGTGGGAATGCAAATTGATCCAACCACTAGGGAAAGCTGTATGGCGTTTCCTCAAACTGCTAGAAATGGAACTTCCATATGACCCGGCAATACCACTACTGGGAATATACCCAAAGGACACAAAAACACTAATCAGAAAGGATACATGCACCCGCATGTTTATTGCAGCACTGTTTACAATAGCTAAGGTATGGAAACAACCCAGATGCCCAAAAATAGATGACTGGATCAAGAAGATGTGGTACATATACACAATGGAATACTATTCAGCATTCAAAAAAGACAAAACACATGCAATTAGCAGCAACATGGATGGACCTAGAGGGGATCATGATCAGTGAAATAAGCCAGAAAGAAAGAGAAAATTATCGAATGGTTTCACTTATAACAGGAATATAGGGGAGCCAAATAAGAAAGCGACATTCAGCAGGAAAGGAGGGGAGGGGTAGGGCTCAAGAGGGGGGAGGAGGGGAGCACGGAGGACTATGGTGATGGCTCCACGGGTGAACAGGTGGTGGGTAACTTATGGGGAACACACAATAATGTATAAGATATGAATAACAAAAGTAAATAAAATATCTATTAAAATAAAAAAAAAGGTATAGACGAAAGTAGCAATGGCTTACTGATTCAGAGTCAAAAGTTGTGTGTTAATTTGCACACTGTGCGTCTTGAATTGAAAAACAATTCTTCCTTCGGGGAACAGAGGGAAAATATAGGTCAAAAATAGAGCAAAATAAAATTCTCAGAAGTACCAAAGTGCACAGTAATGTCCGGGACTAGAGCAGAATGGCGTCAACTATCGAGTAGGGAGTAGTGAACAGGAGTCTGGTAAGCTGGTAGAGGTCAGACCATGTAAAAAATGTCATGCTTTATTCATACGGCAACTGATTGCAACTACAGAATTTTTTGCAATATGTGTAATCTGATCATTAAAATAGAAAACATTTTACAAAATTGTTTAAATAGCTAAAGTCAGTTTCTAACAATATCATAGACAATTTAAAAAATGTCATAACAACTGAAAATTGAAAGGTATTAAAGCACATTGTTTAAGGACAAACTCTAGTGTCAGACTGGGTTAATATACTTTGTTTGAGATTTATTAATGATGTGACTTGGACATATTGCTTAACTCTCTGTGTTTCAGTTTCCTCTTCTGTAAAACACATATGCCTGGCATATAGCAATCATAATGTAAGCGTAGGCTGTTTGGTTTTGTTTTTATTTTTTAAAGGAAAGACAATAACCTTTATGACTATGACAGAGTTAAGGGATAATGAAGATCTTGTGCAATTAAAAAAAAAAAAACTATGGCAACCAAGCACATTCAGTAACTTTGTAGGATATAAAATCAACACAGAAATCAGAAACAGTTGTGCTTTAATTTACAAATGATGAAATATCTGAGAAGAAATAAGGAAAACTTCCTCTGTCACAATAGTATCAAAAACAATAAAACATTTAAAAATAAATTTAACCAAGTAAGTGAAGGATCTGTAAACTTAAAACTTTAGGAATTTGGGCCTCCATGATAGCACAGGGTTTAAAGCCTCAGTGCTATCAGACTATCTCCTGCGACTGATGCATGAGTTCAATCCCTGACCAGGGAGTTAACCACATGCATGGCAG
The DNA here is from genome assembly GCA_004024925.1 of Scalopus aquaticus. Taxonomy (NCBI): domain Eukaryota; kingdom Metazoa; phylum Chordata; class Mammalia; order Eulipotyphla; family Talpidae; genus Scalopus; species Scalopus aquaticus. The sequence continues at coordinate 81,844 of PVIJ01000787.1, forward strand.
ACTCTCCTGTCTTGCCCGCTGCTCCCCTTAGCAATGTATTTTAGTGGATCTGCCTATTCTGCACCCCACTCTGTTTCTAGTGAATCCTCTTACCCTTAGCACCTCTGGCCTATACCCCAGTTCTTGTATGCATAAATAAATACAATAAATCTTTTTATAAAAGTATTTTGGTTTTTATTATCTACTTTAGTTGATTTATATTGATCAAATTCACTGAATAATTGCCAGTTCCCCAAACAGCTTTGGTTACAAATGGATATAAGCTGTTTACCTGAACAGAAATAAATAAGTTTTCCACTGTAGGCCCAACCAAAGTTGATCAGAAACAAATTGTTTTTTAAACACTTTTGTTTATTTTTTCACAATAAAGGATTTCTCTCCTTAGGTGAGATCACCATAGTTTTCCCCCCACCAAAGTGCTCACAGTGCTCCAACACACTCCACCGCATTCTCCTCCCTGCTGTTCTCTGCTCTCAACCTCTCTTTCCCTTCCCTTCCCCTCCTGAGTGTCTCAGACCTATACTCTGCTTTCAAGAGTCAGTCTTATAGTTTGTCTTTAACCTTTGTTTGGTTTCTCTAGATTTCATATATAAGTGAAACTATCTGGTATTTTCTTTGTCCTTCTGGCTCACTTCACTTAGAATAATCCCTTCCAGTTCTATCCATGTTGCTGCAAATGGAAAGAGTTTATCTTTTTTGTTTGCTAAGTAGTATGCCATATTGGCATATATGGAATATATGGCATATATACCACATATTCTTGATCTACTCATCTGTTCTAGGCATTTAGGGTATACCGAAATTTTTTAAAAAGATTTATATAAAAGTATTGTCAAAATTACAGTAACATAAGTAGATATATCAAAAATATCTAAAATGAATGAGAAAAATAAATCTGGGTGAAATTTTAAGATTTATGAAATCTGACTGAGAAAAGTTGTTTTTTTATTTCATTATAAACTGTGAATTTCAAAATAGGGAATTCATAAAGCCAGTCCTGATGTGAAGATGATAAAGATCAGAAGAGAACTGGAGTAGATTAATAGTAATGTGGAATAGACACAAGACCTACAATTATTTGCCTTTCCTGACCTTAACTTTTTGATCTTGAATTATTCACCACCAAACAGAGGGAAGGTAGAAAATGAAGGGAAAGCTTCTGTCAGTACTTATTCTGATTCTATGAGTTGATTACATAGTCATATGCATTCAAGTCTATCTGTGTGGAATGCTCCTCAATGATATAATGCATGTGCACTTCATTTCTGACGCCAACCTTCTTAGTTAAACTGATCAACTTTTATTTCATATAGATTACAAGGAATCATTAAATCCTCACAACACCTCTGTAAAATGCTGAAGTAATTAACAAACCGATCATGTCATACAGAAAGTCTGTGGAGTTTAGCCTGAGTTTAAAGCCAGGTTCTGCCACTTAGTAGCTAAAGGAGTTTGAGATATCACTTACCTTCTTGGTGGCATAGTTCATTCATCTGTAAAATGAGAACAATAATAGTATATCTCTTTATAGGTTGTTGTAAAGTTTAAGTTAGTTAATATATATAAAGTGCTAGAGCAATGCCTGGGACATGATAGGTGCTAACTAAATACGTTACATTAGTACTCAATTTAGAGTTAATCCCAGTTCCATGATACATTCTAGCTGTGTGCTTTGGAAAATCCCTGCATTTATCTGATTATTTATTTCTACACATATAATTTGGGGAAAATAAAAAAGATAGCTCACATGGATGTTATGTAGATTTGATGGGATTAAATGTGTTTGACACTTGTCTGAGATGACCAGAAGTCAAATGGACATATATAATGCTAACCTACCTAGAACCATGCTCACTAATGCTGACTCCAGGACTACCATGAGAACATCCCAGATTGGTCTTATAAAAATGAAAGTAAAATTGATCTTAACCATCAGGCTAACAGAAGTGCACCTCCCATGGGAAATGAAAATATTCAAAATTACACCTCTGACAAAAGTTACACACTGACAATACTTTTCCACTTCAGCGTGAGCATCATTCATGGCTATGTGATAATACTGCAATCAACTGTTGACAAAGGCTTATGAAACACTTCAAAATGTCAACTGTAAAATTAATTTTAGAGAGACAAATTCAAGAAGCAGAAAAGAAAGATTGGTTTGGAATATGGCCTTTCTAATGATGAGCCATCAGGAAATGTCTCACTGAGCATAACTGAGATAACATAGAGGTCAATTGTCTCTATTTTCCATCTTCCTCCTGTTTGGTGATTAATTACTTAAGATCAGAAAGTTAAGGGCAGGAAATGCAAATAGTTGTTGATCCTGTGTCTATTCCACATCACTATTAATCTTCTCCAAGGTTCTCAATTATCATGAACCAGTATTATTCAGTAATCAACGGAAAAACTAAAAGGACTTTCAGCTCTGCCACAAATAGATTATATTTTAGCAATAACACGATCTTTGAGTCCCCACACATATGGCAATAATGACAATACAGACAGAACTAAGTGAAAAGTTGAGGAAGGAAGAATACAGCTTTAAATTGGAGAATGAGCAATTTTAAGGGTCAATATGCAGATATGGGTTTCTTAGAAAACAGGCAGGAAATGAAGATCTTCTACATGGTAAATGATTTCCCCAAATTGTGTCCAGACAAAGGCACCCATGATTGCTTATGACAATAATTGAGCAGGTGACCATGGTTGCTTATGATAATAATTGAGCAGGTTTTTTTCTCAAAAGAAAAGAATCAAGGATTCTGGATTAGTCATTCTTCTATCTCCTGCAATGGCTAGGATTGTTTGGCATATAGTCATCAGTAAATAAATGTGTAAAGAATAAATCTTTATATATGTCAGAGCCAGTGATTTATTAGGAGCAAAAAGGGTGAAGTCATGTTATTTCTTTCTTTATGTACTTTGTAGTATATATGACATAATAAGACACAATTATTATAAACAATTACTAAAATTAATTGGAAGAGTTTTGTTTGTATTCTTGTGAAATTACTTTATGTTCATAATTCATATTATTGATCTTTCATTGATGAGAAATTTGTGAAACATGATAGTTCATAGCAGTTATAAGAAATAATGCAAACAACAAAGATATATGTTTTGATCATTTTCATGTAATTAAGTTATATCTTAAGACAGAAAATTTGTTATGCAAAGAGCTCCTACTCTTAACTGGCACTGCCCCTACTGTCAATTTGAATTTCATGCCCTATTCTTAGTGTAATAGAGCTGATTATTATTTTAAATTAGATAATAAACCATATGTTGCACAGAATTAAATTGGACTTAGGATATATTCACTATAGAAAGACACCAGAAAAGAGAAAATGACCAGTTTTACTGGATGCCCCAATCATAGTTGTAGAAAACTTCCTTAGTTGTGAAATTAGAGCTGTGAACAAATCTTTAATCCACCATTTACTGATTTGGGGGAGTCATTCATTACAGTGTCAGATTTGTCACTTGCAAAAGAAGCATCATTCATTTACACTTTTGTGTTTCAAAAAGTAAATAAATAAAGTAAATTAATGCCTGGCCCATAGAATATATTTATTTATGAACTTTTTTCTAGTGTTCTTCTTTTTTATTTTTCCTCCTAATCTTCTAAATAACAGGTTATCAGACTGGAGCACAGGTGATAATGAGATTTTTCAAGGAAGGAAGCCAAAACTGTAATAATGATGAAATAGCAAAAACCAGGTCTTGTTCCTGTCTTTTCTAACTCCTTCCCATTGGTGAGTTTGGTGTTCCTACCTGTATTTCCTCATTTTTTTAAAGTAAAGTGATTAGTCTTGATAGGTCAAAGAAAAAGAATGTAGTATTAATTCAAGCCAAGAGTCTTGTCTTAACACTGAACATTTCCCTTATATAGCAATATTACTCTAGGATTTAAGTTTCTAACATTAACATCTCTGATCATTTTACAAGTATTGAATAGGGCTAAGAAATGGGCTGGAGCATAACAAGGCAACACACAGAAGAAAAGTATGCTTCTTATCCTTTAAAAAAGTTTATGGAAGAATAAAAAAAGAAGGGTCAAACCTGAAACTCATCCTTAATTAAATTATGAAATGCTTCTTAGTTAGTCCTTGATTCCAACTATACTAAGCCTCTGGAAATTGACTTGAAGCACGGACAACAGTAGAGCACCATCTAGTTTTGACCATTAGAACTGCAAGTGAGTTTCTGATTCCACAAGGTCTATGAAGTAAATTCTCTGAGGTCAGGGACAGAGAAACTTACTTTTTAGATTTTGAATTCACTTGCTATTAAAATTCTAAATTGTAGCCACCAATTCCCTATTCCCTCGGAAAAATAAGTATGCTTTACAACAGCTGCTGTCCATTTGACATTAATTTGAGCTTCTTATGGAAAAGAAATGATCCATTGGTAAAATAAGACAAAACACATCATCATAATATGTAAGATTTATGTATATTTAAGACAATGTCAGCACTTTCACAGTGAACTTTCACAGAGCTTATCAGTCACCTGCTTATTTTCAGTAAGTGTATTCTTGTTCTACAATGAACCCGTGTATTTTAGAAACAATCTTTATTAAAAAAAAATTTCACTTAATACAACATTCTTAATTTGTAAATTCATATTTTAATCTTGAATGGAAATTAAGTTATGGTTTCCTGAAAGTATTTTAAAGTAGAAAATGATCTTGTTATCTTTGATTCTTCCGTGGTTGGGTGATTAGTTGTATATATACTTTTCAACTCCTCTATACTCCCCTTACAGGTCAACTTAGATAACACCCAGTTGAGTTTATTATGCATATATAACTAACCAGAAATAATTTAAAGAAATGAAATTTTACAAGAAGGATTTTAAAAGAATATGAATATAGATTGACTTAGTGAACATGAATTCCAGATATAGAATGATACCCTTTGTATTTGGCAAACTAGCATATTATTCATGTTATATGTCTACATAAGGTTTTTTTTAAAGATTTATTTATTTATGCATACAAGAACTGGGGTGTAGGCCAGAGGTGTGGAGTGGTAATAGGATTCACCAGAGACAGAGTGGGGAGCAGAACAGATGGATAGATTGAAGTGTACTGCTGAGAGGAGCAGCCGGGAGGCAGGAGAGGTCTGCTGCCACCATGTGGGAAGATCCTTGGCCGGGGATCGAACTTGTGCTGCAATGGCTGGCGATAACTTCATAGTGCTGAGACTATACCCGTTGGGCCACCAGGGAGGCCCTCTACATAAGTTTTCAAAATACTCGCTAGCTAAAATAAAGATACTTACTTGGAGTCCTACAAAATTTTTCAAATATTTCCCACTGGAAAAAAAAAGTCATCAATGTTTCAAACTCAAACTACTTTGAATTTATATAGCAAAGTGGTATCTACAACGGTATTTAATAAATCACTCATTTAAAGAGGAAGGGTCATTTGTCTGACAAAACAATATGCTTTATGTGAGAGACTATTATAACCTTTATAACCTTTATATTGCTCTTCTTCAGTTATTTATAACTAATTAAACTTCTGAAGAAAGACAAATACTGGATGATTTCGCTAGTATGTGAAATATAAAGAAACAAAGCAATGAAACAGAAAAAAACTAAAATCCTGGAAATCTGACTGTAGAATTGAGTCTACCAGAGGGGTAGCATAGAAGGGAGAGAAAGGGGGAAGGAATTTAACGGATTATGGTGGAGGATTTTGGGGTGTCTTGGTGGTGGGGTGTGGCATAGCAACATATATCTGAAGAGGTGTGAACATACACCTCTAAATCATACGCAGTGTTGTAAACCAACATTACCTCAATAAAAAGAATAAAATAAATTTCTGGAACATAATTTCTCCTTATCCATGCTAAAGTTTTAGAACTGTTGTCCAAAATTCCAACTAAACTGACTATTTGCTGGATTGTCAAATATATCAATGAATTCTTGCCTCTTTCACTTTATTCATGCTCCTCCCTTTCTGGAAAACCCTCTTCAAATCTATACATATTTAAATCCTACCCATTCTTTGAAAAGTAGTTACATCACCTATCAAACTCATTGTGAGTAGATCAAGAAATAAACACAGGCCTCCCCATTGTGAGTAGATCAAGAAATAAACACAGCCACTGTAGCATGAGTTTGATGCCCGGCCAGTTTGCTAACCCACGTGGCGCAGCAGACCTCTCCAGTCTTGCTCAATGTTCCCCTCAGCAGTGTATTTCTGATCTGCCTGTTCTACTCCCCACTCTGTCTCTGGTGAAACCTCTCACTCCTGTACCTCTGGCCTACACCTCAGTTCTTGTATGCATAAATAAATAAAAATAAATCTTAAAAAAGAGAAATAAATGCATTGTGAGTCAACAAATAAATGACTTTTCTTGACAAGTTCCTTAATTCTCTAGGTCACAAATTCTTTAACAGTCGGGAAGATTGTTTTGAACTAAATGATCCCTAAAGTAATGCTAATCTTCTAAATTGTGGTTGCTATTTTCATGTTTCCTTTGGTGTTTATCCCCATCTACCTAATGTTGTTATTAGAATACTTGTTTTTTCACCTTTATACTATAAGGACATTAGAAATACAACTTCCTTACTTCCTCTGTCTGCCCTGTACTGCTTTGCAATCTGCTTATCACACAGATGATAATCAATTAATTACTGATTCTTTACATTGATTTAAAGGCGATAAATAGACATTTAAATTTTTGTTCTGCCTTTGCATCCAGGGTTTTCCTGCCTTGTCTCTAATAATTTAGGCATATACACTTGATTGTTATTAGGAATAAATCTGAGATTCCTTCTAAAAAATTAAGCTAATATTTATTAATTAAATACTAGACAGTTAATGGTATTAATTGTTGTATTAACATAAAAGAATGTGAAGTGTGAGACATGAAATTCAATATTCCATTAAAAGTGACATTTTAAAGTTCCCTTCAGAAGCATTTTGATGGTTCAGTGTATTTATGATACTGGCAGTTCGTTAATATGCATAATAGATCAACTGAATTGCAATGCTATCAAAGGGAATGCTTTATTTGAAAGAAGTCAACACATATAAGATAATTACATTGAGTCGGACGTGAAAAAAATCTTAAAGAGATTGTGTTTTATATTTAAGTATTTTAAGAAATGTGTCTGAAATTTATGCTGTAAATTAGGAGACTATCAAGGGATTTGACTATTTTTGGATATATGCAGATCTATTCTCTGATAATGAGTAAAGATTTCCACTAAACTAATTCATGAAAGAATTAATTAAGTAATCTGCAGCAGGAAGAATGATGGCTAGATAGCTGGGGGAACTTGATAGCACTATGAAGTTCAATTCACAAAATCTTAGAAATAATATTAGGAAAAGGAAATATTAGGCTCCTCATAGAAGATAAAAAGATTGCTCTTTTCAATGGTTTATGCAAAGGGGTCACAAATACACTCTACTCATACTGTGATCACAGATCTAAAATGGGATTTTTCAGGGGAAATCTCATAGACAAAGAAATGGCAGAGAACACACACCATTGAGTGCTCATTATCCATGGCTGAGGTCAGATAGAGTTTGCTTGTACCATGCTTAAATGTCCAGATGAACCTTCCTCATCAGTGTTCGATACATTATAGACCAAGGGGTCAGGGAACACCTACATGACCTTGTGAAACTCCTGTTTGAAAAAGCAGCTTTGTTAGGGTGGGGCAAACTCTAGAACCAACCCCGGAGCTGGAATCAGCCAGTCCTTCAGCGGCACTAGCTCTGGTCCATACAACCTACTGCCTGATAAGGGGGAGGAAATAATTCCTTAGGACTATTCAGTTTTTTCTCTCATCAGTGAATGCCCTCATCATTCAGTGGATAAGATTCATTTTGTCTACATACCTGCATCAGTTCCCAGGGTCCTCGGGAGTCTGGAAGTTCTGCAATTTAGTGTGGGAGGAAGGTATCATTTTAGACACTCTGCCAGATGTCCAGTGTCTGCCAAGATGGTGTAGCCCACTACACTATCTCTCACACTGATTAAAACAAGAAGCTTTGGACAAAATACAACAAGAAACTACTTGAGGCCTGAGGACTCTGAAAAGTAAATCAGAGAGTAATTTCATGAAAAGGAAAGTCAAAATTTCAAGAATGGCTAATATAGCAGAGGTGAGTTCCCTGGTTTTCTTTCTTTTCTCTTTCTTTCTGTCTTTTTTCTCCCTGTGTCTCTTCATTTTTACCTCTTCATTTTAACCCATGGATGGGCAGCGTTAGGTGGATGCAGACACTAAAAATTCTGAGAGAAATCTTTTTCTAACCAGAGGGCCAGAAAAATGAGTCTCTGTGAGGCACAGCATACAGAGGAAATCCCAAATTTTTTTTTTCTCTTTTCCTCCAGCACTTCTGAGACCAGCTGACATTGAGAATAAGCAGATTCCTTAGTGTTTGGATAGACAGGATTCCCAGATGACAATGCATTTTCTTTTAATTTGTTTTGAAGTAGAGAAACTTGTAATTTTTGGAAATGAATACTTTTGCAAGGCACAGGAAAGGACAAAATAATTGTTACTGAAGGGTACAGTCAAGGTCAATATCGTGGCTAGCTCGGTCTAATGCTCTGTTGTCTTTATCTTTAAATTCGTAATAATTGTATTATTAATAATTGTATTTTTTTAACTTGTTTGAATTTGAAATGTATTTTTTAATTTTGTAAGTGACTTCCAATGAGGAAATAGATCATATCCATGAGCAGAGGAAAATGAGTGAAAGAAAACAAAACAAAATAAATACTTTATGTTTTAGACTTTAATGGTATTTTTCCTGCGTTTAAAAAAAGGGTTCACTCACTTTCATTTTACCCTGGGTCCCACAAATTATGCAGCCAAATCAAACAAAGTATAGGCTAATATGAAAGTAGTCCCCTCCAAAATGAATGAATGAAATAGATTATGTGTATATATTAAAAATCTAACATTGATAATTAGGAGTCGATAGTAAAAAGCCCATTTTGTCATGAAGCTGCTTTTTAATTAGCAAAAATGGTTTGTTCACAGGATTGAACTACAGAATATGATTACACCTATGATGCATTTTTAAGAAAAACCTGGATATTTGAAGTGGGACACTCACATTTGGACATGTTTGGAGGCAAACATTACTCCTGCCATGTTCGGAGGTAGAATAATGGAAGAGGAGCACATAGCTCCAAATAAAAGACAATGAAGTGCTTGGCGTTTGGAATTTGGAGACTTCCAACCTGTTCTTTGTGACCTTGGGATAAAGCAGGGAAGTCAGGCAAGTATACCCGAAAGATACCATCAGCTCAGAGAATTCAAAAAGTGGCAACTGGAATACCCCCAGAAAAGGCAAAGCAGAGCAGATGGGCATGTGACAGAGTAGGAGGGTGCGGTGGGAAATGGACAGCGGGGCTGCTGACTGGCTCAGGTCCAGCATGTGTGGGAGTAACAAGCTGATAGCACAGCAAAGCAGAGAGGTTTGGAACGAAAAGAATAAATCAGAAGAGACCAGAGGAGAAAGAAGAGTTCAAATTAATTCGTAAAGAGGCAAAAATTGCACAAAGAAATATATCTAAGTATCCTGTTCCACAAAATTGGAGTATAATGAGGTTGTTTCTCTTGAATTGTTTAAATTTATTATTGTCCCCAGTATATCTATTGGCAAGAAGTTTAGTCTCATTGTCTTTAGACATTCCCCATCCACCTTCCAACACCCCATTGATTCACCCCAGGGGCACATTCATTCTGAAGGACTTGCATACTGCCCCTAACCATTGATTCAGGTCCAAAGAATGAGTATATGGCACAACTCCATTGTTTATTCTTGGCTCACAGTGTTGCCAATAGTAACTGGCTTAGTATAGCCCTCTGGAGTGTTTTACTAAACACCGGCCTCAGTTTCCCTCAGCCAATAAAAAGGAAACAGAGTTTGAGGAAAAGGAGAGCAGTTTAATTTGTCGACAAGTGAGGGAGATAGCAGACTCATGTCTAAAAGGCCACCATCTTGCTCTTTGGCAGAGGGCAGGGGTATTTATACCAAGGAGTAAAAAAGGAAGATGGGCAAGGGTCAGCATGTCGTTTTGATGCAGACATCTGGAGATTTATGGGGAGATTCAGGTGGGCTCTGGTTTGCTTTGTTAATACCTGGTGTTTAATTTCCATATCATCTTCTTAGGAGTGTTCTTTCTTTTCCTTAGAAAGTAAGAAGACTAGATTGTTAAAACAGGTAAGCATGTTAAACAAGGAGGGTAAATAAAGAAGTAGGAATGCTTATCTGGTGGGGCAGCAAGAGAGACACATCCTTTTATCACTGTATCAATGTTGTCCACTGATTCAGGGATGCTCCTGCTGCTTCAGGGCCATGCTCAAGGTCACGATGGTGGATTGCATTGGGGGCAAACGTGACTTCTCTTTTTAATTTTCTTTCCCTTTTACAGCCCTGATTCTCCAAAGCAATCCAAGGTGGCACCATCAGCAGGTAACTTCCAGATGTAGTTAGCATAAACCTTTACATGAAGTTTGGGGACTGACTCTATATTTTTCCAGGGACCTAGTTTCCTCAAGATGACTTTATTTCAAAGATTTCTTGCTCTTTCTTGAATCCTGAGACCTAGTGGAAACCACTGTGGTGGTCAGTATGGCTGAAATTCCCAACCATTTGTTTCAGAATGCACATTCTGGGGATTGAATCCTATTCCTCTGTTCCTTTCAGTGACCTCCAATTCTCCTCCCAGTATTCAACTTTTGCAAATCTGCATCTTTGGGAGGCACAGCATTGACCAATAGGTAACAGGTTCTATTGTTCCTTTTCCTGTTCCCACCTTTAGTGGTTGGATTTCTCCTGTTTTAATGTAAATGAGGGTGATCCTCAGTGATTTTCATAGAATTAGTGCTCAAGAGTGACTTTCTGCCTCACATTTCTAAAGCTGTCAGAAGTAGCATAACTGCTGCGTAATCTAAAGAGCAGAGGTTCTATGTTCCCTGCCCCACCTAGTGAAGGGAGGACTGAGCAGCCAGAGGAAGCTAAAAAGACTTGGGAGAGAAGACGTGGAGGAGGCATGTGGAGCAGACCAGTGAAGAAGCTACTCATGCTTCTCAGCCTTGAACATATACCAGGGACTTGGGAGACAGAGAAGGACACACATGGAAGGGATGTGGGTAAGAGACCTGTGTGGAAGCTGATGATGGCAGACTTTATCTTAATTTGTACTGTGATTTTGCTCCCTTCTTTTCACTGTCCCTTCCAGAAGTGATAGAATTGTGGCAAGCTTTTGGGCCTCTGTGGCCCTATTTTGGGCCGACCCTATTTGGCTGGGCATTTACCCACAGTGGATGGGTAACTTTGGGTGTTTCACTGGGAAACTATTATCCTTTCTCTTTTCTTTCTCTATATTATACACACTAGTTCTTTTAAATTTCTTTTCTATGAAAGTTCTTATGCACTAAGAGTATATATTGTCTTTATGTGGCAAATGGCAAAACCCATTTAGAGCATTGCAGGCTTAGGGGGGTCCTAGTATACCCCTCAATCTGCCTGCTAACAGTAGCAACAACTTCCCTTATTAAAATATTTGTGTATATGTTTGTCTAATGTATCTGCCATACTAGGCACCATATTTTGTATAAATGAATTGCACAGTACCTAGAGGCTATTTAAGAATAGTTTATATGTAGTCTTTTAGAGTAGCTATTTCATTCTTTCATTTGATACAAATTATGGATAATTTCCTATGTGCCAACCCTGAGGATATAGATAACAGGCATAGCTTCAGGCCTAGAGACTCAGTGGAAAAAATGAGTAAGTAAACAGACCTTGTTAATACAACATAGTGAGTACATATGGTAGCTAATGAAAACAGTGCTATGCAATTATAGAAATATTGTATTAATTAGACCTTTGTTGTTGCAAAGACAGAGGTTCGCTCAGAATATCTTAAGTCATAAGGAGTTGATTAAAAGATTTCATGTGGAAATAAGAAAAAGAGAAATCTCATCATTCCTGGCCTCCTGGAAATCAAGGAAATGCTCCACAGTAAGGCCCCACAGGAAGAAATTGAATTCTCTTTGGTAAAGTTGGGATTCATGGACTTAGGGAATATACAAAATAGTGTGCAATTCAATCACCTCTCTGTGTTATAGCTTGTGTTTCTTTCTAACTTCTGGTTTTCAGTAACTCAATGCTTGTGCTTTGTAACTTTTATTACCAGGTGATGGCTACTGCCTTCTTACTGTATGTCTTTTTGTTACAGGGCAACCCCAAGGGGAAGTGGGGTGACCCACATTTTTAACGCATAAGATTTCTTTATTTAGTCATTTTATCATTTTACCCCTTACATGAAACTTGTCGACTGACTCCAATTATGTTTTTTCAGAGACCTAGTTTTCTCAAGATGACTTTACTTCAAAGGTTTCTTGCACTTCCTTGACCTAATGGAAAACCTGAGACCTAATGGAAAACCACTCTGGTGGTCGATACAGCTGAAATTCTCAACCACTTGTTTCAGAATGCAGGTTCTGGGGATTGAATCTCATCCCTCACTCATGTGCTTAAAGACTCAGGACAAGACTCAAGAGCAGACATGCAGAGAAAAATTTATAAAAAGGTTTATTTACAAGGAAAATGGTAAGAGGGAGAACACAGAATTAGTCGGTACCACCTACCTATAACACCGTCTGTGCTGAAACCCCAGATGCACGCTGAAAGCAGGGAAAGCCAGCAGAGTGCAAGCCTTCATGTGTTCGGTTTTATACTAAACATAGCTGTTTAACGCCACCCTTAGTTCCCAGTACCCCCCCTTTCAGGAAGTGAACAATCATGGTAGATTCATGGCATTATGTAAGTTGTAATCCTCGGAGACTGAAATCTCTTTGTCAAGAAGGTGGGAGTGGAGTCCATAAAACATCAGTGGATGGAGTTGATTCAGAACATACTGTTTCTCTGACATTTTCCCTCCTGCTCTGTTTTATAACTTTCTCTCCTCCCACCTTACTGAATTCTAAGCATATTAAGTTCATATTCAGTGTATCTCCATTATCACTATTGGACAGTTATTTAGCCAGCTGCCTTATTTTCTATTCCAGACAGACTACCCTCCTCTTCCCCAGCAGTGTCAAACGGCCAAGGAACCAGAATCATACCAGACATAACATGGACTTAGTGTTTTATTATTCTTTGCAATAAAGGCTTATGCGCAGGTTTGCCCTCAAACTGCCCATGAGCATGAGAGCACTTGGAAGCTAGTTCTGCCCAACACAAAGGCTAACTTATAGTAACTACTTGTACAACATTCAGTATACAAAATACAACAATATACAACATACAATATACAACATTCAGTATACAAAATTATGAATACAAAGTTAGATTCGAAAGCTTATTTTCATACTTGGCAAATATCACAGACATCAAAATATTGAAAGTCCAGACTTGATTCTGGTTCATACTAAAAAAGGGTGTGTCTACTCCCCAACCCACAAACTTCTGGTATTGGGTGCAAATCTTATTTTTTATTTTTTTTGCTTTCACAGTTCAAACCTCTAGTCTGTCCTGTGTGTCATGGTGCTCATTATCATGGATTTATCCTACCAACAAACAATTCTCCAATGCTCCTGACATCACTGAGTGTCTAGCAATCAATTCAATGCAAACGTTCAATTCTGACACTATCTACACAGAGTTAGCACCAGATCCCACCAGTTAAAGGGATGATTCCCACAAGACTGTCCACACTTCAGATGCCAATCTCAAGTATTGAGTCACCTGGACACCTGACTAACTGTACATTGATGGTTTTCAGAATTCCCTCAGTAATTTGCTGCATTCCATAATTTACTAGAATGACTCACAGAACTCAGAATGACTCTCAGAACTCAGAACTCATCTTTATTTATGTTTATTTTATTTATTTATTTATTTTTAAAGATTTATTTTTTATTTATACATACAAGCTGGGGTACAGGCCAGAGGCATGGGGCGGCGAGAGGGTTCACCAGAGCCAGAGCGGGGAGCAGAACAGGCAGATCAGAGATACACTGCTGAGGGGAGCAGCGGGCAAGGCAGGAGAGGTCTGCCGCACCATGTGGGATTTTCCCTGGCCGGGCGTCGAACTCGCATCACCGCTGCCAACAGCTCCACAGCGCAGCGCTTAACTGCTGCACCACCGGGGAGGCCCTATTTATGTTTATTTTAAAGGACACAACTGCGTAAAAGATGCATAGAACAAGGTATGAGGGAGGGGACTACATAGAACGTCTTCTTTTTTTTTAATATATATTTTTATTGTTATTTATATCTTTTACATTTTGTATTCCCCTTGGGTAACTCACCACCAATTCACCCGTGATCCATCTCCATGGTTCCTTGTGTCCTTTTCTACTCCATTTTGTGGCCTTATCCTCCCCTACCTCCCTTCCCTCCGCCCCCCAGTGTCTCGCTCCTATTTGGTTTCCCTATAGTCCTGTTATAAGTGAAACCATTCGATATTTTTCCCTTTCTTTTTGGCTTATTTCTCTGAGTATGATCCCCTCTAGTTCCATCCATGTCGCTGCAAATTGCATGTGTTTATCTTTTTTGAATGTTGAATAATATTCCATTGTGTATATGGACCACATCTTCTTGATCCAATCATCTATTTTTGGACATCTGGGTTGCTTCCATACCTTTGCTATTGTAACAGTGCCGCAATGAACATACGGGTGCATGTATCCTTTTGCATTAGTGTTTTTGTGTCCTTTGGGTAGATTCCCAAAAGTGGTATTGCTGGGTTATATGGAAGCTCCATTTTCAGCATACTACATAGAACTTCTATCCCTCTTCTAGGAATACCACCCTTCTAGCATGTTAATATGTTCACCAAGAGGGAGGCTCATCAAATCTACTTGTTTATGAATTCTTGTAGAACTCAATCTCCAGCATTTCCTCCTCTCTCCAGAGGACAGTGAGAGGAGCTAAACTTCCAACCTTGTAGTCACTGGGTCTTTCTGGTGACCAGTACCATCCTGATATTTTCTGGAGACCCTCATTACGTTATTAGCATAAACTGATGTGAGATCAAAAAGGGGTCATGATGAGTAGCAAAAGACACTCCTGTCACTCAGGAAATTTTAAGAGTTTTGGTAGCTTTGTCCCAAGATAGAGGAACAAAATCTAATGTATTTCCTACTATACCATAAATGGAATAGTGGGCAATAAGAGTATTCCTGGATGCCATTCCTACACCTGTATGCCTAACTAGCAATAACTTAGCTATACATGAGAGTAGCTGTGAGTAACTGTGAGTTACATAAATGTATTCCATTAATCCTAAAATAAATAGGTCCCTACCTAACCTGCTCCAGAATGCCCGTGACAGCTCAAATGACACGCAAATGCGGCCATGTGTGGAAGGGGAAGTAGTCAAAATGGAGAGACAGGTATCAAAAGATTGCAGTGAAAATACATTATACATTATATTTTAATGCCAAACTGGTGACATTTTGACTGAGTCCGTGATACTGGATTAGGAGTAGCCCCCAAATCATACAGGTTACAAGGCAATGAGATAATAGTCGGGACCTCCCTGGTGGCTCAAGGCTTTGGTCTCAGCACTACGAAGCTATCCGCTGAGACACTGCAGAGTGAGTCAGATACATTGCCTGTTGCTAAGAACCAGGAACCATATTGCTTAGTTTAAATATTTGCCTTCCACCAGCAGTCTTGGTTTTCTTTAGCCAACTTCCTCTCTCCTTAAATATCTCTAAAAAGGAGTTATAGTAATGAAAGCTACATTAAAAATGTGATAAGGGGCCTCCTTGGTGGCACAAAGGGTTAAGTCTCAGCACTTTGAAGCTATCAGCAGCCACTGCAGCACAGGAAGCACAGGAGTTGCTTAAATCTCTGGCCCCACACAGCAGCATAGTAGACCTCTCCTGTCTTACCTGCTGCTCCCATCAGCACTGTATTTGAGTCAATCTGCCTGCTCTGCCCTACACTCTGTCTCTAGTGAATTCTCTCACCACCATCCCCCACCTCTGGCCTACACCCCAGTTCTTATATGCATAAGTAAATAAATCTTAAAAAAAAAAAAGACAAACAGGTAGCCAGATGGTTGATTTAAAGAGCTAGTAATGATAAAGAATTTTTTTTTAAATTGTGAAAACTTGAATTTGTATGTTTATCAAAAAACAATTTGGTCTGAGAAAAAAATGAGTTGCAAACATCAGAAAGAGGAAGTGCCTTATTTTCAACTAAGTTCCATATTCCCTTCAAAATTAAGCATATTCTGGAATTGGTTCGATATTAATTGATAAAATGACAAAGCAAAATAAAAAAAGCTTGTTTAAAAAATTATTTAAAAATGAAATAAAAGAACTTTTTTGAGAGTTTTTGATCAAATTTATTACCAAAGCTACCTTCTGCTTTAATATGACAAAAGGTTTCTCTGAATGGCAATGAGCTATTAAATCAGAAAGTGTTCATTTGGACACATGTATATATATGATGAGTTATTTTAAAAATCAAAATTTGATATTGATTGGTTTTAAGTCCTTTTTCTCTAAAGCCTCATAATTGTAAAAATAGCATTGTCTTTTTATTTGATATAATCCTTAAATTGTCTGCTAGCTAATGACTATATATAATTGATGCTAAATATGAAATAGATATGGAATCTACATTACTGAAATCACTTGGTCTATATGACTTATGGAAAGTTTTAATATTGTTTATTTTTTCAAGGCTAAATGTAAGCAAAGGCAATATTTTTAAACATCAATCTATTCAAATTTTTGCAATGAAGAACATTTTCTTAATAAGAAAGTTGTATTTTAAAATAAAGACAAAACGTGAGTGGTTTGGATATTCTGCAGAGACTGAATGTTTTTAAACTATAGTTATCATTGGTTGTTTTCATTACATATAACACAAAATGAACAATGGATTTTAATTAAGACAAAGATCTTGGGCCTTCTCTTATTTATAAATATCAGTTTTTCATTAACTTAGCAAAGTTAGGTTAGGATTTTTTTTTTTTTGTCGCTATTGCTAGAATGCATCATAGAATCTATGGAAAATGCGCTCCTCAGAATTCCTATTGTCCTGGGTCTTACTCCCATTTGATTTGTTTTGATCTTTCCTTTTCAATGAAGTGTGTCTTCCATTTGCTTACCCAGATTCATTGTTTACCCTTCTCTACTCTGTTCTGCACCCAAGGAGACTGGTCTTTCAAGTTCTACTTTGAAATGGCAGAAAATAAGGGGATAGAAAAAGAGAGAGTTCAGGGTATTTATTTCCCTGGTTCCCTACCTAGGGGATTACGTGTTGACAATGACTGCTAGGCAATTCTTTCCTAAACCAATCAGTATTTTCAGATTCCAGTAATTTCGTGTGCTTGTCTTTTTAGGAGTGGAAGAGGTTTTCTGCTGTTGCCAAGTCTAGGGTAGGTTTTCTTTGATTCTGCTCACACCTTTTTAAATGGTACAGTCATAAAGTTCTCTTGATCATCCCTCTGCATGTGCTTTATTTCCTGCCAGATCCCAGCTGATTGACTCACCTCCTTCCTCTCATCTACCACATTTCTTCAAGAATTCATGTTGTCAGTAAGGTTATCTGTTAACCTAACTTAGCTTGATATGATAATGATGGCCGTATCTTTACTATTTATCTTGGCAACAAGTTTAAGTCTGAGTCAATTTTAATAAAACTCATTTAACTTTATCCCCTCCATTTAGGTTTTTTTCTTTGTTGATGCTCTAGCCCTCCTTGGTCTAACTTCCTTACAGATTAGCTCACATTTGACCTTTGCTGTCTGTCCTAACTCTATTCCTCAATCTATTGCAGTTCTCTTCTTCCTCATCACCCCACTTAGATAGTTCCAGAAATCTTTAGTGACTACCATATTGCTATACTCAGTAGGTACTTACTAGTCCTCTTACCAGATTTGACTTTGATATTCATTCTTCTTTTAAAAATTATCTTTCCCGGGCCTCCCTCGCGGCACAATGGGTTGGGTGCAGTGCTGTGGAGCTGCCCACAGCTGCAGGGCAAGTTTGATGTCTGGCTGGGGAGATTCCCACATGGCACAGCAGACCTCTCCTGCCTCGCCTGCTACTCCCCTCAGCAGTGTATTTCGGTCGATCTGCCTGTTCTGCTCCCCACTGTCTCTGGTGAACCCTCTCACTGCCCCACACCAGCTTGTTTGCATAAATAAATAAATCTTTAAAAAAATAGCCTTTTCTTTGTTTCTGTGATAATTTCTGATTTTCTATTTTCTGAATACATCTTTCCTCTTTTAAATCTGGTGTTCTTTAGGGTTGTCTTATTACACTATTTCCACTCTATTTGCTTTCGCTAACAATTCCATCCATTTCCATTGCTTTCAGACAACTTTAAAGTCTATCTCCAGGGCAAGCCACTTTGCTGAATTTCAGTAATTTCCTATCAATTCTTGAACTAGAGCTATCCATGTCTCTCAGGTACCTCAAGTTAAATATACCCACATCAAACACATTATCTTGTTCCCTTCAATCTAAGGTATCATTGATTGGAAGGCACATCATGATTTTGTGAACTGCTGAAAAAAATGCCAATTGTATTAAGATCTTATCAGAGATATTAATGTAAAAAAGAAAAGCATGTCTTGTAAGCTATGAGACACAACAGATTTTCCTCTCATTTTATTTATACTGAGGATAAACTGTTCTGGGGTTCTGCTGCCCGTCACTACCAAAAAGCCAATAAGCAGAGACAGGATTGAATCTATAAACGTTTTTATTTTTCAGATCTCTGGACATTGATCTGAGAAAATGGAGGGACTGTTTTGCCATCTTATCTCGAGTTAACTTCTTTATAGTAATTTGGGCAAAAGCAGTCACAAACAAACTGCTCATCAGGAAAGCCCTTCATAGTTGATGTTCTTTTTATTCATCACATTCAATCCCCAGAGTTTGTTATCAGCTTCTTGTTTATCTTGTCCCTAGCATATCCGACAGTGTCAATGTCTGGGGCCATTTGTTCATGATCAGGGCAGGAACCTCAGTTTCAAGGCAAGAGTTTTAGTTTAAAGAAAACAGATCATTGGTCATGCAGTATGTACGTGCAGCCTCTGCTCTGTATATGTACAGATTCCTCAGCGAGGTACGGTGCCCTTCCTTTGCTCCCTAGCTCCCTATCAATTCCTCTCTTCCAAGCGACTCTTCCTCAGTGTTCCCTATCTTAAGTAGTGCCACCATCACTATCCACAGCTCTCAACTCAAACTTTTGTTGTGATCAGTTGTTTGTTTACTTGCCATATAGTACTTGGTTATTCAATTAAATATTAACTAGGTGTTATAGTAAAGGTATTTTGCAGATGTGTTTAACAGTTACAATCAATTAGTTAAGTAAAGGACATTATTTTTGATAATCTGGATTGATCTGTTTCAATGAGTTGAAAGGCCTTAAGAGCAGAACTCAGGTTTCCCTAAGAAGCAAAACTGTCATTGTCAGTTCCTGCTTGGGCATTCCCAGCCTGCTCTTTCTGATGGCCTGCTGTGGACTTTACATTTGTTTGCTCAGCCTCCATATTTATATAAAGCATTCTTCATTGGATTCCTTTTTGTATTAATGAGAGTTTCTTTTGTAATTTCCTATCAATTCTTGAACTAGAGCTATCCATGTCTCTCAGGTACCTCAAGTTAAATATACCCACATCAAACACATTATCTTGTTAGTTTGATGTAGTCCCAATTGTTCATTTCTCTTTTGCATCTCTTGCTATTAGAGATGAATTCACAAAGACATGACTGAGGCCTGTGCTATGTAGTTTTAGCTATGTTTTCTTCTATGTATTTGGTTTCTGTTCTTACATCCTAGTTATTTTGAGTTCATTTTTTTATGTATGGTGTGAGAGAGTGGTTAAGTCTCATTCTTTTACCTATGTCCGTCCAGTTTTCCCAGCACAATTTCTTGAAAGATTCTTTGCTCTCTCCAAGGTATACTTTTGGTGACTTTGTTACAGATTAGCTGTTCATTTAGATGTAGGTTTATTTCTGAGCTTACAAGGGAATTGAATTTTAAAAGTGACATTTTAAATATAAGTTGAAAAACTCTGTTCAGAAATGAAGCAAATAGAACCACATTATGAAAAAGAATAGATGCTTGAGTCAGAAGTGGTACCCTCCTGTTAGGGGGAAAAAAGTAACATATGCTACAAATTTTAAAATTGCATCCTTTGTTAAAATTGAGTGCTATGGATAATTTTTAAATATCATACATTTAAAATCAATTTTTATTGTAATGTCTTTTCATATTATAAACTGACTTTGACATTACCTTATGTTTGAATTGCATATGCAGATTTATTTTTATACCCTGACATACATAAGCATCAGGTTTTGGAATTGACACAAAGAGTAACACTTGGAAGTATTAAATGATATTTTAATATGTCTAGACTATGAATAAATCATTTCTTTCAGAACCAGAAGTAAAATCTTAAGAAAAAACTTACATGTTTCACCAGTTCATATGGGAATACTTGTCCTGTTAGAAGTATGTAAATGGTATCCATTAAGAGTTTATAATTGTAGAAATATGGAAATGTAGATTTCACAATTCACATTATGATACTGTGTACAATCTAATTTTAGGGTGATAAATTGGAAAATTGCCTCTGTGGCCACAAATCAAAAACACCCACATATTAACATTGTGTGTGTGTGTGTGTGTGTGTGTGTGTGTGTGAGAGAGAGAGAGAGAGAGAGAGAGAGAGAGAGAGAGAGAGAAAGAGAGAGAGAGAGAGAGAGAGAGAGAGAGAGAGAAACTAAGCAGGCACTGAAATGAGTTTTAACATTAGTAAATCAGTTGTGTACAGTTAATTTCCAACTGAAAATGGGATTGTGCCTTAAAAGTTAAAATACATTTTCTCATGGTAATAATGCTATAAATCAATTTCTAAGTCATCAGGAAAAAAAATATTAGTCCACAATATAGCTGAACTATGATACCAATAATGCAGACCTCAAAGGACATTATAATATAGTTTCTATGTGGAAAATGTATTTCCATTTTCAAGTTGAATTTTTTTTTTAACATTTCAGTGGCGTTTTTTTTCTGGGTAGTTATCTATTCAATGAAACATGCACTATAGTTTTGAATATACCTTATACTTCCAAACTCAAAAAAGGTATTTTGATTTTTAATGAAAAAATGTAGTGTAAACATTTAATTTTTCATGGCTCAGCTCTTTCACAAAAACCTCTGACACTACTGGGTTATATAAAGGAGGAAATGTTTTAGCAGAACCAAGTGGATCTCTCAACTATATGTGCCAATTACCTTTAACTAGAGTTTAATCCCTTTCACAAAGAAAAGGGGACATTTCTTCAGGTTGTGATGACCAATTCAGTTGGATGACAGAGGAAGGATTAGGGCAAAATGAGATAATGTAGTATTAGGAGGAGAAGTCATGCTCAAACTTCCCCAGGCCCACAGTAATGTTCACTCTGGATCACTGTTAAATCCTTGTGACAGAAGTTTAAATGTAGGCAGTACATGAAGCACAAGAGAGAGCTAAATTCTAAATCAACACATAATGGATCCGGACAGACGTGTACACAGTCACCAGCATCTGAGGACAGCAAGGCTTAACTGTAAACTCACTGAAGGTATTAAAATAGCTAAAAAAAAAGAACTTGTCAATCAGAAGGAGGATTATCGGTTAGAAATAACAGCACAGACAAACTGACAATTTCAAGTGCTTTATTTGGATGGACATTCCAATATTTTAAATTTCAACACAAGGAAACTAAATTTTTAAAATCATATAAAAATCAGCTACATTTTAAAAATAACATGTTAGTTTTCAGTGGTACACAGTTAATTTGACTCTACAGAACTAGACTTCACTACTGCCTAAATGTGATTTCGGGTTGCAAGCCATATCAACTATTATAGTTTCTATTATGTAGTTTGTTTGACCCAGCTTTTCAGACTCAGTTCTGAAGTCATTTCTATGGACTCCTTTAGATTATTGACCCCACCATTAGGCCTTGGCCCTTAGATTTCCTGACATCCATTCTTTTACTCTCCAGTTTTAGACTATTTGGACCTCTATGTCTTATTGCCTCTCTTTATTCTCTTGATCTCCTTTGTACCCCATTCACATTTTGTCTTCCAGCCTGTGTTTTCCTTTTAATTAAAAGTTCCAATATTTCTTTTTGATCTTTCTATTAATACCTATGCAAAATTACTTTTATTCATTTTTACCTTCTAGTTAATGTCACTTATAATCCTACCTTTGGTTTTCCAAAAGCAACTTCTAGATAATGAAAAACCATTCTCACATCTTCTGTTTCCCAAACTGGAACCCAATCCTCTCTTAGGGAGGGGAACCTCTCCTGTGCCAAAGGAATAGTTAGGGGTGAAAGGACTACTTGTCCTTGCTTCATGAACTGTTATATTAGGAGTTTTGGCATCTATTTTCAATGGTTTTCTATTTTAAAACTCTATCTTTGTATGGTTTTGGTGTCAAGGTGACCTTCTCTGTAGGTCATTACTACTCGGTCTGGTGTCCCATATGGGGCTGGCTGCTCTCCCAGCTTTGTGCCTGGTCTAGACTGAGAAATCTCAGAAAGATCTTTTCCAGTAGAGCTGTTGCATCTCTCCTTGTATTAACAGGACTATGCACATGATAGGGTAGTTTTTAGGAGCAGTTAACCAAAGCCTTCAGTGTGAGCTTAATGGGCTACTGTGTGTGTGTGTGTGTACTGTGTGGGGGACATATGGGGAAGAGTTAATCCACACCCTTTCTTCCTCTTTCTTCACCAAGATACTTTTCAACACAGGTGGGTTGCCAACTGAGCAGCATCACCTCATGAATCAGCCACCCTCAGCACCTGCAGCAAGTGTTGTGTCTCTCCCAAAATTCAGGTCACACTCTCCAACCTTTTGGGTATTTTGTGTGTCCTACTACTAACCTTACAGGATTATTCACAAGCCAAGGGTCAGGGGAAAAGAGGAAAAATAGCTCTCTTTTAATTTTGCTTTCTTCCAAAAACCTGTAACCCTCTTAATATAGTCAAGGGGGCCTAGGCTTTCACATAAGTTTTCCGCAATGTTTCCTCTTATTAAACCCCTTGGGAGTGATGGGCTCTATACTGTCATCTCTGAACTTAAAATGGGCCATAGTTCACAGAAATCCCGATACTTTCCTAAGAGTGATTGGGTAGGGTTAAGGTAAGGGAATTCTACAGTAACTCCAGGTATCTTAGTCTATTTGGGCTGCTTATAACAAAGATAACATAAATTGGGTAGCTTACAAATAACATGAATTTATTTTTCATAATTCTGGAGGCTTGAAGTCCAAGATAAAGGTGCTGAGAGATCTGGTGTCTGATTAGTCCCACTTCCTGGTTCATAGGTGGCTGTCATCTCACTGTAACTTTCCTTGGTGGAAGGGGCTTGGAAACTCTTTGGGGTCTTTTCCACAAGGGCAATAACCATTCATGAGGGCTCTACCCTCATGATCTAAGTACCTCCCAAAGGACCCCACCTTCCAATACCACCACCTTGGGTTTTAGAATTTATCACGTGAATTGGGGTTGGGGATATTCATTCTACAGTACCAGAGGAGCAGAAAAAGGATAATTTATTGGGTTTTTTTGTTTATCCTTATGGAACTTACTAAAATGTGCATATAAAAACCTCAAAGCTCTTAAAGGCAAGTATCTTGGTGCAAGGAGGAGGACTGTGTCAATTTAGGAACTCTTCATTTTCTAAATTATTTCTTCGGAAATTTTACAAATGAACATGCATTCCTTTTGGAATCATAAGCAACTAATGAAGATTATTAATTATTTTTTAAGAACTCTAGTCTATAATCAGAGACTTCTTAGATTTAAGAACATCACTCAGGAGAATAAGTTCAGTCCTTGCTTGTATACTCTAACAAGGTGGATCAATGCAGAAGTGGGTTGATATATACATTCTACCTGCCCAGATGCCTCACTTTCTCTTCCACTTTTCTCGCAATTTACCTGATTCAAAGCACTATCTATCCTTCTACATAATTACTCTTGTCAGCAACATAGGCTTATAACTTTTCTAATCTGAAAATTAAGCAACTATCCAATATCACAAAAGGATGAAACTAGTTCATTAAATGGTCTTAATTCAATGGAGGGTACATCAGATATATAAAAACTTCAGTGCAGTCTTGATAAAAATTCCAATTTCACATAAAGTTTATAGTGGTGGTGAATATTATGGTCTTTAATTCGTCGTCTCCCTCCTAAACATGTAATCTTCTTTATATGCAGAATCAAAAAGGGACGTAAGTTGAATTTATCGTGCCTTGGCTAAGTATCAGCAAATGGACTGGAGTGGGAAGAAGATAAATTGAAGTGATTTCTTCATGAGAACTGTCCCAGGAATTGAATAGGATGGTTTAGAGAGCATAAAGTTGGTTTAAGATGATACCAATTCATTTGAATTGGTATCTTCTCTCCTCATTCTGTGGCAGTAGGAAGAGCACTCCACTTCTTTCCTCTGCAGGATTACAGGCCACATATGTCTATACAGAATAATTTATCAACACCTAATAAATCGTAAAGGGCTGGTGGGATTCATTCATAAAGTTGCACCTTGATTATATTTGTCCAATTTGGTGATTAAATACGTGCTCCAGTAGACCCAAGTAAGTCATACCAGGAACTATTTCCCTCTGCTTCGCTATAGGCCAATGACAGTATCTATTTTGTTCACTTATGGATATTACAAGATCTGTAGTGTCTCTAAGAACATGTTTATGAATTCAAATACCATTAGGCTATAAAGTCGAAATGGAAATTGACAGGCACGCTTCGATTTCAGTTAAAAGGCCATGACATCACGTGGCAAGGCAATGTCCATTTACTCAGGCCAGGCCCCAAATACCAGAAAATTACATCATTTGGGCAGCTGGGAAACTTTTTCTTCAGTGTCAGCTATTCCTGCAATCTGGTGAGGAGTTTTGCCAAACACATAACCATCTGTCACTAGAGATAAATTTTCCTTCCGGGAGGAAGTGGAAACTCCTACGGTTGGATTGGTTCTCCAGAGACACACAGTCCAGTCCTTGCTGCATTCCCGGGCTTTTCTAGTCCTTCAGTGTCGGCAGATTTAAAAATTCCAAGGAAGTTGCGCAGCAGAGACAACTCCCTTGCCAGGAGCCCTCCATCATCACGCGGGCAGGCAGCCGCTGACGTCACGGCGTCCCGGGCGCGCCCCGCCTCCAGCCGTCCTCGCCGCCCCGCCCCGCTCGGCTCAACACCAGGGGACGCTCTTGGGCCGGCTCCCCTTGGCAACCACTTGCTCCGCCCCCTCCGCCCCTTTAACCTTTAGGGTGCGCGGTCCTCGCGTCCCTCTCACTCTCTCCCCGGTCCTCCTCCCCTTTCCCCACCCCCTTCGCTCCAGGCCGTCCGGGCCGGAAGCGAAGATGGCGGCTGTGGCGGCGTCTGGCGCGGCTTCGGCGGAACTGGTGATCGGCTGGTGCATATTCGGCCTTTTACTACTGGTAGGGGCGGCGCTTGGACTTTTCCCAGTGTTTGGACTGGTGGGGGAGAGGGAGGCGCTCATCCTACAGCTGACCTCTCTGGACCCAGGAGACCTCCCTCGCTCCGCGCCCACCGGCTTTTGGCAGGGACAGTGGGGGGCTTCTCTGCGTCGGGGGCGGCGCTGCGGGAGGTGGGGGGGAGGCTGATTTCCGGCCGCTTTTGCGGTCTTTTACCTGGTGGCGTCTAATATTGTAGGTTTTGTTTCTGCGGAACTCTCGCCCTCCTCCCTGACTTGGACACTTAGCGGGTATTTTGGGCCCCCAGAAGACCCGCCCGGTTGAGAAGGGTGTGGTGACTTCTCGTCCCCCTAAGACTGCAGCACACGGTGTGGGGCCAGCAGCGCAGCTTCATTGCAAGTTCACTAGGCGCTGGCCTTGTTCACTGGCCAACTGCTGCTTCTCTAAACGTGTTTTCCCCCTTTTCCCTTCCACTTGGTATTTTTGAGTTTCCAGCCTTCTCTGCCCATTGTGCGATTTTTACCTTGATGATGTGAGTTGTTCATTCTGACTTCCAGGTTTCACAGTCCTTTTCTGTCTTGATAGGTGTGTGGGGCAGAAATGTGTCCTCTTTATGGCTAGCATCAGGGTGTATATACTGTCACCCATCTGACTGCTGCTGTCTTCTTTCCCAACCATCTTATTCTTTCTTGTTCAGTGAGCAAAACGAGCACTTCTGCCCCAAAGTGGCCTAGTTTTTAACCGCCTTACCCCATATTAAAAACCTTTGGTTTTATTTTACATGGCATTTCAATTTGTTTCTCTTTGAATCCCTTCCCTTTGTTACTCTCCTTCTTTACTTCCTGTCCCAAATTATTTTGCTTTGCATTACGACAACAAACAAAAAGGAAACAAGTTTAACTTCCAGTCATGAATCAATCATTGTTTGGTTTTTACTTTACATATCATATCTTACCACAGTGCCTGTAGCCTGTGACCAGTGTACTGTACTTTGACTTGCTATTAGTAACTGCAGCAGGAACGGTAGCTCCACTCCCCCCCCCCCCAAAAAAAAAAAAGACCTTAGAGGAAGAATGCAGAAGTAAGAGTACCGCAGAATATCCTAAAGCTGGTGAAGGAGTTCTGTGTGACTACCTAGAATAGAGATGTCTCTTAGTTTCAGGAAATTAGGGAGAGCGGTCTCCAGAGTGAATGTCCCAGGTTTTTCTTGCTACTCTCTCCCCAGAAGTTATTATTGCCCTTAACACTGGAACATGCTTTGTTTCTCTTGGTGGAGAAAATGAAAAACACTGAAGCTTTACTCGGGTCTCAAATGCTTGTTTTAGCTTTTTACTTGGCGAGTTCACTGACTTTTCCAGTTCATTGTATTCATTTGGTTTAGAAGAAAACAAAAGAGCTTGTAACTGATATCGTTTTAGAGTGGATAGATTTGTGAGCGGAGCTGGCGTCCTTGGGTTCACTCTGGGGAAGGTTTCACCAGAGCTCCCTTCGTCTGCATGCGGGGAGTTTCTCCAGGAGACAGAGACTCAGTTATACTTAAAGAACAGGTTTATTAGGAAAAAAGGTATAGGACACTTGTACAGGCACAAGTGGGCAAAAAGAACTGCCCTGCTGAGGGGGCAGGTTTGCTGAGAGAGAGGCCTGCATGGTGCAGGTCAATGGCAGATAGGCTGGCCGCTATCCTGCAGAATGACAGAGTTGGTAAAGAAAAGCACCTGCATAGGCACTGTGGGCAGAGAAATGGCTGCCCCGAGTTCTTGCACGGATGGCACTGATATAGCCTTCTTTCGGTTGGGAGGGGCTCATCTTAGAGGATGGCTGCCTGTTTACTGGCTAACTAGAATTAGAAAAGAGACAGGAGATTCGACAATGGGCTCAGGCTCCTTATCTTTGCCCCTAGACTGCTGTGTAGCTCCTACCTATGCTTTGTAATTTAGGAGCTGGCACCTAGGGATTGTGCTAATGGTTATGTTGATTTCTTCTAACCCCACTTTCTTGTGTGGGTCTAGTTCTAATCTTATTTTGCGTTATATCTCCTCCATCATAACCAGTATCAAAGTGTAATGGGAATATCTTGACAGTTATCAAGTAATAAACATTTAAGGTATAGCAGTTGTATTCTAAGTTACAGGAGGGTGCACACGAAACAGTATGTGTTCTTTCGGAGGGCCTGAAGGTTGGTGGGAAAAGTAAAATTCTTGAAGCAGGTATTTTAAGTACTGGAAACCAAAGTATGACTTTATAAATGAAGTGGGACTTCAGTGAATAAAAAGCAATATTGGAAGAAAGGGGAATTGAGGTAAACTTTGGATAGATGAAAAATAAAAGACATTTAAGTAGATATTAAGTTGGTCATATTATAAAGAAGGAGCAAAGTAAAATGAGATGGGAATTAGTGTTTGAAACTTGATTTTGGAGTAGGAAAAATTAGTAATATGGACCTTTATTTAATTTTCTGCAAATCTCTAATTCCTGGCTTATTAGAAGATTGCTGGATTTACTGATCTGTTTTTGCGTTCTATCTTTTAAGATGTTTTTGTTTGGTTGCTATATATGAAAAAAACCAGTTTCAGCGATAAGGAGTTAGAAGCAAATTTTTTAGATAATTGTAGATGGTCTTTGCTACTACACCAAAACTCAACAAGTAAAAGCTTCTTAAAGCTTAACTGCAGCATGGAATCTGAAAAATCCTATCAGTGAACATTTTGTTTTATTACATTAAAATCCATTGGCCCATGTTGTACTTTGAGTGGATTTCCCCCCCACCCCCCATGGTTTTGTAATACGTTGCACGGTCATTTAGAAAATGCTGGTACACTGAGTTAGCAAATCTTCCATATATGGATATGCTTCTTTACTTAACATCAAAACATCAAATTTATTAATGACAATGCTGATCTTGTCATATTGAAAGTCTCAAATGAGTATTGAGAAATTGTCAAGCTCACAGTTTTTTCAGAACTCCAGTTTTCATTTGAAAGCTTGAACCTTATTATTGGTAATAAGTATTGTCAATTTTTCTTGAAGTAATAGTGTTACAGGGCAGCCCCTATATAAATGGGGTGCCTGTCTGTGGGTTCTCACCCGTGCGCTTGAAAGGGACTTATAAGACTCAACTGCAGACACACACACAAAAATTAATAAAAGGGTTTATTTACAAAAAGGAAAGGGAAAAATATAAAGAATAAATTGGTGAATGCGTCCTACCAGTTCCGCTGAGCTGAAA
Organism: Scalopus aquaticus; assembly: GCA_004024925.1. NCBI lineage: Eukaryota > Metazoa > Chordata > Mammalia > Eulipotyphla > Talpidae > Scalopus > Scalopus aquaticus. The sequence goes on from PVIJ01000787.1 coordinate 110,557, forward strand.
TCTTAATGGCATACTCGAAAACCTGACAGTCCACAACCACAAGCAGTATCCTCCCTCCAAGGTCACAGGTCTGGTTTTTAAATCCCAAAACCATTTCTTAACTCCACCCTCAGTCCTCAGCATCCTGCCTCCGGTGATGATGGCATTCCTGGATTTGTAGTCCTAGGTGTCTTGGATCTCTCTGGTTTGAGGTGGGGGTGGGGTCCTGGGACACTCCCTTTCCTGAGGACCACCCTCTTACAATAGGTTTCCTCTGTTCATTTCTACAACTCTTGCAAAATAGCCGTAACACATGTGCTTTCAAGTAAAAGTGATGTTCCTTTAAAAAAGTACCTGGTTTAACTTTCATCTTTTGGTATAGCGGTACCTTGTCCTAGAGACAGCCATTATACCTAGTTATGCAGTAGAAGAACTTTAAAGTATGCGTCACAATTTCTCCCATGGAGAATTAAAAAGACCCTAGGGTTGAAGCTTAATGAAATTTGTACTGCTTCATCAAATATAGTTTTAGGTTAAATTGCTGTGATGTGTGGTTGTGACGACTAAAATAACTATCAAACTACTGGTATAGTTTGACGCTGTTATTTTGATTTATGCTGAATTTGCCAGCACTTTTATATACCATGGCTTATGCACTATGAGTGCAAACACCAACATAATGAAGAAGCAAAAGACATTTTGTTATTGTGATGAGAATAGTTTTCAATTTGCAAATCCCCAGAAAGGGTTCTGGTATTGCTAGGGATCTGAGACATCTTTTGAGAACTGCTGCCAATCATCTACAAAATAATGAGAACTAAGATTGACTAATTTTGTGATCTGGGCAAACAAATGGACTTCAGTTTCGGCTGTGTAAGGAATGGTTCAGTTTGGTTTCTCCAAGCCTGTCTATATTTATTTTATCAAAACTAAGCCTTTCTACTCCAAGATCTTCAATAATTTTGTTTATACCAACCTTCAAGTTGTATTTCCCATTCCTGTTTGAGACAAAGTCTCCATTTCTATAAAGCAAGTTTACTCTTATTACTCAAAGTGAGGGCATCACCTTTAAACTTGTTAGATACACTGTGTAAGACCCAGCCTTACTGACTCACAACCTGCAGTTTAAAAAGATCCTGAAAGTTTGTGTGTTCTTTAGTTAACAAGCATTCATCTATTGCTATTCCTACCTCTGCCCCATACTTCTCAACCTTCTTAAAAACCACGTAGGAAGTCTGTAAAATACTATTGTTCAGACCTCTTAAAGTAGAATCTTTTGGGAGGGATTGGGAAACTGCTCTAATGTTAGCAAAATCATGTTTTTTTCATGAAATAATGTAAGATGTAATTTGATAGGACATTTAATATCAGTTATTATTGTAGAACAGTTACTGTTATCAGGCATTGTACTAAACTCTACGTCTTGTTTTAATCCTTATAAACTGCTATGAAAGACGTATTTTTAATTCCTGTTTTATAAATGAGGACATTTGGTTTATAGTATGGTAACTACTGATAGGCTTAACCTACATATCAAAAATTTCTTGGGGTTCTTAGTTTTAAAACTGTTAAGGGATCCCAAGACCACAAAGTATGGTAACTGCTGGCTTAACTATTTTGTTTGGGCTGCTCATTCACTGCTTGTCCACTTGGTTTTGGCAAACTCCTTTCTCTGCAATAAGATCTAGTCACTTTGAAATTAAAATTAATTTAAATAGTATAAATATTGTCTGAAAAAATAATTTTCCCAATTAGTAAATACTATTGGTAAATAGTAAATAGTATTATAGTTACTAAATATTATTAGTAAATAGTATATACAATATGAACTGAAGGTTTTTTTGATCCTGAAAAAAAAAAGTTAGTGCTGTGCAAAAATGACATGCAACAGGGCCTCCCAGGTGGCGCAGTGGTTGAGCGCTGCGCTGTGGAGCTGTCGGCAGCGGCGACGACGCGAGTTCAACGCCCGGCCAGGGAGATTCCCACATGGTGCGGCAGACCTCTCCTGCCTTGCCCGCTGCTCCCCTCAGCAGTGTATTTCTGATCTGCCTGTTCTGCTCCCCACTCTGTCTCTGGTGAGCCTTCTCGCCGCCCCACGCCTCTGGCCTGTGCCCCAGCTTGTATGTATAAATAAAAAAATAAATCGTTAAAAAAAAAAAAAGAATGACATGCAACAACGTGGATGGATTTCATATGCAGTATGCTAACTGAAAGAAACCATACTCAAAAGAGGACATACTTTTATTTTACAAGAAAAAAGCAGAATCCATTTGGGACGGAGAACGGTGGGTAGAGGGGTTAACTGCAAACAAATGGGCAAAGGGGACTTTTTCTGGATTGCTAAAATTGTTCTTGTACCTTGATTGATATTTGAAAGCTATGAAGCTAGTAGGTGATTCTAATTCCAGTTTAGGTCTTTGTACAGGAGACCCAGAAAGGAAGTAATCAGTTGAAAAGGGTAGAAGGACAAAAATGCCACTTTGTCCCAGATCTCTTAAAGAGTTTGTTTAGAACAGTGGTTCTCAGGTTGGGCCCAGATTGGAATCCTCAGACATTTAAAGCGCTGTTGCCAGGAGGAGCCTCACTTTGATTAAAATGATTTGTGAGGAGGGTATCAGAATACAGCAGGTCCTCAAATAAGTAGTTTCTTGCACCAGCATGTCATTTCATTATAATGTTGATGACAGGAAAACAATCCAGCGAACATTAGAAGAAAAGAAATTTGAATTATTTATGATATATCAATTGCATGGTTATTATCAGTGGTTCATCTTTAGCTGAATGCTACTCACTTTGCAACTATTATAATGGGCAGAGGTTAATTTCAATTGAAGTAATTTCTAAGATGGTTGTTTAAGTAGTAAGCTTAGGATAAAACAACTTCTAGTTGTTTCTCCTTTGGGTTGCAGAGGTCTGTCAGGGAAAAATATTCATAGATATTTATTGTGATGTGAGAAATCATAACTAGTTGCACTGTTCGGTGAACATACATACAACTGAACACTGTTATCAATACCTTTGACTTGATTTTGTGTGTGTGGTGTGTCTTTACTAGTTAACTCCTGATAATGCACCTAAATGAGACCCTACTGCTTTCATGAAATAGACTGAAAATTATAAATCTTGAACCAGTTTATAGTGAGTATTGAACTTTCCTTATACATCTAAAAGAATATTGACATAAAGTTCCCATTAGTAACTTTGAAACACATGCTAAACTCAGTTTTAGAGAAGATATAGGGTAACAAAACCTTTCTTTTTATTTATTTCAGGCTATTTTGGCATTCTGCTGGATATATGTTCGTAAATACCAAAGTCAACGGGAAAGTGAAGTTGTCTCCACCATAACAGCAATTTTTTCTCTGGCAATTGCACTTATCACATCAGCACTTCTACCAGTGGATATATTTTTGGTTTCTTACATGAAAAACCAAAATGGTACATTTAAGGTAAGTGTTATCATATTCAGTGATTCAAATTCTTGACACTTCTGGTGAAGTTTAGTCCTTTGAATATTGTACTTTAGTTTTGACTCTGGGCATAAACGACAATGGAAATGTAGCATAGAGTTTGAGAATGTGACAACGAACATGGAAGACTAGAATTATACTATTAGCTGTCATAAGAACTTTTTAACAGCCTTTCAAATACGAAGAATACCTTTTGTTAATTTCAATACATATGACAAAGTCATAATTAGTTTTATTTTTGTGCCTCTCATCACATTCTTGAAGTTTGACTTGATATATATTAAAGCAGTAAAGTAATTTAGAAGGGGTTTGTAATTGGCAGATCAGAATATTTCTGTTTGTGTTGAGTAGTTTGAGTTAATGTGGCATAGTGAAAAGACTCTAGAATGGGAATTTTAGGAACTGAGTTCTAGTCTTACTCTGAATTATCTAGCATGGAGATTTGGCCAATCAGTTAACTTTCCTGGATTTCAAGTTCCTTATTTTTATTTATTTTATTTTATTTATTTATTTTTTTATATACTTTTTTTTTAAAAGATTTATTTATTTATACATACAAGCTGGGGTACAGGCCAGAGGTGTGGGGTGGCGAGAGGGTTCACCAGAGACTGAGCAGGGAGCAGAACAGGAAGATCAGAAACACACTGCTGAGGGGAGGAGCAGGCGAGGCAGGAGAGGTCTGCCGCACCATGTGGGATTCTCCCTGGCCGGGCATCGAACTCGCATCGCGCGCTGCCAACAACTTCACAGCGCAGCGCTCAACCGCTTGCGCCACCAGGGAGGCCCTCAAGTTCCTCATTTTTAAATGAAGGTTGTTGGGCCTGAAAATTTCCGCGTTCCTATTCAATTGTGCTAATTACTTTCAAGTTTTTATTAGCTTGAAGAAGGGTATAAGGTAGGAAATGTGTTGTCTCTCCAGCATCCATCACACAGTAGGTACTTAAAAATTGGAATAATTTACTATTTCAGTTATTTCAGTAATGTGTGGTTCCAAAATAAGTTCCTGAATTGAGCCATTTAGGCTTAAGTAATTTGAAGATATTTTTGTAGTTAGATTTACTTACATTCTGGCTGTTGTGAAAGCTACACTTATTTCTTAGCAAGCATTAATCGAAAACTTAGGATGTGCTAAACACTGTGTGAAGATAGCAGCTAACACCTATTGAATATTTACTATGTATTACACCCTATCCTAAATGATTTATATATATTAACTCTCTTTAATCTTCCAGCAACCCATGAGGTACATAGTAAATAGTACCATGTTTAATTATTGATGGAATAGAATAGTTTTTAGTTTTGATTTTAGAATATTTGATTTGTTTAGATTTTGTGGAATGTATTTTCATCTTGAAATTTCTAAAGTAAGTATTGTCATGAAGTTATGGACTTTCTTTTAGATTATGCAGTTGTTTTGGGACCAACCTTAAATTTGTATCATTCACCATTACCCAAATCACCCCCTTTACCACTTCCTCCCATCCCCCAACTCCCTTCCCCTTTCCCTCTGGTAACCACCATTTTTTTTTGTCAGAGTCTTAGAGATGCTTTTGTTGTGTTCATTTACTTTGTTACTTCATATTCCCCATGGAAGTGAAACTCTCTGGTATTTGCCTTTCATGTTCTGACTTATTGTACTTAACTTAATCACCTCCAGTTCCATCTATATTGGTCCAACAGTAAAATTTCATCTTTCTTTTTATAGTAGAGTGTTAGTTCAATGAGAGAGAGAAAGAGAGAGAGAGAGAGAGAGAGAGAGAGAGAGAGAGAGAGAGAGAGAGAGAGAGAGAGAGAGAGAGAACACACCACATCTTTTTCTTTTTTTAAAATTTTATTTATTTTAGTGTAGAAGAACTGGGGCATAGGACAGTGGAGTGGGGTGTGAGAGGATTCACCAGATTCATTTCTCTGGTGAATCCTGAGACAGGGTGGGGAGCAGAAGAGGCAGATTTACTGAAATACACTGCTGAGGGGAGCAGCAGGCGAGACAGGAGAGGTCTGCTGCGCCATGTGGTTTGGCTCCCTGGCCAGGGATTGAATTTTTGATAGGGATTGCTTTAGGTATACATATTGAATTAGGTAAAATGGCCATTTTGACAATGTAATTTTTCCAATTCATACGTGTATAATATCTTTTCATTTTGTTATGAGACCAACATTACCCTGATTCCAAAGTCAGACAAGGACAATACAAACAAACAAAAACTGTAGACCTTTATCTCTGATGAACATAGATGCAAAATTCCTTGATAAAATCTTGGCAAATTGAATTCAACAATACATTGAAGGAATCATGTATCATGACCAAGTGGAATTTATTTCAGGTTTAAGTATGGTTTAACCAATATCTGAAAATCAATTAATACAGTACACTGCATCAACAGTAGGAAAGATAAAAATCTTACGATTTTATCAAAGATGCAGAAAGAGCATTTGTCAAGATTCAACACCTATTGATGACAAAATGGGAATAGAAGAAACATAGAAAACTACTTTAAAAAACTAGTAGAAATAAAAATTGGATACCAAACCACTATAAAAATGTTGTTTCATACACAATAAGTTAGAAGAAATAGAAATTAAGAGAACTATCCTGTGTATAATTGTATCAAAAGGATAAAATATCTGAAAATAAACTTAACAGTGTGTACCTTTACACTATTTTTTTTAAAGATTGAAATTGCAATATACATGTTTGAGTAAGACTTTAAAAATTCACCTACTTAAAGCAAAGTGTTACCTATAAAAACTTAGAGCACTTGTTTTATTAAATATCTCTAACCAGAAGGAAAATGCCTAAATGAAGTTATTATGCTTATTTTGTATTTGTTAAGACTAAATGTGACAATAATTAGAAAGGAAAATTTCTATGTTAATGTTTTTTTCCCCACTTTTAGAAAACTTTTTTTTTTTGGTATTATGGAATTATTAATTTAGCAATCGTGTTTTCTCTCTTACCTAGCATTCAGAAATGTGGGCATATATGTTTTATTGAATAGGAAACTACCAAGAAGAAAATGCCACTGGAATGTTAATATCTCGGTGTTTCTGATATGTGGATACAGAGACAACTTTCCCATTTATCATCCTAAAATTAGACTGCAAACAGTATAATAACATGAATTTTTAAATCCACATTTCTGTATTACTATAATTATTAGCTCTTAATGGATACTGTTTGTATACATCTCCTAATAGAATAAACATTCCCAAAAGAACTGGTGATACATGTTATTTACTTGAGAGTAAGAACTGAATAAGGAGAAGCCAAACAAAGTGAAGAGCGAGAAGGAATGCTTTTCAGAAGGAGTGAGATACAGTGGCATTAGAGCAGAAGTGAGTTTGGCTGTGTGGTGTTGGGGGTTGTGCTTTGGTACTAGCTGAGGTCATGAGGAAGGTTGGGAAGCTGCAGGTTTTTTTATAACTTATAAGTCATGTTGATGAGGGTAGGTTTTCTTATAATTACTTTGGGAAATTAATGAGTTAAAAGATAAAGGTGACTTGGATTAGAGTGATTAAAATTGGCATATATTTTGGAGGGAGAACTGCTTGGAATTCCTGATTGCTGATAGGGTGAAAGAAAATTGAGATACCGATCTTAGTTTTTTTTGTACACCTTGGAGTAATAGGGAAAGCCTGGGAGGAAATAGTGTGTATTCTTCCACATGGGCTGGTGAGGGAATGAAAAGAAAGACCTGTATTTTCAAAAGTTATCTTCTTAGTGCGTATCCTACATTCAAGTGCAGATGTACAGTAGAGAGTTGAAGTTTCAGAAAGAGTTTAGGGTTGAAGAGAAGTATTTGGAAGTCATCAGCATGTGGCTAGTATTTAGAACTGTGGGCTGAGTAGTAACTGTGAAAAATGAATGAGAAAAATGAATGAATAAGAAAAGCTTGGCATTGGATTTTGGATTGGGAGTGCTCCATTATGTAGAATCCAGTAGGAGGGGAGAGGTTGCAACCTGAGAAGGGTATGAAGAAAATAAGGGGAAGCTTATGGAAATCAGAGGGATGGTTTCAGGAAGAGAGGTGGATAGTCTTTTCTAATGATGTTGAGAGGTAGTAAGAAGGATAGAGAAGTGACTGTTACTTTGGTCTGTTGTGACCAAAGAATATAAAGAATAATTTAAGGGGATCAGTGAGGTAAGTTTTGGGTTGTCGGAAAAGTCAGGATGTACAGAAAAAAATGTGTCATGACTTTTTCAACACCCCAATAGGTTCAAGTAAGTTAAATGTTGACAAGGAGGTAAAGAAGTTGTAATTAGGGAATGTTGACACCTTTTCAAGTTTTGTCCTCTATGGTAGTAGAAAGTGGGGTTAGGGGAGGTGTTTATATTTGTGGTGGTTGTGTACCTTTGTTGTTAATTGAAAGTTAATAGAATTTGTATACTCTAGGATTCAGTAGAGAAGACGAAATTTTTGAGAGCGGTGAGACGGTATCATTGCAAGTGCTATTTCCTTGAGAAGGAAAAGAGGTTGGGAGTCTCAAAGATAAGATGTTGGCTATAAATAGGAGTACGGGCAGCCAACATTAGGAAAACCTAGAATTTGGATACAGATGTAGGTTTTAGTAGATTTAGTAAGGTCCTGTCTTTTGACTTAAATTATTTTAGAAACCTTTAAGGCAGTGTTTCCTAACCCATTGACATTTGTTCTGGATTTGTGTGTGTGGGGGGAGCGATTGGGAATCTGTCTTGTGCGTTTTAGATGTTCAGCAGGTTCCTGCCCCTCTGTCTGTCAGATAACAAGAGCATATCCATCCTCCTACCAAATCCTGTATCTCCAGACATTGCCAATTTTCCAAGGGAATAAAATCACCCCTTACTGAGAACCCCTGGTCTAAAAGGTGAGGCAATCAAATAAAAGTGAGGCGAGTCGTGTAGTTTTGGGTTAGGTTGAATTTTAAAAATTATTTTGAAGAATGGGAAAGGGAGTTTTATATATGTGATGAACTACATCTCTGTCTATGGAACTTATGTTCTTTCCCTTTTTTCTGACTTATTTAGTATTCTTTTTTTAGTATTCATTCTTGATTGTTTTACATTCCTGGGGGTCTGAAATGACTCCAAAGTTCTTTTTGGACTCTGCTTTGGGAGGCAATAGTTTATAAAATATGCCAAGGTCATAGTAGTTCTCAAAATGTAGAAGGGAGGTTTCATAAACTAAGCTCTCTTGACAGTACATCAGATAGCTTGGAGGCAAGATAGTGTATAAAAGCCAAATATACTAATAGTACTTGAGTGATGATGTTGTGTATTTTACACATATTTGTAGCTTTAAAATAGTAACAGTTATATTCTCATATTGTCCTAAGATTTGGTTAAACAAAAGAACCTTCCAGCATAAAGGATACTGTTTCAATAAATCTTTGGCTTTAATTATCTTCAGACTTTGTACTTTTAATTTTTTCCCAAACTATTGAGCTTTTGTTCAGTTTTAAAGGTTAACTTTTAGGGGATTGTCAAAGGGTACTTTAATACCTCCTGGGGGTTGTCTTGGAAATTGGTAGGGAGCTTGCATGGGGATAGTTATAAATTATCCTGTTTCCAATTTAAGTTTCTAAATTAAATAAAAAATGTTTTGATACAGAAGCAATCATTAAAAAAACATTGTAAGGAGCTAAAACTTCAATTATGTACATGTTCATCTGGATACTTGAATCATGATTAAAAAAATTCCAATAGTTGCATAGATTTCTCTCCATTGCTTTCCAAGTCATGTGGGACAAACACTTTCTTTTCTTTTTTCTATGAATGTACAGGGGTTTCTTTTATTTTTCCGGACAAAGATTATGTATGTTAACTATTGGCTGCAACATTTTCTGTTTTCTCCCACTGAAAAGCAGATATCCATCTGTACCAGTTTATATAATTTTTTTGTTGTTTCTTTGTTTTTAATGTCTATGGTATTCTATGTTATGAATGTACAATAACACTTTACTGTTTTTCCCAGGGTATTTAGATGATCTTTTTGGTTACTGTTTTTAAATATTTTAAACAACACTGTACTGAGTATTGCTATGTAAAGGGCTCTTAGGTGAAAATCAGTAAACACTACTTGGTGTGGGTTGGAATTTATAGGGGCAGTAAAGTACACATGTTCTTACATATTTGACATTCTGCAAAAAGGTAAGCCTTCCAAAGTATAAGTACCTCTACCTCCTTTTGTTCTCTCTTCTATAGGGCAAGCATATTGTAGATGCTTATAGATGACATGTATGTAGGTAAACACAGTGGACTTGGGTGCTAAGTAGTCTGAGTTTAGTCTAGTAATTGGGTAAATTTTATGATCTTTTTCAAAAAACGCCCTTGCTCTTGCCTATCAGATAACTTAAAGTTGGCATGTAACAATACCCCCAAGATTTTATAGATTAATTTGGAAGAATTTGGTACTTAGAATCTTTCCATGTGGAAACATGTAACTTTCCATTTATTTAGATCTTTTTTATATCCTTTGTTTTCTTTATATAATTGAATTACTTTAAAAAAAATTAGCCCATTTTATATAGCCTTTATTGCTCTTGGAAAATACTGTCTTTGTGCATTGTGTATCAAGGTTTTGCATTTGTCCGGAAAGTTTATTTTCTCCACATTTTTGTTATCTTGGGCATTTGTCTGTAAGAAATTTATAGATATTCACTTGTTAGATATGTTTATAAGTGAAAATGGGGGGGGAACTTCCATTATTTTAGAAAAATTATGTTGATACCTTTCCTTAAGAACTCTTGTCCTGTGATATATATACTAACCTGAGCTCATAACTGTTGATACAAAATAATTGGCGTAATTTAATTAGGCCTTTGATTCATAATAGCAATGCTCAATACCTTAGACTCTCCTGGTTTAATTTTTCAAGTGCATAAAATTTAGCTTATTCAGCAAAATGTCTTTCCTCTCTCTGTATCCTAGTTCTGATTCATTAGTGTGTACTTTTTTATTTGGAAAAATTAATTTGAATTATATAATCTAAGCTCAGTGATTTCATGAACACTGTGGGTTGATGCAAAGAATTTAGATTGACTATTCTTTCAGGTATTTTTAAAAATTACTTTATGTTCAAACATCTTCTTTCTAAAATGCAAATGATATTTGTAATTTACTGCATAAAAAGTCATTATTTTCTGTCACCCTTCGAACAAAGTCCAGAATACTTAGTATGACTCACAAGTTCCTCACTCCATCTGTTTTCTCTTACTTTTCCACAAGCCCTAGTGAGTCTATATTTAGCTTCTTGCAGTTTTTTCAAACCCTTCCTTTCTCTCTTCCCTCTTCCTACTATTTTTTTCTTCTTTTCCCTTAAAACGACCTCTCTTCCTTCAGGCCTGAGGTCTTTCAGAAAGCCAGCCCTGATCTTAAATTTAAGTTAGATGCCTCCTGTCTATGTGTTTCCCAAAACTGTGTTGTTATCTTATCTCAGTATCTCACTATTAAAATCTGTTTATTTGTCCTCTTTGACTTCTTGAAAGCAGACTGTACCCCTTAGAATTGATGATGCATTTGTAAGTAGTATTTAGTCACATTAAACTTTAATTATAATTGTTAAGCAAATAGATGTTTCATTAACATTTCTGTTGTTTCATTTTTATTCTAGGACTGGGCTAATGCTAATGTCAGCAGAAAGATTGAGGATACCGTATTATATGGGTACTATAGTAAGTATCTCTCAATTTCATTTCCTGTTTGAGTTGCTAATCAAAATCTTAGAATAAAACTACGTAAAGTTTTAATCTCGCTTTGGTTTTGATATCACTTTGAGATTACTGTTTTTGACACTTGGAATAATTAATATAGCATTCATTCTCATAATCCTTTAAGTTTTTTAACCTACTTTGCTTCATTTCAGTCCATTTCTTTGTGGAGGTTCAATCAAACTACTTTAAATCAGAAGTCTTTTCCTTTGTTAGCATTACCAGTTCCCCACTTGCATCTTTATTTAAAAATCTCAATTTTCTTGACATTTTTTCTGTTTTGACTATCTTCTCTGGGGAGTTATTAGCCTTGTTTATTATACTAGACAGAGCCAGCTTAATTCAAGGGATTATGGTTGACTGGACCCTTTCTCTCTCTCTGTTTCCATCTCTCTATTTTCTTTTCCTGATGTTGGATTTATAATAACCACCTAAATATTTCCAGAAATTTCTCATTGAATAAGCATATGACTTGTCTTTTTATAATAATGTGTAAGTGCTGAGTCAGAAAAGGAGTAATATTTTTCAGCAATAAATCAAGATGTTGAATAAGATTTCAATAGGACATTAAAAAGAAACCTGAAGAAAAAATCTATAGAAGTTTCTATTGATAGAACAGTTTTTTCAAGGATTTTAATTTTGCTGCTTTGGCTCTCTTACCTTTTCCCTTCTTTAAGACTGACAGGCCCAATGAAATGCTATCCATTGTGAATAGATTTTAGAAAATTTTTTATGGTATTTTAATAGAGTTGATTGGTTTTGATCAGTACATTAAGTAGATATTATAAAACATAGATTTGATTTACTCAGTTAAAACTTCTGGATTAGTGCTATATTAGGCAGAATGTAGCATTTTCAGTACGAATTTATTCAACGGATATAAATAATTTCTTCCAACGCAGTTTTGGGGGAAGTGCCCTATCTCTCCTCTTGTGACACTGAAGTGTGTTTATGCTGTAGAATACATAAGAGAAACCAACTTTTTTCTTAGTTCAGTCTAGGTCTAAGAATCACGTATTATCATTGAATCTAAAGATTACGAGATTAAACCATTACTGGATTAAGGCAATGTTAAGTCATGCAGTTTTTCCAGTTTGTTTCTTTGGAGAGAATGAAACCTACCACAAATGACTTTAACAAGTATTTTTGGAAGTCTTTTCAAGGATAGTGTGTCCCTAGTATCATTTTGAAGGTATGAGAGTGAAGTTAATCATTACCAACAGTAGATGCTTTAGGGATCTATGGCTTGATTCTCAGTTCATTCCCATGCAGCTGGAATTGCCTGAATGTGGTGGTTGTAGAAATGGGAAGACCCCAAACCATAAACAAGATTATTTAAGTCTATTTTGTTTGGTCTTCTGTAATTGTCCAGTTACTTTTCCCAGAGGCTCTTTTTTCTCTTGACTGGATTCTTGGGCTGTCCTTTTGTGTAGATGTAAATTGATCATACTTACTCTTTTGTGTTTGACTTCATAAGTGCTCAATATTTATTTAAGATTCTTTTATATTGTTGTGGGTTGATTGTAATTGCTGTATTGTATTAATGTACCATAGTTTATCAATCTAGTATGATGATCACTTGGGTTGTTTAGTTTTTAGCTATTTAAAACACTATTGTTATAAGGATCTTATACATATGTATTTAAAAAATATATTGCATTTTTTTCCATTGTGTGGATTCTCTTCTAACTTAAGTCAAACAATTGCAGAATATTAGGTGTTAAGTTCTTACTTTATTCTATTAAGTAATTATAGGGGAGAGTGTCTCAAAATATATGCATATTTACATGAGGTAAGATATGGAAATATGGAAAAATAAGTTGGGCTAAGAAGCTTTCAAACTCTTATTTCTGTCTGACTTTTTTTTTTTGGTAAGATTTATTTATTTATGCATACAAGAGTTGGGGTGTAGGCCAGAAGTGTGGGGGAGGGTGAGAGGATATACCAGAGAGAGTGGGGAGCAGAACAGACAGATTGACTGAAGTACACTGCTGAAGGGAGCAGTGGGAGAGGCAGGAGAGGTCTGCTGTGCCATGTAGGAAGCTCCCTGGCAGGGGATGGAATTTGTGCTGCAGTGGCCGTGGATAGTTTCATAGTGCTGACACTTAACCTGTTGCACCACCAGGGAGGCCCTCTATGCCTGACTTTTTATAGCAGAATTTTCAGAAAGTCTCACCTCACTCCCTGTTGGTTAATTGCTGAAAAATTGTACCTGGAGGTTTTACTAGGTCTTTTAAACATAGGGTTTGCAATCTCTTAGTGCCTTGTTTGAATAGAGTACCAGGGGACTTTGAAGTCATTTAATTTTTTTATAATTCTCCACTTGGTCAGAAGGCGATAAAGTAGTATCTACTGCCCAGTATAAGGAGTGTGAGACCTGTGGTCAGTTCTAAATAGGTGTTAGCTGATACTGCTTTTATTCAAATCAGATGAGAGAGCTAGAGAAATCTAAGTGCAGTGATGCTGGAAATTAGCGATGCAGGAAAAAGAATTGATCTAGCATTTCATCAAATTTTTATCTTTGACACATTAATATTTTGAAAACATTTCCAATATATTTCATCATTTTTCAGGACAAAATAGAAAGATTAGGACTAATTTTGGGGATTTTTTTTTTCGATTCAGGCCTGTAAAATTCTTGTTGATGAAATATAGTTGTGTTGTATCTTCTGCTGTCCTTGCCCCCTTTTAAAAGAATATGTTTTTAATCACTAGGAAAGTTTTTTACTTGGTTTCTGGTTAGGTTTGCTGAAGAGATGTTCTGGATAAATACTCCTGAGACTTAATAACATCATATTTAGCTTCCAAGTAGAAATATTAGAATTTAAAATTTCTTTTTTTTTTTCCCAAAGATTGATTGATTTATACATACAAGCTGGGGTACAGGCCAGAGGCGCGGGGCGGCGAGAGGGTTCACCAGAGACAGAGTGGGGAGCAGAACAGGCAGATCAGAAATACACTGCTGAGGGGAGCAGCGGGCAAGGCAGGAGAGGTCTGCTGCACCATGCGGGAATCTCCCTGGCTGGGTGTCGAACTCGCATCATGCGCTGCTGACAGCTCCACAGCGCAGCGCTCAACGGCTGCACCACCAGGGAGGCCCTAGAATTTGAAATTTCTGTCTCTGCCTTGTACATTCTCTCGCTAAACAAACTGCTAATTTGTCGTCTTATTAACTTAAACTTTTGTTAGCATTGCAGGAGTCAGAGAAATAGGTACACAAGCTCTTCATTTGCTTGCCTGCATTCCTTGTTGTGCCTTTTGAGTAACTTTGCTGTTTTTTTTTTCTTTTTCCTGCCCTCTTTAATGTTTATTTGCTGGAGGCTCAGTATTATGTGGACCTCTTCTCTAAGTTAATGCCTTGCTTCACTCTAAATACCATACCAATGCCAGACTCCCAGATTCAAATCTTTGTGTAGATTTATCTTGATAATTGTTAACTTGATAATTTCTACTAAAATGTCAAAGGCATCTCATTTAATGTTTCTAAAGCATCTGACCCTCAGTCTAGAGACTATCATTTTCCTTGTTTTAGTCAATAGCAACTGTCAGGATAGAGTTTCTCAAGCCAAAAATCCTGAGTCATCCGTCACTCTAAATTTTTTCATTTTTTTTCTATGAAACATGGCAAGAAATTTTCTTTCTTTTGGTTTAAGTTTATGCAGAATCTGACTACTTCTCACTAGTCTCTTGGTCAGTTTGGGCTGCTGTAACAAAAATGCTATAGATTGGGTGGTTTAAGCAATGGACAGTTTTTCTCACATTTCTGGTGTCTGGGAAATTCAGGATCACTGTGCTGGTTCTTGGTGAGGGCCCTCTCCCTGGGTTGCAGAGGATCTCCTTGCTGTGTCCTCACATGGAAGACAGAGAGCAAACACTGGTTTTTCTTCCTTCTGTGTACCTTAATCACATCAGGTGCAACCCACTTAAGACCTTCTCTAAGCCCGCTTTCTTCCCAAAGACCCCCACCTCCAAATACCATCGCTTTGGGCACTGGGACTTAAACATATTTTGGGAGAACAAGCATTTGGCTCATAACTGACTATATTAAAAAATGTAGACAATAGCCAAACATTGACACAATATAGGGAAATTGAAATGTTCAAATGCTGTTGTTGAGGATGTAAGACTATGCCGTTGCTTTGGAACACAGTTTGCAACTTTCTTAAAAGGTTAAACTTACTATCAGATCCTTGCTTACTATAAGAATTCCATTTCAATGGCTATACAGATACATGTCTGCAAATATTCATAGCAGCTTTTTTTTTTTTTTTTTTTTAATAATAGCCCCAAACTGGGAAGAATCCAAATGTTCAGTACTGGTGAATGTTTAAATTAAATGTATGTTCATACAATGGACTACATATTCAGAGTCTAAATCAGGGATCAGCAAAAATTATGACATGTCTCAGGGCCTAATCTAAATTTAGCCATACCTCTTTGTTGGCCTGTTGTTTATGACTAGTTTCATGCTATAACAGCAGAGTTGAGTAGTTGTGACAGAGACATATAATCTGTGGAGCTGAAAATATTTGTTATCTGACCCTTCACAGAAAAAAATTCCCAATTTCTGTGTTTAGTGAAAGAAACCAGAGGCAAAAGGATGCATCTTGTTTAATTCCTTGTGTATGAAATGTCCAGAAAAGGCAGCTCTGTGGAGACAGAAAGCAGATCAATGGTTGTTTCTTATTGGGGATTGGAGTGGGGGGATTAATTGCAAATGTATAAATTTACTAAAAATCATTGAATTGTCAGCCTGCAATTTATACATTTCATGATAGACAAATTATATTTCAGAGTTGTTTGGAATGAGGTAATCTAAGGCAAGAGGCTTACACAGTGCTAGATGTATGATAGGAAGGATAGTTGCTATTGTTTTGACTTAACATTTTAGGTGACTTGTGTTTTTATGATTTCTTTTTATTTTTTAGAGTTGGAATCTACCTTCATTCATTGATTTTAAAAAATGGGTGAGAAGTTAGGAAGTACTAAGGTTTATAAATTGGAATGTGATTGTGTATCATATAACGACTTCTAAGAGTATTCAGTTTGTAATGCTGATTTGCCTTTTGTCTTTTTTACCTACTAGTTATTTCAACTAATATTTCTGTGTAGCATTGGAGTCAACATTCTGGTTATCACTGATAGCTACACAGTTAGTGGGAATATACCATAAATTGCTCAGCTTTTTCTCTGACTGTGTAATTTAACAGTTTCTTGTTATTAAAATGGCATTGTATTATAAACCTTGGGGTAATTAACAATGAAAGAGAAAACAACCAAAGAAAACCTTAAAGGGAATGACTATTTTCAGACTACATATTCTAAGTCAAAGCCTGTAAATAATTTATTTTCCAAGTTGTATATTGTCAGATCACGAACCAGAATGTTTGATGAATCATTTTTCTGTACTGCCAGTGGTGGTAATAGTTACATATTGTTGTGTAACAAATCACTCCAAATTTAACAGTTTAAACAACAAGCAGGAATCTTGTAGGTAAGAAGTCCAGATATAGCTTAACTGGGACCTCAGCTCAGGTTTTCTTTAAGGCTACAGTGGTGTCTGGTGGGACTGCAGCTATCTCAAGACTCCACTATGGGAGAGTTGGCTCCCAAGCTCCCTCACATGGCTATTGGTGTAGGTGGGTCTCAGGTTGGTTGGACCTCTTATATATTCGTTGCCAGTAAAGTCAGTTTCTTGTTAAATGGATCTTCCCATACGTCAGTTCACCACATGGCTTCTGAAATGTTTCAGACCAAACAAGACACAAGCAGAATTTTTTGGGTGACATCCTACGACTTTCATCATTTTTTTTTCATCAGAGATGAATCACTAGGGCTATCACACACTCAAGGGGAGTGGATAACACAAGGGATGTAGGAGGCATGGGGATTATTAGAAACCATTTTAGGGGCTGGCTACCATTGCAGTCTTGAAAATATCGACAGTTTTGTGTTTACTCAATATATATAGTATTAAGTGTACAAAATATGAAATTTGAAGTTGTTACTGTGAAGTCTCTTTTGTGCCTTTCCATCTTGCCTCCTCTTCCCTTCTCCTAGAAGTAACTACTGTTCTCTGTTTAGTTTGTGTTAATACCTTGCTTTACTTTATAGTTTTGCCATGCTTTAACCTTTTTACTTTGTTTTACATTTGGGGAGCTTTAGATGAAGTGACTTGCTTATTTTCATTCATCCTTATGTTCCTGAGATTCATACATGTTATTGCATAAAATATAGTTTTTCATTGTCTATGAATATATCACATGTTAATAGTTTGGACACTGATATTTTTCACTTAAAAATTGTTCAGTGAACATTTACATGTTTCCTGTTGCAAATATGCAAACTGGATCGTAAGTTGTATCCATCTACAGCATTTTAAATAGTGACAATTTTTTAGAAGACTTATCTAAATCTTCTAGCTGTTCTATATTTAAAATTTTGGTATTACCCAGGTGTTTTTAGTTTTTGTTAGACTGACAGTTCATTAATCTGCATTGCGCTTACGGAAATGTAGTTGCAGATCTTTTTGAATTTATTGGCTTTTTCAGTTTTCTGTTTGAAGTGCTTTTTGGGGGGGTCCTTTGTCATTTCCTTACCGATAAAAGAATTTTTTTATGGACTCTGAGCATTTCAAACAAAGATTCTAAATATCTTTGCCCAGTAGAATTAAACCTAATAAGAGTTGGTACTCTTAGTTTTTTGGACTATAGTTATGATCCCTAGAGCAAAA
Source organism: Scalopus aquaticus (assembly GCA_004024925.1). Lineage (NCBI taxonomy): Eukaryota > Metazoa > Chordata > Mammalia > Eulipotyphla > Talpidae > Scalopus > Scalopus aquaticus. The sequence goes on from PVIJ01000787.1 coordinate 128,425, forward strand.
CATACTTGCTAGATATTTTTAGAATTTATTTAACAGAGAAAATGTAGTTAGTTTTCAATTTTTTTCCCCCAAGTGGTGTATTACAAGGATAGATTATTCTTAAACAAACTTTGTGTTCCAGGGTAAACCCAGCTGGTCATGATGATGGCTTTTTGGTTTATTTTGTGATTTGATATGCTGCTGTCTAGCTTAGGCTCCTCTTAAAAATTGATTCAGAGGGGGAAACTGGTCCTCATTTCTTTTTTAATTATTGTTATCAGGTTTGAGTATCAAGACTGCCAGTTTTATAAACTGAACTGAGAAGTGCTATGTCTCTTTTAGATTGTGGACCAACAAGCACTAGATGGTCTCTTTCTTCTGTAATCTGTATACATGTTAGTGGTAACTGAGGGGTAGAAGTGAACATGGCAGTTTGTACAATTATTCTTTTTTTTTTTTAAGATTTTTTTTTATTTTATTTATACATACAAGCTGGGGTACAGGCCAGAGGCGTGGGGCGGCGAGAGGGTCCACCAGAGATAGAGTGGGGAGCAGAACAGGCAGATCAGAAGTACACTGCTGAGGGGAGCAGCAGGTGAGGCAGGAGAGGTCTGCCGCACCATGTGGGATTCTCCCCGGCCGGGTGTCGAACTCACGTCGTCGCTGTCGACAGCTCCACAGTGCAGTGCTCAACCGCTGCGCCACCGGGGAGGCCCTGTACAATTATTCTTAATGAACTGCTCATAAAACTTTTGCCTCTTTCCTTTCAGGTGAGTTCTGCTGGTTTAGGATTCTTTATAGATGGAGAGTTCTTCCAGCAAGGATAAAACAGTGATTTAATTGAATTAGAAGATATGATTACTACCTGGCAAATTTGGTCTCTCTATTCCTGAATGAACAAGCAATCTAGTGACCATGTTAGCTTGAGTGATTGCTGCTGATTACTAGGGAAGTACAGTTGTTGCTACACAGTGAAAGCAAAGAGAAATGTATTATTATTCCAGGGGATTTTTTTGGTACCTCATGATGCTACCTTGTTCAGTAGCAAAAAGTAAATTGAAATTTGTTACATTCAATTCTTACCATGAAGAATTCAGGATACTCCGGAATTAATGTTTGGGTTCCCCCATTTCTGGTACTAGATCCTGTTTCAGGAATTATACCTGACTGCTATTAACAAATTGAAAATATACAATTTAAGTAGCACAGTAGTTTTTGAGTGTTACTTGAATTATGTCTGGAGATGGGCTTGAAGGGTGGTATGGTATTGTGTTGGCACCTTGGTTTCTTTGCTTTCCATCCGTACATGTGATTTCCATCTTAAGATCACTACAGAGTCCAAATTGGTGACTAGAATTTCAACTGCCATGTATCCATTTCAGGCTGGAAGTGGGAGGAAAGGGTTAAAAAGACCAAAAAAAAAAAACAAAAAAAGGCGATTGTCAGCAGAAAGGAAAATGGATATTGAATAGACAGCTAGGAATTTTGACCCCAGATTTCTTTTGTTGGGTAAATGGGATAATTTTTGAAGGCTTTTAGAATTTCCAGAATATCTTTATACTTTGCTCCTTTACAGCAAAAGCTATAAAACTTTGTAATAACTAATCATACTATCATAATTTTGACTGAGTTTTTATTTTATCATAGTATTTTGACTTAAAGATGAGCTATTTTCATTGGTAGCTAGGAGACGATCTAAAACTTCAACAACCTTATATATCCAAGTTAATTTTCATGTTATAATTTAACAGTGTTTTTTTTTAAAAAGTAGATTTCTTGCTTTTTATAAATTAAAGTCATAAAAATTATGTATTCTCTACCATAGTTGGTTTTTTGTTCATTTGGTTTTGCTGGTTTTCGATAGCCTGTTTAAAAAAAATGATTTATAGGTTGGGTTAATTTTTGTCTACATAAGTTTTTATAAGTTTTTGTATTTTGCCCCTTTTTGGATATTAGTGAGCCTGTTACACTAAATAATCTGTTTTTACTTACTAGTATCAATCTTTTAAAGAAAACACAAGTAAAAACATACTTTATAAAGATGTCAAGATATGAGTATGTCATCACTGTTGGAATTAAGAATAATTTTCCTTTGCAAATAGCATCAATTTGAAGTAGAACTTTAAAAGAGGCTTTTTTTTCCCCCTGTTTCATCATAGTGATAGCAGGCGTTTTTCTTTTTTTTTGTTTTCATTTAAAGATATATAAGCCCAACTTGGTATTATAACTGATCTAAAACATAAAAATGTTAATTTATCTTCACAGGTTAACATTTATGGGTTGAATAAAGAACTCTTCACGAAGGACACTGAGAAAGAATAGTCAGGTTATGAGAGATAACTTAGAATGTTGTGGATTCAGGGAAACAAAGATTTAGAGTAGTTGTTCTAAACTGATTTTGAGATACAGACTGGTGAGGGAATATTATAGAGTATCTTCAGAATTCTTTTCCCTCCTTCCTTCCTCTAGGTATTCATTTCTTTTTCTGGATATTCCTAGTAACTCTTCTGGATACTCAGCAACACAAGAGTTTGTGTTTCCATATATCCTTCTATTTCTTTACAATTAGCCCCAACTACTGTTTTGAATTGTCTCATAATAGATTAGTATTGCCAATTCTAGAACTTAAATTCAGTCATAGGAAACGTCCTTTTGGGTCTGGGCTTATTTTTATTCAGCATTATGTCTGTGAGATTTATCCATGTCTCACAGATCCATTGTTCATTCATTTCTGTTACTATCTCAATTTGCTTATTTGTTCATCTGTTGGATATTTTCATCATTTCTAGGTTTTTTTATCATTGTGAATAATGTTACTATGGACATTTTTATTGTGAAAGAGTTAATGCAGCAGACCTGGTATTGTTTAACTCTCATATCTTCAGAGGGGCCTGCTTGTATGTTTGACTCTTGACCAGCTCCAGTGAACCAAGTTCTGGGGATGTTCACTGATAAATAAGGTAGCTTTGTACAACAGCTAAGAGTAGAACCATGCAGTACCAGTTGCTGAGATTATGTGAAACATGATTTATGCTGAATACTTACTTTTTTTGGGGGGTGGGGGTTTGTAGTTTTGATAATCAAAGCTGGTCAGGCAGGCAAATGTGTCAGTATTAGGAACATTTTGCATATGTTACTGCACTTCACTGCTAGAGTAGTGGAATTGTGTCAGATGGTACATATAAGTATAATGTGATAAACTACTAGCTTGTTTTCTACAGTGTTGTATCATTTGCATTCCTTCTTGGCAGCATTTGGTATTGCCATTTTTATTATAGTCATTTTACTGAGTCGCTCCTATGTTAATTGTTTAGTTTGCATTTTCCTAATGATTAATGATGATCACCTTTTAAAATGTGCTCGTGGACATTTTGTATATCTCTTCGGTGAAGTTTTCTGTTTAAGTCTTTTGTGCATTTTAAAAAACTGGATTATTTGTATTTTATTGAGTTACAGGAATTAATTTTATACCTTGTTATGCTAATTGAATATGATTATAATACAAGATCATTGTATCAAAAAATCAGTCATTTCTTGATTGCTCAATATAAATTAACTCTGACCTTTCTGTTGGTTATACAGAGCCCTGTTTGCCTGAAGATTTTTTTTTTTCCCAAGCTATGTTGCCTTTAGTGGGGCCTCCACATAAATGAAATAGTGCCAGCAATTATTAAGAGGATGTTTACAAATTCTATAACTCATAAATTGTTCCTTCCAACATAATATGTAATTGAGGTTTTATTACACATTACTAATGAATGCTAATGAATTCTTTTATAAGGGAATATAAGGATTATTATTTGTGATTGTTTTATGCAATTATGTTGATATTATCTTCCGTGAGCTTATATGTATGCAAATATATAATCAAAAAAACTTTAAAAGCACATTTCTTAGGTAGCTTTGTTAAGTATCAACAGTTGTTTATGCTGTTTTTATTGTTAAATACACTTATCTTGTTAAGTTGTAATTTCTCTGTTGAATTAAAATATTTTAACTGACTACTAGTTTAAGGTATCTCAAGTCTAACATTTTAAAGCATTTCAACAGTAATTCCTACCACTTAACTTTGAGTCTAATTTTATAGTTTTATTGTTCTTACCCTTATCTGTCTTGATTCGTATAAGATTAGTTTCATAACATTGCATATTCTAAACTTAGACTGGGGAAATTATTTCTAATGAAAAGGACAGTACCAATTATAGCTCTTTTGTTTTTTTTCTAACTTGCCAGGGTGACTATGTCAGTAATACTTGGTTTTAGGTTGGAATGAATACAAAAGTTAAAGTTCATTTAAATGAGATTTGTCACAGAAAATTCTTAGGACTGTAGTGAGTATGTAGATAGAAAGAGCTCAAACAATAACTGCCACAATCATCATTGGGGCATTTTTTTTTCATTTTTATTACTAAATATTGCCCATTGCTAACTTGAATTAGAATTTGTTATCAAATAGTGCTATTGGTTTTTTTGAATTGGAAGATAGGCTGATTTATATACCACACATAAACATAGAGTTATTGGTATAAAGAATCAGATGGGAAAGTGAATTTGGTTCGTGGAAAAAAATATATATAAAATAACTTTTTCACTTCCCCATCCCACATGCATAGATATATATATTTGAGATGTATATATGTATCTTAGTGATCAAGTTCATATATACTCAGAACTCACTCACGTATTTATTTCCACAGCTTTATATTCTGTTATATTATTCTGTGTGTTCTTCTGGATCCCTTTTGTCTACTTCTATTATGAAGAAAAAGATGATGATGATACTAGCAAATGCACTGTAAGTATCTTTACTTCAGGGGTCTCAAGGAAAAAAAAAATTGGTTTTTCCTTTTTGACTCTGTTTGAATTTATTCTGGAACAATATTGTTTAATGGAAAGAAATATTATGTGAGCCACATGTGAATTTTAAAATTTTCTACTAACCACATTAAAATAAGGAAAAAGAGACAGTTCAAACTACCATATTTCAAGTGCTCAATAGACACTTGTGAATTGTAGTTATTGTTTTAGTGTAATTTTAGAGCAGGGATTAGCAAAATAAAAGGCTAGAAGTAAATATTTTAGGTTTTGTGGTGCTATTTTCTCTGTTGCCGACAACTCCACTCTGCTGTTACAGGGTGGAAGTAGAGACAATACTTAAAGAGCATGATGTGATCCACTAAAGTAGGAAGTAGACCACAGGTAGTCCACAGGGCTTAGTTTGCTGACTTTTGTTCTGGAATGTAAAGAAAGACCACTTGCAGATTGTTCTTACTAATCTAGAGTAACACTAATACAAAAACCTTATAAATATAGGATACATGCCTGTCCAAAACTGCAGAATAATATCACGTAAGTATTGGTATAAAAATTTTAACTAAAATATTAGCAAATAGAATTAAGGGGTATCTTTAAAATACATTAATATAGTATAACTGAATTGAACCTATTTCTAGATTGCATGGATGGTTTAGAATCAGCATATCTATTAATATATAGTAAATTAATATACTAAAAGGAGTATTTTTTTTTTGGTTTTTATTGAGTTATAGGAGTTTGTTTTATACCTGTTTTTTGTTCTTAAATGTAAAATTAAATATATCCACTCAAAATCCAGCGTTGGCCATGGGGGAAGGAACTGTCACGTGCAGTGTACCCCAACTGCAGAGGTGTGAGTACAAGGACTGGAGAGTAGCTGCTGGGAGCAAATTAGTCCACAGGCCTCTGCCCAGGGGTTCTTAGAGACTGAATAACCAGCTCCACACCTCTGGCCACCGCTCCGGCTGGGGCCCCAGGTGAGCTTGGGGAGGAAGACTCCCGGCACCATAGGGGAAGGAACTGTTGGACGCAGCACACTTCTACTGCAGGAGGGCACCAAGGGCTGGAACTGGTCATGCTGCAGGAGTGCAAAGGAGGAGTGGAGCAGTGACCAGTGACGTTAGAAGCAGTGACCAGGCACTGGATGTGGTACGAAACAGTGACTAGGCACGCTTGCTGGCAGGGAGGCAGCAGACCCACCCACCTACCCTCATTGATAGAAACAGCCAAAGGGCAGCACACACATGGGGCGGGAGTGGACTCCCAGGTGCCCGTATCTACAGAACAACAGGCCAGCACGCAGCACTCACAGGGGGCAGAAGTGACCCCTTGGCACCTGGAGCAGCAGGACAGCACCTCAGCAGGCCTGTGGAACTCTGGTGTAATAGGGGTGAACCTGGTCGGACCCCCAGTTTCAGACACCCCAGAAGGAGCACTCTGAAGAAATACCTACCAACATCAGTAGCACAGAGTCCCAAGGGGTAGAACAAATCAGAAGATAAACAACAGGGAGAAGAAAAACCACAGATAATCATGCGAGCCCACAGGGAAAGGTCACGACACAAAAAGAAAATCAGCCACCAGAACACAACAGTGACACAGAAGAGCTTTTCTCCATGCCAGATAAAGAATTTAAAATGTTCATGATTAAAAAACATGTAGAAAATGAAAAGGAAAGGAACGATGTGAGAAAAATAATAAACGATCAGAGCAATAGAATTGAGACCCTAGAGAAGGAAAGGAAAGAAATGCAGGAGAATATAAGATCATTGGAAGGCCTAAAGAACTCTGGGAAAAAAGCAACAAAAATAGAATTGATGAAATGGAGGGACGAATTAGTACTCTCAAAGATAGGGATACAGAAAGGACCAAAAAAGAGAAAAAAGGAGAAGTACAAAGAAAAAAGAATGAAGAAGCAATCAGAGAAATATCAGACACCATGAGGAAAGGAAATATAAGAGTCATGGGAGTCCCAGAAGGTGAGAGAGACCAAGGAACCGAAAAGCTATTCAAGAAGATAATCGAAGAGAACTTCCCAAACATAAAGAAGGATATGAAAATAGAGTTACAGGAAGATAGAAGATGACCAAATTATCATAACAAAAACAAAAATACACCAACGCATATAATAGTAAGACTTCCAAAGGTTCAAGACAAGGAAAAAATAATGAAAATGATAAGGATGAAGAAACAGATAACCTACAAAGGAAAACCTATCAGGATGACTTCTCTGAAAATATTATGGGTTGGAAGAGAATAGTCAGACATATTTAACAAACTCCAAGTGAACAAATTCTATGAAGGAAAAAATAAAAACCTTTTCAGACAAACGAAATCTCCAGAAATTCACCACTACTAAACCCCCACTCCAAAAAATGCTACAAGAAACACTAGAGTCAAAACCAACAGAAGAATGACTAGGTAGAACAGAAATAGGGAAGGAATAAAATCACAAAAAGGCCAATAAAATGACTAATATGGACGTCAGCATATCAATATTAACTCTGAATGTAAATGGATTAAACTCATCAATAAAAAGACACAGAGTAGCAGATTGGATTAAAAAACAGAATCCAACCTTTTGCTGCCTACAGGAAACACATGTAACTACAAAAGATACAGATTGAAAGTAAAACGTTGGAAAACAATTCTACAAGCAAACGGACCAAAAAAGAAGGCAGGAACAGCTATACTCATATCAGATGAAATAGACTTCAAACTTTAAAAAGTAAAAAGAGACATAGAGGGTCATTACATTTTGATGAAAGGAACAATTTATCAAGAAGACATAACAATCATCAACATATACGCACCAAACGGAGTAGCACCAAAAATATATCAGACAACTATTAACATCTCTGAAGAAAGACATTAGAGAAAATACATACATAGTGGTAGACTTCAACATCCCACTCTCACAAATGAACAGATCAACGAGACAAAAAATAAACAGGGACACTAAAGCCCTAAATAAAGACTTAGATCTCATGGGTTTAATAGACCTATACAGGACACTGCACCCAAAAAAATCAGAGTACACATTCTTCTCAAGTGCACACGGAACATTCTCCAGGATAGATCACATATTGGGACACAAGACAAACATCAACAGATATACCAAGGTCAAAATCATACCAACTATCCTCTCTGACCATAAAGGCATCAAACTGGAAATAAAACACTAAAAGAAAACAAAGAACCCTCCTACCTCATGGAGATTGAAACCTACTCTGTTGGAAGACCATTGGATCAATGAGGAAATCGAAGAAATTAAATAGTATCTTGAGATGAATGATGAGGATACAACCTTCCAAAATGTTTGGGACACAGATAAATCAATTATAAGAGGAAAATACATAGCAATACATGGTCACATCAAAAAACAGGAAGGAGCTCTAAAAAACAACCTAATCTCCCACCTCAAAGAATTGGAAAAAGAACAACAAAAGAACCCAAAAGCCAGCAGAAGAAAGGAAATAGTAAAAATCAAAGCAGAAATAAATGAAATAGAAGTTAAAAACGTAATTCAAAATATCAATGAAACCAAAAGCTCGTTCTTTGAAAAAATAAACAAGACAGACAAAACTCTAGCCAGGCTCACAAAGAAAAAAATGGGAAAAAGCACAAATAAATAGAATCATAAATGAAAGAGGAGAAATTACAACAGACACAGCAGAAATCAAAAGAATAATCAGACACTACCATGAACAGTTACATACAAACAAGTTTAACAACGTAGAAGAGATGGATAAGTTCCTAGAGATATACAAACATCCTAAGCTAGCTCAAGAAGAAATAGAACACCTAAATAGACCAATTACAAGCAGTAAAATTGAGACAGTACTCAAAACCCTCCCCCAAAACAAAAGCCCAGGACCAGATGGTGGCACAAATGAATTCTACCAAACATTCAGAAATGAACTAGTGCCTGTTTTACACAAACTCTTTCAAAAAATTGAGAAGTAAGGAATACCACCAAATAAGTTTTATGAAGCCATCATTACATTAATACCAAAAAACCGAACAAGAACAATACAAAAAAAGAAAACTACAGGCCAATATCTCTAATGAACACTGATGCAAAAATCCTCAATAAAATCTTAGCTAATAGAATCCAGCAATGCATCAAAAAGATAATTCACCATGACCAAGTGGGATTTATTCTAGGAGCACAAGGATGGTTCAACATCAGAAAATTAATATAATCCAACACATGAACAACAAAAAATATAAAAACCACATGATCATATCAGTAGATACTGAGAAAGCATTTGACAAAGTCCAACACCCATTTATGATGAAAGTCCTCAAAATTCTAGGGATAGAAGGAACATACCTCAACATGATAAAGGCCATATATGACAAACCCACAGCCAATGTCATCCTTAGTGGTGATAAGCTGAAAGCCTTTCCCCTGAAATCTGGAACAAGACAAGGATGTCCACTGTCACCACTGCTCTTCAATATAATACTGGAAGTTCTAGCCAGAGCAATAAGACAAGAGAAAGGCATATAAGGAATCCAGATAGGGAAAGAAGAAGTAAAGCTTTCACTGTTTGCTGATGACATGATAATATATAGAGAGAACCTTAAAAACTCCACAGAAAATCTAATCAAAATAATTAACCAATTTAGTAAAGTAGTGGGAAACAAAATCAACACACAAAAGTCAGTAGACTTCCTATATGCAAATAATCTGAAGAAGAGGAAATTAAGAAAACCACCCCTTTTACAATTGAAACAAAAAAATCAAATACCTGGGAATAAATCTAACAAAAGAAGTGAAAGACCTATGCAAAGAAAACTATAAAACATTATTAAAAGAAATAGGAGAAGACACAAAGAAATGGAAAGACATCCATTGGATGGATTGGGAGAATTAGCATCATCAAAATGGCCATACTACCAAAAGTAATTTACAGATTCAATGCTATTCCAATAAAAATTTTAATGACATACTTCAAAGAGATAGAACGAATACTGATGAAGTTCATTTGGAATCACAAAAAACCTCAAATAGCCAAAGCCCTCCTGATCAAAAAGGAGAATGGAGGTATCACCCTCCCAGACTTAAAACTGTACTACAAAGCTGTAATAATTAAGACTGCATGGGACTGGAACAAAAATAGTCACACAGATCAATGGAATCGAATAGAGAACCAGGAAATCAACCCACATACATATGGACAATTAATCTTTGATAAAGGTGCAAAGAATATTCAGTGAAACATGGACAGTTTGTTCCACAAATGTTGCTGGGAAAACTGGACAACTTACATGCAGAAAAATGAAACTAGACTACTACCTCACACCATGCATGAAAATCAATTCAAAATGGATAAAAGACTTAGACATAAGACCTGAAACCATAAAATATATGGAAGAAAACATAGGCAAAACAATACATGACATCTACCTTAGTAACAGTTTTAAGGACACATCCCCCAAAGCAAGGATAGTGAAGGAAAAGATTAATAGCTGGGATTACATCAAACTAAAAAGCTCTGTACAGCAGAAGAAACATTAATCAAAACAAAGAAACAGCCTACAGACTGGGAAAAAATTTTGCACTCCATACAACAGACAATGGACTGATCACAAAAATCTACAAAGAACACACACGACTCAACAAAAACAAAGCAACAAATCCAGTCAAAATATGGGCAGAAGAACTTAAAAGCCACTTCTCCAAAGAATAAATGCAAATGGCCAATAAGCGTATGAAAAAATACTCAACATCCCTCATAATCAGGGAAATGCAAATAAAATCCACAGTGAGATGCCACCTTACACCAGCAAGAATGGTATGTATTAAAAACACAGGGAACAACAAATGTTGGCGAGGATGTGGAGAAAAAGGAGCCCTCCTACGTTGCTGGTGGGAATGCAAACTGGTCCAACCCCTGTGGAAAGCTGTATGGCTCTTCCTCAAATTGCTAAAAATGGAGCCTCCATACGACCCACTAATACAACTTATTGGAATCTACCCAAAGGACACAAAAACATTAATCCAAAAAGAGACAATTACCCATATGTTTATTGCAGCATTGTTTACAATAGCTAAAATATGGAAACAACCCAGATGCCCCAAAATAGATGATTGGATCAAGAAGATGTGGTATATGTACACAATGGAATACTATTCAGCATTCAAAAAAAATAAACATACACAATTTGCAGCAGTATGGATGGAACTAGAAGGGATAATGCTCAGCGAAATAAGCCAGAAAAAAAGAGAAAAATATCAAATGGTTTCACTTATAAGTGAAATATAGGTGAACCAAACAAGAAAGAGACATCTAGCAAGGGATGGGGGTAGTGTAAGGGCTCAAAAAGGGGTAGAAAAGAGCACAAGGGACTATGGTGATGGTTCATGGGTGAATTGGTGGGTAACCTATGGAGAATACACAATAATGTAAAAAATATGAATAATAATAAAAAAAAATCCAGCGTTATCCTTAACCGTGCAAACCATAAAGTATTTGCATTTAAAATCAGGAGCTGGTATATCAACAATATTTTAAATAATTTCCAGAGTGGTAATGTATGTGTTAATAATTTGCTAGAGGGGAAAAAAGAGATTTAAATACTAATAAAAATTTCAAAATTATTGTTTGCAAAAACCATATAACTCTGTTTGAAAAACCAAGATATGTAAGGAAAGGTTGCTGATTACAAATTTGAAGTTAAAAAAAACCTCAATGATATGTATGCTTTCTTTATCACTTCTAAAGTGCATTTTTCCCCATCCTTTGATTGAATTTAAGATTGACCTTCTTACCTTTACTTCCCATTTTTTTCACTAAAGACTATTTCATTCATTTGTTAACAAATCTTTATCCATGTGAAGCCTGGATTTAAATTTTAAAAGGTGTTTTGTAGAGATTTACTTTAAACTGAGAGGTCTAATATTTTTTTCTAAGTTTTTCTTTGAGATTAATTTTTTATCTAAATTTAGAAAGTCCAGCTTTGTGTTTTTCTTTACCTTTGGATTATGGCATCATGCAAAGCATGGCTTTATAGTCCTGAATTCCTAGTTTCAAGTCCCTGTAATCACTTAACACCTTTGTGATTTAGGGCAAATTATTTAACCTTTCTGGGCCTCAGCTTCCTCATATGTGAAGTAGGGATAAAGAACACCTGTCTCAGGGTTGTTGAAAATGAAGTTAACACACACGCACACACACGCACATGCACACACACATGTAATATGTTTGAATGCTTATGTAAATATGTTATATATAATTTAATATATTGTTTGCAATTATAACTCATTTTAGTGAATTGGGGTAGAGGATATAATTTGTCTCTGTTTTGGGAAATATTTTATTAAATGGTCTGATGATTTACTAATGATGTCAGTGGAGAATTAATTATGTTTTAAGTATGCCACTTCTCTTTTCACAAGGTCTTAATCATTGAAAAGGCTTGAAAGTCTAGTGCAGCTTGTAAAATACCTAAGATATGCCACATGCATTATTTTTTTTAAACTTTTTTAACGGGAAAGCATCACACAGTTGAATTTAAATGTACATTTGATGTGAAAGTGCTGTTACTTTGTAGCATGAGTATTTTATATTTTAAAGGATTTACTAAGTGGTATTTTTTCCCCTTGATATCCAGCAAATAAAAACAGCTTTCAAGTATACTTTGGGGTTTGCTGTGATTTGTGCACTTCTTCTTTTAGTTGGGTAAGTCTTAATTTTTTTTCCCCCTCTGAAAATGAAAACTGTATTATTTTAATAATGATAACAGAAAAACACTCATTCAGAAAGTTCTAGAAGAGAATAAAACAAAATGTAAAAACAAGAAAAAATCAAATCTCCTTTTATACTACCACAATTTACCTTCTTTTCTATGTCATTCTTTTGACATTTTTTATGCGTACAAATATCTGCAGAACACCCCTCACCTTTTAAAAAACGCTCTCCATGCTATAATTTTTCAGAAATTTGATTATATTTCATGCAATTCTTGGTTATCTATTTGTTGACATAATGTAGGCATCGCTTCAGGATAGTAAGCTGTATTGGAAAATGAATGGATGTTGTGTTCAAAATGGCTGTTATTTCTTGTTGTTAGTGTATTTTCAACTAACAGGTTGTTTCACTTTTAATATACTGTTTCTAAAGGAATATCTGAACTACAACTTTTATTCACTTTTCAAATATTTATTGTGTACCTGTGATGTTCCATATACAATATAAGGAGTTCATGAAATAGCAATTAATAGACAACTCCTTATTATCATGGGTCATACATTCCGGAAGGGGGCTGGGTGGGTAGAGCTGCCAACAAGAGTAGGGCATTGTAGGCCATTCATTGTAAGGACTTTGGCATTTATTCTGAGGGATATGGGAAGCCTTTGGAGGTGTTTTTGTTGTTGTTGTTGTTGTTTTTAATTTAATCAGTGAGTGACAGGAGTGTTAGGCAACTGTTGCAATAACCTAGGTTAAGACATGGTAACAGTAATGATTTGATAGTGTCTATCTTTTGGAGAGAGAACCAGCAGGATTTTTGATAGATCAGATACATGGAGTATGAGAGTATGGAAATTGAGGATGTACCTGGAGTTCGTCAAACTGAGACGTCTGAAGAATATATCTCTCATTTGGTATACCAGCTGCAACTTTGGGAGGGTTCATAAGACCATCCTTGATTTGAAAATTCTCTAGAAGGATTCACAGAACCTACTGGAAGCAATTAGATTGATGGTTACCGTGATTATAGTTAAAGATACACATTAAAATCAAACAAAAAAGAAATGCATAGGGTAGAGTCTGAGAGGATTCCAAATATGAAATTTCAGTTAACAGGACATGTTACCCTTCTGACATCAGTGTTGGTGATATGGATATAGTATAGCCAACCAGGGAGCTACGTGAGCCTTGGTCCTCAGAGTTTTACTGAGACTCTATTATGTAGGTGTGTCTGATTGATCACCCAGTTGACTGTTTAGCCTCCAAGTCAACTCATACTGTAATAGTTAACTCACCCCCCACCTATTCCTCCCCACCTCACAAACACATGACTGGTCTTTCTGGTGTAGCCAGCCCTGCCCTAAACAGAGATATTAATATCAAGTATGATGCAGATTACCTCCCAGAACCAAGGCAAAGTTCAGACCTCTTTTTGGACTAGGCCAGAATCTCTCATATTAGAAGGGTGGAGTTGTCATTGACTGAGATGGACAAATTGGGAGGAGTAGGTTTGGTGGGGGAATAGCAAAAGCTCAGTTTGAGTCATGGTAAAGTTCCTAGGAACTCAGGAAGAGATACTGAGTAAGCAACAGGATCAGGCATTGGGAAATGCAAGGTTTAGTCTCTGTTCTTCCAATGAGGGCTAGATACCCATAGTCCTATCTTACAATGTAAAAAAAGAAAATTATCTTGTAGAATGTGATCAGTAAATATCATTCCCTGTGCTGTTTCCTGCCTTTCTCAGTATGAGAACTTTATGGTTGAGTTAATGTCTGTGATACCAGGTGAGAAGGAATAGCATCCAAGGCACCCATGCAGGATGATCACTATGATTAAGATAGACGGGCATTTCCACCATTGCTGTAAGAGGAATAAAAATGAAAAGAGGCGCAGATTGATAGATTTGTTGGGCAGATGAAAGGGTTTCTTTCTAATAGGCCTCTATTTTCTTATTGATAAGGTGAAGTTATTGGCCAGAGTCACTGATATAAGGAAAATATGTGGACTCCTGGACTTCTCAAGTCTGACGTTTGTGACTAAAAAACTAGTAGTGTTTTTATTATCCTGGACAGTGTTCTTTGTTACCTTAAGTAAATATTTGAACGGGGTGTGTATTTAAGTTAATTTATATACTAAATTCCCTGAAACTTCTTGTAGATAACATAGACTTAGTTTCTGTTAAAATGATGTATTTTTGCTAATAAAAATAGATAATTTTGTGGCAGAAAAATGTGATCTAGGGTTAACTAATCCATTCAACTAGAATTTTTGTAGCATGCTCGGTGGGGGGAGGGTGGGTAGCCTGCAAGATCTTGGGGATAAAGATACAGAATCATGATGTCTGTCTTCAAAGTTCACATTGGGCATAGGCACAAATGAATCATATGAACTGCAGTATTTAAGTGCTCTAATAAATGGTATGTGCAAAGTTTTAATAATGGAGCAGCATGTTCCTGCTCTGTCTTATAAAATCAGGAAGACCTAAGAGGAAGTAATATTTGCATTGAAATTTGAAGGATTGGAACTTGATCATTAGACCAAATGAAAAAAGACAAATAGCATGTATAATCTGCTCAGGCCACCATAAACAACAGGTATTTATTTTTTCACCATTTTAGAGGCTAAAAGGTAATGATCTAGCTGCTAGCAAGTTTGGTTTCTGATGAGAACACTCTTTCTCACTTGTTGGCAATTGTCTTCTCACATCATTTTCCTCTGTGCTCTTACTGGGGGAGAAAGTGTTTTCTGGTGCCTTGTTTTTATTAGCACAGCAATCCTGTTGGATTAGGGCCCCACCTTTATGAGCTCATTTAACTTTAATTACCTCAATAAAGACCCTGAATTCAAATACTTTCACATTGGAGAGTAGGGCTTCAATTTTGTAGAGACAAATTCTGTTCATAGCATTCTGCTCTCTGCACCCTCCATGTTTTTCTCCCAAACAAGCAGCATTCACCATATCCCGACAACCTCCAAAGTATTAACCCAGCATCAATTCTGAGTCCAAAGTCTGATCTAAATATCATCTAAATCAATTATGGGTAAGACCTGAAACATAATTTATCTTGAGTAAAAATGCCTCTCCAGAGTGAACCTGTGAAAACAGACAAGTTATGTTTGTCCAACACACAATGGAAGGACAGGAATAATAGACTTTTCCATTCTAAAAGAGAGAAATCAGTAATAAATCAGTTCAAGCAACCCTGAAGCCTCAAAAGGCAAATTCCATTAGATCTTAAGGTTCAAGAGTACTCCTCTTTGGTTAGAGGTTCTGCCTTCTGGGCACACTGAGGGGTCACCACTATGGTCCCAGGCAGCATTCCTGACTGGTTCTGATTGAAGGTCCTGGCCCTGTGACTCTTTGTAGCAACTACCTGTAAGTTAAAACTGAGGGGAGGACCTCACTTTCTGAAACTCAGGTGGAAGCAGCCTTGTCAGATAGGCCTGTGGTAGGAAAGGCACCCCATATGATAACTGAATTATTTTTGGAGCTATTCTTCCATTTTCTTAAAGGATAGTCACTATTTTCAGCTGAACAACTCATTTTGTCCTGTAGAATCCCAGAAGTCTCATAATCTCCCTGTGTTTTGTCCATCTCTGTTCTCTTTAGTTCAAATTGGCAGTGTCTCTGCTGTGTAATTCTTCCTATTTCTGGCTTCTGCTGAGACAGCTGATTAAATTCATGGTTCCAACCCATACTAATTTTATCAAATGGTTGTTCAACCACACTCTTTTTCTCCTTTTTTGCAATACTGTTAGGCTGGTTAGTAATTGTTTAACAATTCCTTCAATTTCTCTCTTTCCTCTCACATTTACTGTAAGTGGTAAGAAGAAACCAAGCTGCTCCTCCAACACTTTGCTTAGGAATCTCAGCAACATATCCAGTTTCATCTCTTGTGAATGCTGCCATCTATTAAACACTAGAAAACAGTTCAGTGAAGTTCTTTGTCATTTTATAACAAGAATGTCCTTTTTTCCAGTTTCTAAGAACACATTCATTTCTGCTACCTTGTGAGCGGCAGCATTGGGGGTGGCGTGGAATGAGGTAAAGATTACTCCAAGTCCAAGTGTGTTGGAGCAATGAGAAGCCTAGAGGGGCTACATCAGGCAGTAATATGCAGCTCCGTCCAGAGGCAGGCTAGCATTTATTTGAATCAAGTACAAAGTTGGGGCACATAGGTAGGGAGTGTACATGTGTGGGGGGTGTGCTGTAGGGTATATTAAGCTAGGGTGGCGTGACCAGGAGCTGTTGCCTGGAGAGCTCCATTGTTCCTGCTAGTCAAAGCATATTATAATATCTGCCTGCTGTTTTCCCAGTTAGTTCTTTATACCAGTACTCTTGTCCTTGGTGAGAGTCTTCCTGCCTGACTATGCCTAGCTGACTAGCAAGAACTCTGAGTACCAAGACAATAGCCCTAAGAACAAGAAGGGCCAAGGATCCTACATATTTCCATCTGAGATGTCACCAGAATGACTTTTTTTTTGGTTATTTATATCTTTTACATTATTGTGTATTCCCCTTGAGGGAGGGGGAGGATAACGGCTTAAACGGGGTAGAAAAGAGCACAAGGGACTGGTGATGGGTCACAGGTAAATTGTGGTGGGTTACCCAAGGGGAATTCACCAGAATGACTTTTAATGTCCCCATTTTTTCTAAGATAGAGGTTTTCTCTGTAACTCTCTTCTTTGCTTCTTTCCATCTGAGCACTCACCAGAATTGCTGTTAGCATCCATATTTTATCAATAGTCTCTTGAAGCCAACCTTAGCATACACCTCTAAACTCTCCTGGTCAACTAATCACCCAGTTCCAAAGCCACATTTTTAGGTATTTGTTATAGCAGAAGCCCACTGCATGGTGCGAAAATCTTTTATTAGCCTTTCTGGACTGCATAACAAAATACCATTAACTGGATAGCTTAAATAGTGGACATTTACTTTCTCACAGTTCTGGAGAAAATTTGGTTTCTGGTGAAGGTTCTTGACTTTAGATGGCTGCTTCCTTAGGGTCATCTCATGGTCTTTCTCCTCTGTGCTAGCAGAGACACATGGAGAGATAGCTCTAATGTCTGTTCTTTTTATAAAAATATCAATATCCTCAGATTAGAAACTCACCCTTACTAATTCATTTCATCTTGATTGCTATCACTTTGGGTGTTAAGTCTTTGCCGTATGAACTTGGAGGGAGTGGGGAGTGACATAGTTGGATCAATAACAATAAAGTCATTGAGCTGAACTTAGCATGCAATATTCCAAGACTGTTGTAAAATTATAATGTAAATTTAAACACTTCCTTCCCTTAGTACCAAAATAAAACAGTAAGAGTGATCTTTCAAGTGTTTATGTGGCCAAGTGACAAGTTATGACATTAGCCAGCTAGGTAGACTGGGTCTTATATATAATGTTCAAGAAATTTTGAGTTTTATCCTGCTGGACAGTTGAAAGACAGTGAAGTATATCTATGTATTTGTGTGTGTGAATGTGTGAGAGCAAACACGTATGGATTTGTTTTAAGAGTTAACAGCACTCTGAGGGATTCATTGAGATAGACACTTGAGTGTGGGATTAAAACAGTGAATTATAAGTGGTAGAACAGAATAGGTAACCATTGCAATAATTCAGGTAAGAAATGAGGGTCCAAACTAAACCAGTTTACAAAGAAAAAAGAGAAGAAACAGTTAAACTATTTGAAAGATAAGTGACTTGATTTGGTGATTAAAAGTATAGGAAGTGAAAATCTAATTTTCATTTCTGCTGAATTTATTTCAATTTCATATCTGTTGAAATTTGTTTTCCTTCCCTTTAATACACGGATAACTGTATTAAACTAATTCAGTGAGTCAGATTGGGTAGAAGATATCTACTAAGCAGTTTTGCAGTTTTAGTATTTTCAAAAGTGTTGAGGGAAAAATAATCTTACCAGGCTCTCCTGTGCAGTTTTGTATATCCTTGGAGGCTGAGTTTCTCTGATTCAGTTTTTTGAGAGGGATCGAGATTAAGAAAATGTTAGTATTTTTCTATTACACATTCCTCGCTATCCATAACTCTTCGTTACTTTAGTGTCATCACCATGTAATAAATGCTTCATAATCTGATTTACTGCTGCCTCCTCATAGAAACTGATTTATCTGTATTCTCAACTATAATTTCATTTGTTTCAGATGTAAGGAGGTTTTCCTTTCTCTTTATAGATCTTTGTCTGCAAGCCTAATAGTTGGCCAGTACACATTGGTTTCCTCCTTTTGATTATTAAAAAGTTGAAATGCTTCTATGCCTGTCAGCTGCTACTCTGCCTTCCTGAATCTTCTTATCTCAAACCAGGTCTATTTGAAGGGTAACCCCTAATTCAACAAGTTCCTCCGGAATTAAAGTCAGGATCTGTGCTGATTGATTTGCACCTTTGCACATTGACTGTTATGAATAGTATGCAAAGGATCTGTAGATATATTAGTTATAACTCTTTTGAATTCTGTTTATGGATGTTCCTCTTAGTTCATATAAAAATATTTTAGGTGTATTTCTTAGATTATAAAATCCCCAGTGGCAAAGTAGTTGTGGGATCTTCTTTTGTTATTAGTTCCTACCTAAAATAATAGTGTTACAGTGTTAACTCTGTTGGATAGCTCTAAAATGCATATTTTCTTAGTCATTCTGACAATGGTTTGGACTATGCAACCTTAAAAATGTTTTGAGGAATCAAAACTATTCACCCTTCTTTGGATTTACAAAATTTTCTCTGGTGTTATTCTCATAAAATTTGAACTGCTAAGTAGCCGTGCTTTCTACATGACTGAGAGTTATTTATCTTCTACCACTGAACAGTACTCTGACTACCTAAAACTGATATTGATATTGATATATTTTCAGATAGTTGTAGTCCATATTTCTATTTAATAGATCATCTACTCTATAGATAATATATTGCATAACAAAGTTGTTTTTTTCCCCATTGTTCACAGAATTGCTGATTCCCAGCTGAGTACTCTCTGGGATAGCTAGAAACTCAGTCCAAATAAAATAGATTTATGTAGGTATTTTTTCCTTAGTTTATATTTTTTGTTCATTGCTGATAAGTTAATATAGAATTCTAATATGCAAGAGTTTTTTTATTCCATCGTACTGCTTTCATTAATTTTTTATTACAAATGGAGCAACAAATAATGAATTTTTTACATTTATTGCTCTATACTTGTGAGTAATCACTTTCTCTTTTAAAGTAATGAGCAGTCTCCAGAATAAAGAAGAATGTAGTCAGCTGATGTGTGCTGTTAGTTTGAAACAAATAACCTCCTGACATGA
The DNA here is from genome assembly GCA_004024925.1 of Scalopus aquaticus. Taxonomy (NCBI): domain Eukaryota; kingdom Metazoa; phylum Chordata; class Mammalia; order Eulipotyphla; family Talpidae; genus Scalopus; species Scalopus aquaticus. Next base: position 148,216 of record PVIJ01000787.1, read on the forward strand.
TTGGCCCATCTTTTTATCTAAGTGAAAAATACCAGTAGTGCCAAGGAGTAAATACTTTTAAAATTAAAAATAAGTAGAATTACTCTATTTTACACATACATTATCAGAGCAGATACCCTGATATATTGTTGAACTTATTCAGTATTTCCTTTTTTTAAAAGAGGATAGTTCTTTCTGATTTACTGACAGCTAATAGGTTGGAGAGGAAAGAGAATAAGCTGTTTCTGACATTCATGTTTGGTTCCCTATAGATACAATTTAAGGGATACCCAGCCCATTACCTTAATCTCTTCATTGTCTTCTTTGTTTATTGATCTGGGCTAGATAACAAAGTGACTATCGTTCCATCTCACTATCCATCATTCCACCCATCTGTCTTTCTTTTTCTGTCTATCATCTGTTCTGTCTTCATTTTCTCTACTCCAAACTCTTGGAGCAAATTCCAGCAAGCTGGCCATCTCTTTGTTATTTCTCAAGTTTCCCCTTCAACTGTGGATTGAATATCAAATAGAAACTACTTTTATTATGTCTACTGCTTAGAACCTTGAAAAACAGAAAAATACTAAGAAGAAAGTAAAAAACCATCTCTAGCCCTATAACCAGATTGTTACTGTTTATTCTGATGTATTTCCTTTCTGTTATTTCCTGTGCCTATTGAAATCATTATTTCTGGTCATTTCTATGCATATTGAGATCATTTTATAAATATTATATATATAAACACACATTATATATATGTATATTTCTACTTTGCTCTGATTTAATACAGAGATTATTAACCTTTTTTGTACCATGGACCCTTTTGATCATCTCTGGCCTATGATTCCTCAAAACATTTTCAAAAGCAAAAACAAATGGGATTACAAAGGAAACAGATTACACTGAATGCAATAATAAAACTATTAATTCATATTTGTGTTTAGTGACCTCATAGGTAAGAAACATCTCATGTCCCTCTGTACATGGTGTAGATTTTATTTATTAATTCTTTATTTTCTCCTTTGTAGTGCTTTTGTTCCATTGAATGTTCCCAATAACAAAAATTCTACTGAGTGGGAAAAAGTGAAATTTCTGTTTGAAGAACTTGGAAGTAGTCGTAAGTGTTCTTTTAAAAAACAAATCTATCCATAATAATTCATGTTTCATGAACCTTGGTACTTTTTTGAGGAGTGTTTTTTTTTTCTTAATAATTTAATCTCCCAGCACTTTTAGTTTATGATTGAAGTATGCTAGACAAATTAGGAATTGTATCAGTCTGGCCATATAACTACTGTATAGCTAGTGTTTTGGTTTCAGCATAAAATTGTTAGGTTGAAAAGAAAAATTAATCTTCAAAATATTTTAACAGCAAAGACTTTACAGTTTTTGTGTAGACTTTGAGTCACTTAGGATGATATAGAATAATAATAGTTAAAGAAATATGCTAGATATATTGGTTCTAATTTTTAACTGAGAGAACCTTGTATTGTTTTTGATTATGATTAGTCTTTGTGTGGAATATATAAATTACAGAGGTCTTACATGAATGTAATCATTATTATTAATTTACTTACCTCACCAAAATATTTTAGAATTGGTTTTCCGGAAGTTCTGTTTAACATAATCAAGGTTTAACTAAATTTAGGTTTTGAGAGGAAAAAATAATAGGCAGTTTTAGGAAGTTAGGTTAAGAAAGTTGCTTAATCTTTAAAGAATGCCATTGACAAAGAAACCTAAAATTCCTACTTCTAAATATTAGGCTGGAGTTTTTATTGCTTGTGTATTTATTCTTTTTAATAGGTACTGTACATTCTTTGATCAGCACCTTTTTTTTCCCCTCAGATACAGTATTAAATGATGATTAAATTAAATCTTAGACTCTTCACTGTACAATTTCTTAATTTTCTTGCCTTCCACTTAGGATTTCATCTTGTAAATTGTGGCCCATTAAGATCTTGCTGATACTAGCAAGAATAAGGATAGCCGGCCTGGCATCTACAAACAGGGGACTGTCAGGATTTATGTACCTGATCTTATTGCTGAGAAATAAATTGCTTTTTTTCTTGTAGTTATCTCTTATCAGATCTATTAAATATTCTGTAGATCTGATTTATAAATTTTACTCATCTTTCAGTATTAGTAAAACTTGAGTCATTGCTTGTATATTGGTAGCATTTTTCTAATTTCAGTAATCTCATTATCTTTAGTCTTAAAATTACTATTTTTTAAATCTCAGATTTTAAATACCATATCCTAGAGTATATTTCGCTTATCACTACTAGTAATACTGATGTTTTGGTTGGCCAAATAAAGTTAGCGTAATACTCCATTTTATCAATTCTAAGATGCATGCTTTAAACATTTTTTGTCTCATTTTGGAATATATTTTATGAGAGGTGATACCTTAAAATTGATATCAGTCAAAACCAGACCTTTCCTACTTATATAAATATCTTCTGTTGATATTTCTGATAAGATTGAGCAAGTAATATCAAAATGTCTTTGATTTGATATAGTATGATAGTTAAAAAAAATTCAAGGTTAAAAATTTGCCTTGTGTAATTTGTGAATTTGCTAATGATAGTCTCTGTGTACGTAAAACAGACATGAGTTTTATTTTAAGTAGATAATTATTATTCATAAAAAGATTAGTATTAATACATTAAATTAATAATAAAAAATTTGGTTACAGGACCTGCACTTAAGCTAAATCAGGCATTAAATCCTATTGGACCTGTATAAAAACTAGAAAAATTTGTATTACTCACATTTAAGAATGTTCAGATTTACATAGTATTGCTTGGCCTAATCTGGCATTTTTATTTGAAAGTGTTATTCTTGCCTGTTTTTAATTGGCCTGCCTTTAAGTAATTTCCTAAATCTAGTTTGTTTATATATAGTATTCCCGTTATTTTCTGTCAAGTGGGCATGCTAGCGCGTTTCATATTAGACTATGAAATAAATACTTTAAGATTTTAGTTTTAGGCCATGTATTGAAAAATTATTTGAAAGTTAAGAACAGAGAAACTAGGAGCATCAAAATTGAGGCGAGAGAGGAAAAAAGAGTCAAAACTCATTGGCTTTCCTATATGATGTTATTTCTCAAGATTTGACAATAAAGTCTAGGAAATTTTTTGTCACCTTTTGGACATTAATATTTTGCTGATTTCTTTTTTGTTTCAATAGTGAGTTAGTAGTTTTCTACTTTGATTTTTAAGAGGTAAAGGGAAGAAATCTTAATCTGAAAGATCTTTTACAAATCCATTTGTGAAGAGCCTTTAAAAACTCATTTCTCCATTTGGAGTTAGCACTTCATGGATGACTTAATACATGTTGAATTTATTTCTTTGGACTGTATAAGAAGCCCAAATTTTATATTTTTAAATTGACTTGTTGAATATAAACATTGGAATAATATATACACAAGATACATATACCTTTCCTTTTATAGCTTTTTTCTTTCTTTGCAGATGGTTTAGCTGCATTATCATTTTCCATTAGTTCTTTGACCTTGATTGGAATGTTGGCAGCTATAACTTATACAGTAAGTGTAATGGTGATAAATGACATAAAATTAAAATTTGCTCTATGAAACATTTTATTTTTTAAATCTTAATCATATAGTCAATTTAATTCTGTTTTCCTCTTTAGTATTTTGGTGTTTTCATTTTTTTGAGTTTTGTTTACTTAAAAGGAGAGTTAAATTTTAAGTACTTAGTCACATTTTATCTATATTTGTGAAGTTTAATATTCAGAAACAAAATTTATAACTTGTGAACCTGAAGGTGGTTATTCACTACGCAGTAGTAGATTTAGTCATTTATAATTATAGTAGAACTCTGAACCATAGATAAATATTTGTTAATGATTTAGCAGATTTATCTTACTTGGGGATATATGGTTTTTAAAATCAGGTATTTTACATAACTTAGTATTTCTTTAGTATATGTAAACTAATATTACACAATATAGAATCCATTTTCCTACTTTCAGAGACTGATTTATTTTTAGTCTTTCTGGAAATGGTAAGCTAGAAATTATAATAGAACTTGTGTGCAAACAGCTTTTGTGCTTAAATTATAGTATAAAAACCAGTATTAATGTTTCTTACGTACCTCCTAAAAGAGAGTTAATACAGGAAACTTTAAATTATCTGGAACGTTTGAAATTAATGGAGTTTTTATTAAAGCATCTTGATTTTTGCAAAGATGGAAGATACTGATTATAATGAAAACATCTTTGAATATTGTTCCAGTATGTCTTCAATATAAAAGAAATATACTATTAGTGAGATAGCAAGTCTAATTTTGTTACATAATTATTCAAGTATATATATAATAAAGAAGTCTAAATTACATGCATTTTAATGACTTTCAGGTGCTTTTTTGTGTACTCTGTTTTATTCATTGTCATTTTTGTTTTTTCATGTATTACTGTAGAAGGATTTTGTCATATGATATCAGTATTACTGGATAATTATCCTTCCATATGTGTATTATATGACTTGTCTTTTAAGAAGCCATTACAAGTTACTAACAAAATAGGACTTAGACCTAGATTTAATTGCTGTTTTGAGTCTGATTTGTTTTGTTAATCTTGAGTTTGTCTTTTAACCTTCCTGGGTCAGTGTTTTCCCATTCAATGAGATTTAAAAAAATGCCTTTTAGGGATTTTTAGAGGTTGTGCTTTGAAAATTATAGGGAAGTGAGACTATAGAAGTTGATGAAACATTAGTCAGGAGAAACACATGAAAAAGAGGAAGCCAGTATGTAAAGGCAATGTCAAGAACCACAAAGGGTCTGAGATATTAGCCGGCTTGTAACCTGCTACAGTTTCATGGATATTGGCTGAAGATATAAGACTTCTGGGTCAAAGACAAATAACTTTTTTTATTATTTACAGCAATACTAGTAGCTATAGGATCAGCATTTTCTGAGTCCCAATTTCCACTGACAGTGTGAAGAGTGCCATATAAAAGAGGAACCTTGAGCTTAGGGAAGCTGAATCTTTTATAATGGACAGTAAACATGCCTGCTCTTTGCTTCTAATTTTTGTCTTTCAAAGTTTTTGCATACAAACATTCTTGAAAAAACTGTACCGAAAAAAGGGCAGTCGTTGCTCAGCTTTGCGAGATATACAGAAATGACTGACAGCGCATTTTTTTCAATGGTCAAACAGTAAATGCTGTGAAGAAAAATAAAGCAAGTAAAGCAAATTGGTTTTGTCTTAAAAAAGTTCAGGAGTGACTTCTCTTACATTTGAAAAAAGTTCTGAGTGAAATGAAAGCCAGCCTTGAAGGAAGATGAAGTATAAATTCCTGAGACAGGGACACATGCTCTATGCAAAGAGGCAAAGCCAATGTAACTGGAGCACAATCAATAAGGGGAAGAATGGCAGAAGTTTAGAAATAGTTAGAGACCATGTTATGTGGAGCTTTATAGATCTTTATTAGATTTTTAGATTTTATTCTGATTGAGTTTAGAGGTCATCAAAGGGTTTTAAATGTAAATAGGGACTAACATTTTAACAGTATTATTCTGATGACTGAATTAGATAAGCTAAGTGGGTGTGGAGTGGGAAAAAGAAAAATGTGAAATTACGAAAACTCTTGGAAGAAGAGCTTTCCCTGTAGGAACAGTATTTACAATATGTAAAAAAATATTTCGAATGAATACCATATTTTATATTTTTCAAATTGAAACTGAAAATTATTTTGCAATCAGTTACACCAAATATCGTAATTATGCCAATGGTTATTGTGTCCGGATTAAAGTAAAAGAACTTTGCTTTCTAGAATGCCGAGGGCTGGCATGAAGAGAGGACCTTCTGATGGTGCTGAGACTGTGAACCAGAAATGAAGAGATAGTGACTAGATAGAGAGGGACCACATCTGTTAGGGCCAGGGAGAGGGTCTAATATAACAATATTAGATTAATATAACAATTAAGATTAGAGTTTTAACATTAATTTTATATATTTTCTTATCACCTTACTCGAGGGGTTTAAAGGTGAATCTCTCGAGTCTAAGGCTTCTTTGAACTACTTAACTATCTAGATTTCCTTATCTCTAAAATTAGAATAATACTTAATGAAGTTATGAGAATTTAATTAAACAATTTCACTAAGTCTTAGCATCTACCAGCTACTCAACAAATAGTTACTAGTAGCTCAAGTCATTGAATTGTAATGGTTCATATGGTTCAGACTGTAGTTCCCACTGTTTTCTCTTGCTGTTGAAATAAACGAGATGCTGAAGGTAATTGTATCATGAGCAGTGAGAATATGGGTTATGAAAAGAGGAGTCAGTCAAAGAAGCCTTCACAGTGCATGGTGATTACTTTTGGGTGTGCAAATAGACAAATATCATTTAAAGTGTACTATAAGACATAATTAAAACACATTGGTTAACGTACTGATCATCTATTTGCAGATACAAGCTTTTCTAACTTATTACTGAAAAGCTTAAGAATTGAGTTTTTCATATGTTGGGGGCATGAAAGGGCTATAGTATATATTCTTGGAACATAGAAGAGGTTTAATTTTAATTTAAGTATGAAAAGTTGATACTTTCTAGTACTTTAAAGGTAAAATCATGTCTGCTACAGAATCTGTAACTCTTTGTATTGACAGTTTTTGTAATGTATGTGTCCATCAATTGTGAATTTCTTAGATATGCATTATTGTTTAGTTTAGAAACTAGATGATTATTTAAACTTTACCAAGACACTCTACTGTATCATATATTAAGAAATGGCCAAATAAAAGGTTAATTTTAGGAGAAGAATGTCAAACAATTTATTAGTCTATCATTTTCAATTTAAATTGAAAGAGGATCGGATACTTTTTAAATTAAAAAAAAATGAAGCCTTTAGGGACAAATATTTATGTAGATGTTTTAACTTTTTGGTGCCACCAAGTGGGGGAATGTTGAATAATTATATTTTCATATAAAATGTATCATGTACCACTGAAGTGCCTATAGAAGCAGCAACTGCTCACTTTTATTATATGTACTCATGTTTGAAAACTGTCTTCCAGTATGTTTATGAATTTTATGTGCTTGCTATTATGCTAATCTATATGTATATTTTAGAGATTATGAAAGAAAATGAAACTGAAAAAGATTCCAAATTTATTTAAAAAATCAGTTTTAATAATCTTTCAGAATAGAAATCACCTTTTAAGGTCAACTTTCTCAGCCTTCTATGGTTGCTAATTTCTTTGAATCTATGTAACTGATTTTAAGATGCAACATTGTTTTATATACCTCTGTTAGAAAAATATGCTGACACTCTTATATTTTTTTGTATCATATTGGTGAGAGAAATTTCTTAGACTTATGTAAATACTTAAAAAAATCATATCACTCTTCTGTGCGCATAAGGAAAATATGAGTAAAATAATTTGGAAAGGTGCTCTTGAACTTCACATTTCAAATATGACTCTTCTGAATTGACTGATGGTGCAGCTTTTCCTGAGTGCTCTACTTTTGACTTTAAGATGTACTAACATACCCATTATGTAAAAATTTAAGCTGTGTTTTGTTTTGTTTTTTATCTTGCTATGTAAAAGATAACACTGGTCAGCAAATTTTTACAAAAGTCATGTTACTGAAATAAAACTAGTCATTTCCTATCAATTTGTATGTGCTCAACACGAATATGACAAATTCTAATTTTGACTCTAGTTTTTTTGTAATCTGCAATAAATTGATGTTTACATCATGAAATGCATGCCAATAGTAAAAATAGGCCTATGGTGAATACCTGTAAAAAATCAAGTTATAGACTACTTCTTAGATTTCTTTGCTTGTCTCATGTACAGCTGTTCAAGAGCATCTCTGGGGAGTGTCAGGCAGTAGTCAGCCAGCATTGTAGTGGACCATTTCCCTGGTATCTTTGTTCCATTGATGCACTATCTTGATGAAAACGTTCGCCATGTTCATCACTAACTATGCCACAGTTTTCAGGGAAGAAATCCAGATGGGAATGAAGGAAGTGGATCTTTAGAGACATATTGCAGCCAAGTTTCTGATACTGCATCAGCATGTCTTCTACTAGTTTCTTGTAGTTTTCTACGTGAACATTCCCAAGAAAGTTTGTAGACACTAGGAGAAAAGCATTCCATGCTTGTTTCTCATCACCCTGCAGCAAGTTGTTGAACCGGTCACCTCAATGCAGACAGAATGTTTGGGTAGACTGTTCTTGACTTCTTTTGCTTTGTTACTCTGTCGGAAAGAGGAGGAACCAAGCAGAAGTAACAGTCTTTTATGTGGTTGCTTGGCTCTCTCCATACCATGGGGACTGCAAACGACATTGATGGTCTTTCGCCATTCAACCACTGTGAAAGCTGTGTTGTACATGTAGCACAGCATATATGCGGGGCCCAAAGCTTGTCTTGGTCACCAGCCTTGTATCTGAAGTCGAGATGATAAGCCTTCTTCACTTGAGAAGTGATACTTTTCTTGTGGTTGGCAAATGGCAGAAATTGTCCATACTGTTAACACACTTTTGAGGCATTACTGTTCTGTATTGTGCCTACATGGATAAAATAATAATAGTTCTATGGAACAGTAGCTTAAACTGTCTCGCACAAAGTCTGAAATATTTTCAATGCTCAACCTTTCCGACAGGGCTTTCTACAGTGCGCTGCTGACATCAGCTTACTTCAGCAACTGCCTGGCAGTAGCATTGCATTACATCAGAAAATGATGCAGTCAACTCTGGATGATGTGTGCATGATGGTATTATGCAATGCAATGCAATATTCCATCATTCTAGGCTGATTTAGGATGTTGTTGCAGTCCTACTGAATGAATTTACCTGGTGAAACATATAAAATGAATTATATGAAATATCTTCAAAACAAGAGCTAATTAAACATTTTCAGGGTTATATTCATGTTCAGCACACCAAGATACTACAGATTAGCGCCTTTTTAAGTCAGTTATAATCTCACTGTTGACCAGTGTAATCTTTTTGTCTTTACTTCAGTAAAAATGGTTTCTGCTTTGGCTACCTTCCTTTCTTAAGCTCAGAAAGTACTTCACTGTTGCTTTGCAAGAAAATATACAATAATGCTTGTTATTCCAATGAACCCTTTTTCTTTTTCTCCTTAATGTTTTTTGTTTCATTATCAACTCATAGTACTATATCTTCTAAGACATTTTAAGTTACAGTTAAACTCATTAATTGTGCATAGAATGTATGTACCTAAGTGAAGAAGTAACTATACTATACCCAGCTATGACCAAATCTGTTAATATGCTGGTATTAACTGTGTCTTGACCTCTGCCTAGCCAGTGATTTATTTATAAGATGTATTCAAATATCACTGAATGTTAAATGTGAGAAAATACTATGTGTCTCAGAATCAATATGAATACTTAAAAGAGAGATCTTACTTGAACATGTTAAATGAATCATTTCACTATTTATAGTAGCATGTGTGTGATTGAATATGTAGAACACATATATTCAGTCTACGGGAAGTTCTTGGTGTTGACTCTTTGCCGTAATCCAAGGTTCATATGTTGGAAATCATCATGGTAGATTGAAGGTGATACATAGGGGAAGGGGCAGCATAAAAAGGAGTTAGAAATGTTTTTAGTTTATGTGTATTCTTTTTTTTTTTTAAAGATTTATTTGTTTATACATACAAGCTGGGGTACAGACCAGAGGTGTGGGGCGGCGAGAGGGTTCACCAGAGACAGAGCAGGGAGCAGAACAGGCAGATCAGAAATACACTGCTGAGGGGAGTAGCGGGTGAGGCAGGAGAGGTCTGCCGCACCATGTGGGATTCTACTCTGCTGAGCGTCGAACTCGTATCGCTGCTGCCCACAGCTCCACAGCGCAGCACTTAACCGCTGCGCCACCAGGGAGGCTCTGTTTATGTGTATTCTTTCAAAACATTTTGTGAATGTAGATGGTAACCTTTTATTGGAAATAAAATTAGAGGCAACTATGACCTAAAAAGAAATAATCTCTTTAGTCTTGTTGATTTTCTGCTAATTCACTAGAGGGCAGTAGTAAGCAGTAAAAGTTTTGTATTTCTGAAAATGGCTAGTCTTTTACAATTTTTCAAACAAGTCAAATGATTGTTTAAAGATCATAAAATTGTAGTATTAAATGTTTTGTATATGTGTTACATCAAGCTTATTATAATCTAAATATCACAGTTAAATATTCTGATAATCAATGAAACTTAAAAATGCAATCCAATAAATAAATAAATAAAATGCAATCCAAATATAAGTCAAAACCTAGGTAGCCAGTACAGTGACACTTTTATGTGCCTCTTTCAGACAAATAAAAGTTCACAAAAAAAAGTATTTTACCACGAAATGTCCGAAGGATCCAGGCCACGTATATTTATTTTCTAAAATCTTTTATATTAAGCCACTTAGGAATTCTAATAAATATGTGAATTTTAAATAAGGAAATAAGTTCATATGAATAAAGAGCTCTTCTTTGGTTAAATATTATCTTCTTGGAGAAATTTTCTTGTCAATTTTAATAAGTGTTTGTTCTTGCAATAAAGATAGGAAAATTAAGACCTAGTTCAAGGTCAGTATCAAGTAGTCTACCACAGTGGCTGACGTAGCTGTATTTTAAAGTACTTTCTGAGTGAATCTGATTAGCCAAGTTCAGCAGATCTAGTGATAAAATAATTATGTGCAGACCAATAGTGTTAACGTACAATGTTATATACTATAATTGACTTATTAGCAAGGTACATTTACAAGTCAAGAAAGGCTTCTCAGATGTGGTGTAATTAAATAGCTGGGACCTGAAGGGCACGGAAATTTGCTAATGAAGTCTGGTAAGATGATAGTCATTCTAGATGAGGGCACTGCATGTACCAAGGTACATTCAAAGTATGGATGTTTACAAAGCTTGAAGTGGTGTAAAAGTGGAGTATTTTAAGAAGAGCAAACATTTCAGAGGCATGAGATAAGATTGTAGGGATCAGGTTATGAAGGGCTGTGTATGCTGGGATTAGATAATTAGAGTTTGCTTCTAAGACAGTAATTATGGGGCTGAGTCTGCTCAGCTCTGCTGCCTTCCTTCCCTAGTGCTGCCTATACAGCCACCGTGGCTAATGTGGCCTAAACCAAGCTATTCAATATCATAAGAGTCCTGCCTGTCATCAGCATGAACAAGCTGAAGAAAGCATACAGAAAGTTAGTCAAGGAATATCATCCTGATATGACAAATTCAAAGAAAAAAGCTTTGGCTATAAAGTACTATCAAATCCTGAGAAGTGAGAGTTATGACAAATATGGAGATCAAGGTCTTCAGGAGGGCAGTGGTGGATGTGGTGGCGTAGTTGACATGTTCTCACATTTTTGGTGGAGGATTGTTCAACTTCATGGGCAATCAGTAAAGTCAAAATGGCAGAAGAGGTTAGACGATTTGTAGAAATTAATGGGACAAGAATATAACAAGTCATTTTAACATGGACAAATTGTATTCACTGGATAGGGGGCCAGATCCAAGGAGTGAAACCAGGATATATTGTTATTATGCGATAAGACAAAGAACAGGAGGTATTATAGAGAAATGGGAATGCTTTGCATGTGGTATATAAGATCGGACTTGTTGAAGCTCTTTGTGGGTTTCAGTTCACATTTCAGTGTTTTGAGGATGTAAAAATTAATGTTAAATATATAAAATTTAACCTGATTATATTTTCTTTTTATATTACAAGTATAAATTTGACAGGAACTGCATTAATTAAAGGAAAATCGCTAGTCAAAATTACATCTTCTAATATAAACAGAACTTTCCCTACCACTCCCTTTTTTCTGATGATAGAGAAATTTATGAAAAAAAAACTTATGTTTTAAAAATACATAAAATGCAAGATTTTAGGTATATTTTCTTTAGTAAATACAAGGATTTTCCTATTGGGTAATAATTTCAGATCATAATCACCTAAACATGTGATAGGACTGATTGATTTATATGTTTTCCTTTTAGTCATGTTCTCTATTCATATTCTCCCTAATTTTTTTAAAAACTTCATTGATTAGAATTTATGCTTTGCTTTTGATTTGTGATATAATAGTTTATTTAATCAATATCTGGGGATACAGAAGAATATTAAAGTAATTAAAATTGATGCTAAAAATATTTGAGGTCATCCTGGAATATGAAAACATGAAAGTAAACATACAGGATCACCCAAAATATCTTTAAGTATGGAGTTAAGCCTAAGAAGTAACATTTATCACTTCTTCCTAATGTCATTGTCCTGAACTCAGTCCTGTGACTACACCTAACTTAGGGAAACCTGATTTAGTTTGGCTGTATATTCAGGAGAAAAATGAAAACAATTCACATAATAATGTTGTATCTGCTTTAGCACATGTTGTTGCAACCAGGAGATGATAGTTGTGAATTTTGCTTCTAATGTTTTAAGGTCAGTGATAATTTTGAATAGTGGTCATTTGGCAGTTGCCATTGAGTGTTTTTACTGGTTGCAATAAATGTCATCACCTGTGACTGGCTAATACAGAATTGTATAATATAAAATAGTATGTTTATTTTTGATGCTGATAAATAGTTAAAATTACTTTCAGGAAAAAGTTTAAAATACTTAGTAAGGGGCCTTCCTGGTGGCGCAGGGGTTAAAGTCTCAGCACTATCAAGCTATCACTAGCCACTACAGCAGGAGTTAGATCCCTGGCCAGGGAGAGTCCCATAGGGCGCAGCAGACCTCTCCTGCCTCAACTGCTGCTCCCCTCAGCAGCGTATTTCAGTTGATCTGGCTGTTCTGCTCCCCACTCTGTCTCTCTCTCGTGAATCCTCTCAACTCCCTGCACCTGTGGCCTAGACCCCAGTTCTTGTTGCATACATAAATAAAATAAATCTTCAAAATAAAATACTTAGTAAAAGAATGATTATAGATGTTGAGAACTTGTATGAACTGTATAGGTAATTGAAATGCTCATTAAATTGCATGTGTTTATTATAATACTTCAGTTTTACTAAGGGTTTACTATATATTCTTGTAGATAATTGTTTTTTCCCATAGAAAATAATATTGTAAATCAATTTTACTTGTCCGTATATCTTCTTAACCGCTGATTAGCCTGAAGTTGTCACTTACCACTTTGATAAAATACTTTATTTATATTAATTTTGCAACTTGCCCTTTGAGGAATTGGTATTTTCTATTCTGGGAATAGTTAGTATTATAGATGTAAAGAATTATGAGACAGTATAATCATAATTCATTCATATCTACCATGTTCTTCAGTGACTATACCCTTTCACAACTGCTTACTCTTTTTGTAATTACTTCAGAGGATAGTTTTACCTGAAAGTTGTATATAAGATGTTTAAAGTAGTATTATTAAAACAAACTTTTGTTTCTTTTAGGCGTATGGCATGTCAGCATTACCTTTAAATCTAATAAAAGGCACTAGAAGTGCTGCATATGAGCGTTTAGAAAACACTGAGGACATTGAAGAAGTGGAGCAACATATTCAGGCAATCAAGTCAAAAGTGAGTTGGTATTTTATTTAATTTGGAAATATAAAAGTGCTTTGTCTTTAAGCTGCTTTCTGATGTGACTTACACATTCTGGGCAAACCCATTGTCTTCTGTGAAATGTAGGACATGGGTAGTTTGAGAATTCCTATTGTGTTCTAACTACTAAAAGCAAAAGTTCTGCTTATGTATGATAAGGAACTTGCTGGTTCGCAGGTATGCTGATTCTATGTGTAATGTCAGATTTTACTCTATCACTGATGTTCACATTTATGGACTAATTGAATAAACTAAAGATTACATGTAACCCCTTGCCAATTAAATGTACTTTTAAGAAATACAATGATACTATTATTGTCAAATAACAGATACATTTTATTTATAGAAAATGGGGGAAAATGTAAAGTTCTCTGAATTCTAAACATACTGTAATCCTACTGAAACCAGGCAATAGTAACACACATAAAAGAAAGCAGTGTAGTCTTCCTTCTGAAAATGGAGGCAAATATCATAATATAAATAAAAGCATTAGCAGGCCCTCCCTGGTGGCACAGGGGTTAAAATCTTAGCACTATCAAGCTGTCACCAGCCACTGCAGTAGGAGTTTGATCCCTGGCCAGGGAGCTTCCCACATGGTACAGCAGATCTCTCCTATCTGGCCCACTGCTCCCCTCAGCAGTGTATTTTAGTAGATTTGCCTGTTCTGCTCCCCACTCCGTTTCTGGTGAACCCTCTCACCCCCTGCATCTCTGGCCTACACCCCAGTTGTTTATGCATAAATAAATAAATAAATAAATAAATAAATAAATAAATAAAAGCATTAGCAATTGAAAGTCTGTGCTATAGGGGAATGTTTAATAATTATCAGATTAGGTTTATCACTGAAATGCAAGGATGATAGAAGACTTAGAAGATATATTAAATAGCTTAATATATTGAGAATAAATGATTTGCTATTTTTGGGGATTAGGATTTGAGATATAATAGACACATAACCTTTTATTAATTTTAGGTGATAAATATCTTAATAGATGCCAAAGAATATTTGGCAAAAGTTAATTTGTAGTTATGATTTATTTTTAAAAAGTCTTATCAAATTAGAAAATGAGAAGAACCTACTAAATAGAGGAAGTCTATAAAGAGCATCATACGTAGTGGTGAAAGAATAGAAACATTTGCATTAAAGTCAGGTATTGGACGGTGATTTCAGTATCATTATTACTCTTTAGAATACTACTGGAGGTCCTAGTCAGGTAAGAAAGAACTTACGTACAAATGTTGGAGGGGAATATGAGAAAAGGGAACTACCTTTTATTATTAACAGATATCTATAAAGAAAATCTATAAGAATCAACTGATAAACTAATAGTACTAGTTACAGTTCATCAGATTGCCTGGATACAAATATAAAATGCTAGCCAGTGGGTGCACTAGTGTCATAGATGAAAGAGCTTGTTCACAACAGCTACAAACTATAAAATAGTAAGAAATGTCAGAATCTTCCGGTTAGAAATTATATAATTTATTGAAATACTTAGTAGAACACTGAAGTAAATGGAAAACTCCCTCAGTTCTTAATTGGGAAGATTCAGTATTGTGGAGATGAGAATTTTGTATAAATTTAGGTGGAAATTAAATTAATATTCAAAAAAATTTGCATAAACCTGTCATCTTTAAAAATAGATCCTAAATTCAAGTAAAACAATAAAGTTACACAGCATTAGGAGAAGTAAAACTTTATTTTGTGGCGTAACAATTTTTAAAAGGGGGAGACAAAAAGGAGGTTAAAGAATCAACAATATGGAAGGAAATGATCTGCATTATAGGTCCTATGTAAGGAACTTGTTTAAGTCAGGTAATACATAGAAATAATGAACAAAGGATTTAAATAAACAGCTTTCTGAAGGAGAAATTAAACTCTTCAGTGAAAATATGAAATGACGCTTCAGTCTGTTAGTTTTAAGTTGGTTGTCGAAGTATCCCCCAGTTTGTATGGGGTCTCATGAGTTTTCTAGAATGAGAGACTTTCTGGTGATCCCCAGCCCTCCTTGTTTTGGGGGATATTGTCTTGGTGACCAGAGTTCCCATTTGTCAGCTAGGTTAGGGTCATGAAGAAGGCTTCTCACTAAGGGCAAAAGCCCTGGTATGAGAAACATACTGGAAAAAACAGTATTTACTGAAAACAGCAAGCAGCTATTAGAATAGAGATAAGATGCTTCCCTGGCAATAATAATGGAGCCCCCCCCCCCCCCCCCCCGGACATAGCCCCTGGTCACTCCACCCTAGCTCATATCCCCTATACCATTCCCCAGCACTACACTCCCTATGTACTTGCCCCATTTTTGTACCTGGTGTCAATAAATCCCAGACTGCCTTTGGATGGCGGCAACACATTACTTTTGGTGTAGCCTTCTCATTCATTGTTTCTCATGGACTTTGAATAATTTCTTTCATCCCACAGCGCTCCCCAATGCTGCTGTCCTCTTGAGGCAACAGTTTTCAATGCTAGAATCAGAGTGGTTGATCATGTTTATAATCAGAGATGTGATAATTAATACAACTCAGTATTATTAATCCTTTATAAATCTTTAAAAATTTTTGTTGATGAGTATTTGGGGATAGGTATACTTTGTGGGGATTACAGAATATATAATTTTTTAAGGAAAATTGAATCTTGTGACATGTACCTATAACATAAGCACATACCTTTTAAAATTAAAGTTTTAAAATTAAAGTAATTCACATACAGAAATGTGAATTATATACACACTTATACCCAAATAAACAAGGATATATTACACATCATTAATACTTCCCACCCCCCAAAAAACCAGATGTTCAAAAATAAGGCATTTTTTAAATTAAGACATCATGATATCAATGTGCTTTGTAGTTTTGAAAAGGAATGAAGTAAATTTACTGAGCTTGAAGAATATATCTTATAAAGCCTTATTTTCTCAATTCAAAATCTGGCTCTACTATTTACTTTGATATCTGAAGACATTATTTTGCTCATCTAATAAATGGGTATTTTATGGCTACCCACTTCAAAGTTTTATTCTGAAGATTTTGGGAAATCACATGTAAAAGAGCAGATCAGTTTTAGGTTTAAGAGATATGCTCAAGAAATCTTAGCTATTATGTATTGCATATAAGCACATGTGTAAATTTATGAGACTTGTATAGAAGGATATTGGTTTGCTTAACAGTTACAAGCATAGAAAAGAAAAGTGTGCTTGGTAACAGTGTAAAGGGGTGCTTTCACATTTTACTCTGTTTTTTTTTTTAAACTAAGATATATTTAGCTATTTTATGAAATTTTCCCCTCAAATGAGGTAGTTTGATGACTGTTGCTTTTCTCTCTAGTGCTATATTTCTGTGTCCAAAATTATTCTCTGTCTGTTTGGTCAGTTGGCAGAGCAGTGGAACATCCATTCCTTACTGCACGGAAGCACCTACCACACAGACAACTTGAGTTTAATTTTTATGGACCCTTAAATGAGTCTGCTGATTTTTTTCCCCTGAAATAGTAAAAGCCAGCTATGAAATAAAGTTATCTTTGTTGGTATCCTTTTAATATTGAAATGGCAGTTTTGGGGAAAAATTGCTGTGGTTAAGATATAAAGTACTGAACCCTTCTCATACCACATACTTGAAATGTTATTGCCTAAATTTATCTTTTATAAGGCAGTGTTTGTTTTATTCCTCTGTGCTTTAGAAAATACCTCTCTGAAAGTTCCCTTTTTTTGCAATACAAATTGATAATACCCAATGTACTTGACTTAAAGGTAAGGAAGATAATTAACTACAGCCTACTAAATATGGTCTCCTGGCCAGTAGCATCAGCTTCTCCTGGGAGTTTGGTAGAATTGCAGATTCTAGGTGCCACGCAGGAACAACTAAATCATATTCTTTTGGGGAAGAGTCTAGGAATCTATTTTTAATAAGCTTCCCTGGTGGTGGTTATGCATGTAAAAGTCTGAGAATCAAGTTAGACAAGATGTAGAAGAAGATGGTGGCTCCTCTCGGAGAACTATGACAGTGCCATTATGTAAGGCAATTATTATTATAAGTGCTAAATCTTATTAAAGGGTATTTGAGTATTTTCTTCATTATATAAATGGTTTCAATTTGAGACTGCACTAGGTTATGCAATATATTGCCTATCTGCTAAAGGCATATTTAAACCTTAATAGGGATATTAACATTATAATATCTAATGTCTTTATACTTTCAAAATGTAGTTCTTAGTAAATATTTTTCTTATTCCTTCCAATAATAGCATTTAATAGCAATTTACATTTCACCTTTTCGGATTTAATAGTCTTATTATTGGAGTTTATTATTGTACCCAATTGAAGACACTTGGGGCAGATGAGTTCTTGAGAAATATATGTGTGAGACATCATAAGAAAGGTATAATATTTATGGTTTAATAGGCATCATATAAAAATAGAAGAGAAAGTGGGGGGAATAACAAAAATAGAAGAGAATTTTCTTTTGGTAACATTGGCCAAAGAAAACATGACATACTTGCAAACATTCTTGAAGAACAATAAGTACCAGTTCTTAGCAATTGTTCTAAAAAAAAAACCTCTGCATAGCATACACTGGTATTATATCACTTCTCTAGTATTTGAATTAGGTGCTGAAAAATATCAGTTCAAATATACTTTATCATAGTTGCTTGACCAAAGGGAAAGTTACAGCATCAAATATATCAAGATAAGGGAGAGAAGGGGGGAGTTTGGTGGTAAGGAAGAATAATTGGCAAAATGCACAAATTACCCCATAAAAATATGTTTTTTAAAAATATATATCTCTAGGGCCCTCTCTGGTGGCATCGGGGTTAAGTCTTAGTGCTATCACGCTATCACCACTGTGGCCTGAGTTCTATCCTGGCCAGGGAGCTGACCCACATGATGCAGCAGACCTCTCTTGTCGTGCCCGCTGCTCCCCTCAGCAGTGTATTTCAGGAGATCTGCCTGTTCTGCTCTCCACTCTGTCTGGTTAATCCTCTCACCCCCCTGGTCTACACCCCAGTTCTTGTATGCATAAATAAATAAATCTTAAAAGTATGTATCTCTTTCTACATAAGTTTACCATATATTCAAAAAACAAATGCATACACATCCACATTTTGATGCTGACCTTAGTTTCGGAGATGCGTATTTACACATAAAAGTTTTCTTTTTTTTCCAATTTGTAAATTTGCCTGCAGTGTCCACCTAAAAGTTTTTGTTGTCTGACTTAAATCTGATGGGTACTTTATTAAGAACTTCTTGGTTAAAAAGCAAACAAAAAAAATCTTTTATTTTGCCTCATCATTTTGCAGAGCAAAGATGGTCGACCTTTGCCAGCAAGGGATAAACGAGCCTTAAAACAATTTGAGGAAAGATTACGGACACTTAGGAAAAGAGAGAGGCATTTAGAATTCATTGAAAACAGCTGTTGGACAAAATTTTGTGGCGCTCTGCGTCCCCTGAAGGTAAGTGGAGTTTTAAAAAATCATGCTGTCATGCTTTTCCCAAATATGTTTTAGTACCTCTCAGAGATTGCATTTTCCTTTTGAGCACGACAGCATACTTAAGAGCATGGATTTTGGAGTTAGAATAATCTGATTTTGAATCATAGCTTTGTCATTTCATAGTTTGGGCAACAAATGTAACCTCTTTGAATTTTGTTTATTCATGCAAGTTGGGAAATTTAAATAAAAACATAGATAAGTGAAATAGTATGCTGCAAGCATATTTTACAAGTTTGTACTTTTGTACAAATAGGAGATCTGGGACCCATGGTAGAACTCAGGAGCCCTAACTGATAGTAATAGAACTTTTTCTTTTGTTAGATGATTCTGGGAATATGAATAAAAGTACCATTTGAAATGGAAAGCCATTACCTTTTTTTTCCTACTGTTTTTTTGGAAATCATTGCTGCCAGCCTTTTATTCTTGGCTGTGTTTTACTTAAACTCAAGTACCTAGATTAAATTATGGCCATTACAATATGACGCTGAGACTAAAAAAGCAACTCAAACTGTTTGCCACCAATTTCTACATTGTACCCATCCTGTATCTGACAATTTAAACACCAGATCTTTGCATATAATAGTAATAAAGTTGTAATTCAGAAAGTACAGTGAATAGACCTGGGAAAGATAGGCAAGTTAAATCTTGGAAAGTGGGTTGTTGGCTAAATTTAAAGTAAGTGTCATAGAGAGTTCCAGCAAAGATCTGTCAAGTTAAACTCTGATGCAGTTTTTTCTTCCTCTTTTAATTAAAAAGGAAATGAGGAAATACATTAACTGTTCACCCTCAAAACTCTTCTTTTGAAAAAGTTTAAAAATATACCATAATCATTTCTCCTATGCATTACTTTTTAAACTTGTTATAATGAAGTTTTTGTGTAGCCACAGTCCTTTTTTTCTTTTTTTTTTTAAAGATTTATTTATTTATACATAGAAGCTGGGGTACAGGCCAGAGGCAGGGGACGGCGAGAAGGTTCACCAGAGACAGAGTAGGGGGCAGAACAGGCAGATCGGAAACACACTGCTGAGGGGGGCAGCGGGTGAGGCAGGAGAGGTCTGCCGCACCATGTGGGATTCTCCCCTGCTGGTTGAACCCGCATTGTGTGCTGCTGCCAGCTCCACAGTGCAGCGCTCAACCGCTGAGCCACCAGGGAGGCCCAAAGTCCTTTTTTTCTAAGTGGTTTGTTTTCATAGCCCTAAATATATGATGAAAACCCTACTCAACCTTCTCTTTTTAATTGTTTATAGCTTCTTATAACTTAGCCTCTAATGTTAACTCCCTTCTTTCAACCTGTTCTGCCCCATTTCATTGAACATATTTGGAGAGATTTTTAAACCAACTTTATTAAATATACAGGTTGATTTTGCCAATGACAGATACATAGATATATCTGTATAGAACATCCCCATTACCTCAATACGCTGTTATATCTTTTTTCTGCCTTCTTATGCTTAGACCCCACACAACCACTACTACCCTTCTGTCATTGCAGTTTAATTTTATGTATTCTATAATTTCCTATAAATGTAATCATAGTGTGGTTACATACTAGCTTCCAGTCAGCACAATGTTTTTGAGATCCATACATGTTGTATTTGTTTTCATGGGCTAATTCTGTTTTGTTGTGAGAAGTATTCTGATGTGTGTCTGTATCACAATTTGTTTATCCAGTTACCTTTTAATGGACTTTTATTTCCAGTTTGATTCCCCTTCTCTTTCAGTCCCTTTTATATCTTATCAGAAACTCCATCCCAAACTGCAAATTTAGCATCTTCCCTGGGGCTATTCATTCTCATCAGCAAAACCTCTCCAGGGGGCACTACTTTTACCTGACTTTGGACTCAGCCTGGTTACAGCATTACTTTGAATCTGCGGGTAAATTTAGGGAGAATTAACATTTAATATTTAATCTTTCAATCCACAAGTATAATGTTTTTTAAAATTTCTGTCAGCAGTGTTTTATAGCATTCAGTGTAGAGCTCTTACAGATATCTTTAATGACTTCTGTATTTATATTATTACAAGTAATTTTGTTTAATTTCATTTCTCAGTTTTTTTCTTGCTAGTATGTAGAAATTTCTTCTGGATATTGACCTTGTATTGGGCACCTGTATAAATTTTTAATTTTAAAGTAAATTACTACTTTTCTGATGTAGATTCCTAAGGAATGTTTATGGTCAAGTCAGCTGCTAAAGGACAGTTTTCCTTCTTCCTTTCAAATAGAAGATTTCCAATTGCTTCCCCCCCCCCCCTTATTGCACTAACTGAAACCTCCAGTACAATCAGTTTACCATTTGTTTCCTTTGGCATATAAATGTGTCATTAGTAAATATTGTTCTAAATTTTTACCTATCTTACATTGTTCTAAATTTGTACCTATTTTCCCACTGGCTGATCTCAATTTAGGGGAATAATAGGAATAATTAGTTAAGAATGGTTAGTAATAGGTGTGCCTGAAGGAAAAATTTGTGGTTATAAACTTATTGTTAGGTAATTGACAATTTAGCATGAATGAGAAAGGTAACCTTTTTTCTGTGCTCAAATGAAATGTGAAAATTTTTATTCATCAAATTTTTCTAAGTAATTGTAATTTAGAAATAGGAAGTCACATGCTGTTAGTGCTTCTTAAACACTAGTATCCCAGTTGTTCTAGTGTAAGAAATCAGGTCCATTTATACTCTCTGCACTTATCAGTCTGTGCTGAAAATGAATTTCTTTGAAGTTATAATCTGTCTCAAAATTTTGATTGTATTGCCTTTTACTTTATGCTGTAATACATGCTTTTTATGTAAGATAAATATGAGGTTTTACAAATATAAAAGTTTAAAATTCTACAAAGTTTTTTTACAAGAGATTTCTATCATTTTTCTTCATAAAATTAGATCACCATGAAGATGCCTATTGATCTTGTGATTTCACATGGTTCTGTGTACTTTAGGATATGCACACCTCATTTCAGGAGCATGAGGGTTCAGAACGTGGACTTCTTACATACATATATATATATGGTTTTTGAGTCCTTGTATTCTTTCCAACTATATAATGTTTTGTTACTTTACTTTTCCAAGCTTCAATTTTCTAATCCTTAACAATGGAGTTATATACTTACATTTTATGGGAATTAATTGATTTAGTGATGAAGTGCAGTGACTTTTGATGTAAAAGACTGCTATTATTATAGACCTATATGTAGGAGTTTTCAACTTCTTAAATATCACTATGGAACTCAAGGGAGAAAATTAGTTTTGTGTTAAAGACACTTATAAAAATAAGTGTCTAACTAGATTAAGTTAATGCCTTCTTCAAAAAGCATTTATATATAACAAAGGACGAATTCCTAAACATATGATGTGATGTTCATTAAATACTTGATTAAACTCTCTCCCTGGAAAGAGGGGAGTTTGAGCTTATACAACTAATTGTCCATTAGGTTTTAGATGTAACTTGAAATTTTAGTGTATATGTGCCTCATATTTTGTATAACTCTTGTGTTTACATAGAAAGTTGAGTTTATGTCCACAATTATATCACATATTTTTTCAGATTTTTTTTATTATGATGAAAATACATAACTTAAAATTTTGGAAGGGTATATTCAGTGGTGTTAGGCACAATCACAGTGTTGTGCAGTCATCACCACTATCTATTTCTAGACCTTTTTCATCATTCCAAATAAAATATTTGCCTATTAAACAATATCTCCCTGTTCTCACATATTTAGAACTTGTGTAGACTGTATGGATGGTATGCTAATCAAATAGCAAAGGGCATGAGTTTCAGTTATGAAAATGAGTAAGTTCTGGAAAGCTAAGGTACAACGATTTGACATTAGCTAATAATACCTTATGTATATTTGAAATTTGCTATGAGGCTGTATCTTAGTGTTCTTTTTGTGCTCACACACAAAGAAAAAGCTGACTGTGTAAAGTGATGGATATGTTATCTTAATTGTAATTATTTCATAGTGTATATGTGTAACAAAGTATCATGTTGTACACCTTAAACATACACAAATTTTATTTTTTCATTTTATACTTAAGTTTTGTCAATTACACCTCAGTAAAGCTAGAGGAATAAAAACTAAAATAAGGGGATAATTTAAAAATCCATTAATTCTAACACTCCCTCCCAAAAAAGCATTAACAAAAAGCATTAAAGAAAGACTGGAATGCTACCAAGAGAAAGAAAATAAGATGTAGTAAAAAGGATCAAAAGTGTTGAAACAGCAGAGAGAGAAAAATTACTCCTTTGTACTTGGTATCCATGTAGAAGCACAACATATGACCCAACTAATATTTAAAGCCTTGATTTCCCCCAAATCACTTATAATAAATAGATGTGAATGTATTAGTTCTTATAGTTAATGAATTTAAATAAATAAAAATGATATTTATGAAACATCTTTCTTATATCTATTCTATATTTTATTAAGCTCTAATTAAACAGTCTAACTTTGGGTCATTCATATCAACAGATTGGGAAGATAGTAAAGGGATTTTTTTATTTTCCTACCCAAAATGGACATCAAGGAAAGGGAACCTTAAACTTCTGTTTCTATATCATGTTCCTCTATTACTTACTAATTGATACCTGACAGTTTCACTGCCTCTTGGGAAAAGCCATTTCTTGTTAACAGACTATTGCAAATTATTTTTCACTTGTGCATCTTTGGTCTAAGGATATTGTCTTCCAGTTGACATAGGTATCAAACCTAGGTGCTCAAATCTAGTAGAAAATAATTGTATAAGCTCCTTAATACCCTCTACTGACAAATATTTGTTACTCTAATAAAAGTGTCATTTCAAACAAACTTACCATGAAACCTTTGTTTAATAATTGAATTTTCATGTGAATTCTCAGTATGCAAAGAATTCTCAGTATGCAAAATGCATCAACTTTTGCCTTTTTGTTCCTAATTTGTCAACCTTCTCTTTCCTGGTGAGTTGCAAAGTTACTTTCTCAGAGCTGAAGAATTCCCTAGAACACATTTATTTTAAAATTCATTCTAAATTTTATTTTAAAATTCATTTCATTCATGATGTATTCTTATTTTACTTCTTCTATCCTCAGAATTCTTAAATATACTTTGGCAATCATTTGATATTTCCTTAATATTTTTGGTGTTATCCATTTCTGTTAATTCTAGTCAAAGGAGAAGCTGAAAACACTTAACTGCCTCAGAGCTTCTTTTTGGTTTTGACTTTGTAGACACTTCAGCCTGATTGTCCCTGTAAGCTTAGGGAAGGTGTCAGAGAAAAAAGGAGCCTAGGATATTGATAACGTAAATTTCACCCTTTTCTTATTCTAAAATTTTATTTCTTAACAACCCCGTCCTAATAATAATTTCTTGCTCATTTTCTACCAAAGTGTGATACAGAGTTTATATATACAGTTTTAGGAAATATTTTCCACCAGTTAAAATGCTTAACATGTTTTGCCACAGAATTATTGTTTTATGTGACAGCTTCTTACATGACAGTGCTTTTAGTACTCTATTTTAGGAATATTATCAGTTATATAGACTTTTCTATACTGTGATATAATTTTTTATATGTTTACATATATAATGCTGAAATTCATCAGGTTACAGTATTCTGTTCTACATTGTGCATTAATAATTATATGGGAAAATGTTCCAAGTTCCCTATTTTAACAATAGAGTAATATAACGGTAAAGTTTTTCATTTTGATTTCTCTCTGTGTGTTAATCTTAATATACTTTTCAGATAACTTTGAAGTTTATATTTGAGTGTAACTGAATATAAATCTTTTTGTGTGACCTTATTGAAAAGAGTTTCATTTGTTTACTTACTAATGGAGACTTTCAAATGCTTTGTCTCTTTTCTATGTATGTTTTTAATTAAATAGTCTCATAATGAGAATGTAGACGACAAATGTCTAGGATTATATACTAAATTAAAATGTATCTCAGTTATTATTTTAGTTAGATCATTGTTGTATGCTACAACTGATAATAAGCATGATAATTTTATGCTTTTAACATCAACTTTTAGAACTATATTTTAATAATTTTTTTTGTTTTGCTTTTAGATCATTTGGGGAATTTTTTTCATCTTAGTTGCATTGTTGTTTGTAATTTCTCTCTTCTTGTCAAAGTAAGTATGTAGAAGACACATTTTCTGAAGCACTTACACGAATCCTGTGATGTTAATACATTTTCCATGCTGAATACTGTTAGTGTAGCCTATTCATCTTCAGCTGCTGTTTTATTTCAAGTGAAGTATTAACTCAAAGAATGACTCTAAAAGTCCAGAAATAGACAGTATACCTTTACTCTATAGTAATTGAACAGTATCTGTAAGATATTTCAATGCAATTTAATTTGTTATCCATGGTTTGCTTTGACTGAATTGAAATTGCATGTTTATGTTATGGTGATATTCTTTAACTTAATTGAAAATGTGTTAGTATAATACGAAATTCACTCTTTATATTTTTTTCTTTTAGTTTGGATAAAGCTCTTCATTCAGCTGGAATAGATTCTGGTTTCATAATTTTTGGTGCTAACCTGAGTAATCCACTGAATATGCTTTTACCTCTGCTACAAACAGTAAGTAAAACATCAGTCATTTTAGACTCTAAGACATTTTCACACTTTTATATTATGATATTGATAAACTATTAATACATGGCAATATATGCTGTGTCCTCCGCTGATTTGATTTGTCATATATATATATATAACATATATGTATGTATATATATATTGAGCAGTTACTTTAAAGCTTATTATCAATACATTATTTAACTTCTACACTATGTACATCATTTAATTTGGAATACATTATAAAACATTAAGTGAACTTTTCCAAGAAGTCCTGTGTATTATTTTTTTTTTAATTTTTGATTTTTAATTTTTTTTTTATTTATGCACAAAAGCTAGGGAACAGGCCAGAGGCATGGGGGGTGGCGAGAGGGTTCACCAGAGACAGACTGGGGAGCAGCACAGGCGATCAATGGAAATACACTGCGGAGGGGAGCAGAGGGCGTAGCAGGAGAGGTCTGCCACGCCATGTGGGAATCTCCCCGGCTGGGCATCAAACTTGTGTCATTGCTGCTGACAGCTCCACAATGCAGAGCTTAACTGCTGCGCCACCAGGGAGGCCCCCTGTGTATTATTTTTAACGAAGTTTTTAAATCCACATGTAAATGTAATTTTTAGTTTGCTACAGAATTTTTCTTAGGAAAATAGTACTAAGCAACTTGGCAAGTTTGGTAATCATTTTATGGAGGATTTTTTTTTTTTTTGGCATCATAGTAACTTGATTTCCATTGGGGTTAATATTTTAACATTTGCCAAATAAGAGAAATAAAATTTCTGTTAATTTGATGATTAATCTGATTACAGATCATGTATTAATTTAAATTTTATCTTTTTTCAGGTTTTTCCTCTTGATTATATTCTTATAACAATTATTATTATGTACTTTATTTTTACTTCAATGGCAGGGATTCGAAATATTGGCATATGGTTCTTTTGGATTAGAGTGAGTATATATTACAATATTTGATCAGTTTGTGCGTATTATCTATTATTTTCTTGGATTTACAATGTACAAGTTGCAAATACTAAAGTGATAGAAATGTTAATTTTATGTTGACATAAAAGTTCTTATTGTCTAGAGTAACGGGTTTTTTTGGTTTTTTTTTTAAAGCTTTATTTATTTGTTTATGCACACAAGCTGGGGTGTAGGCCAGAGGTGGGGGGCTGTGAGAGGTTTCACCAGAGACAGAGTGGGGAACAGAACAGGCAGATTAACTGAAATGCACTGCTGAGGGGAGCAGTGGGTGAGGCAGGAGATGTCCACTGCACCATGTGGCAAGATACCTGACCGGTTATCAAACCTGTGCTGCAGTGGCTCTGGATACCTTCGTAGTGCTGCGGCTTAACCCGTTGCACCACCAGGGAGGCCCCTAGAGTAATGTAAGTTATTAAGGGCAGCGTTGCCCACAGCTACATTTGACAGTGTGTGGAGACATGTTCAGTTGTTCCATCTGGCAGGTATACTAATGTCTTCATAGATTTCTAGGGGTTCTGATAAATATCCTACTGCACAGGGTAACTACCCACAGCAAAGACTTACTAGGCCTAAATGTCAATGGTGCCAAGGTTGAGAAACCCTGCTGTAAAAATTATATATATTTCTCTTAGTGTTTGACTGCATAGAAGTACATTGAAGCACAAATGGATAGTTGTAGCTGAAAATATGACTGTTCTTAGTAGGAGTTAAATATTACTAACTGAAGAAACAGTTATTATTTTTTTCTTTTTTAAAAACTGAGCTATAATTGATATATAACATTGTTTTCTTATAGTCATTTTGAGATAAATTTTGAATTATAAAGTAAGGTTGTATAAGGTAGAGACTACTTTTAGCTGTGAGTAAAAGGAAATCTGATTAAATTCTGTCTTGATCTAATGAAAGACTTCTTGCTTTGGACAATTTTAAAATGTAGCCTTGCTTCAGTAGCTCAAAATGTCAAACCAATATCTCAATAATACTCTTAGCTTTTCCTTCATGATTGTAATATGACTATTACAGTTCCTTTTATCCTGTACATGTTCCATAAGGATATAGGTAGGTAGGAGGAATGGATGACACCTATATCAATAAAACAAGACTTTCCCAGAAATCTCCAGCAGACTTCTGATTTCCTTTCAGTGTTAAAAATTATATTACAGTTGTCTACTATTAGTGGTAAGATAAGAAATCCCATGTGGAATTAGTTCTGTTAATCTATACTATACTGTATAATCTAATAATAAAACAGGGAGATGATATGTTAGTTGCTAAAATGAAAGAGTGCTCTGCCATTGATATAAAGAAGCAAGTCACCTGATTCCTTGTAGTTGTAATCATACATTTGAGTTTCTTCCTAGTATGGGAGATAAGTACAGATAAGATAGGAAATTATCTGTGGTCATATTATCATACATTATTATAAACTAAATTTTATAGCAGTGTCTATGAGGATGTCATGAGTTTTTAATGGAAATGAGTTTTTATAAGCATGTGCCATGAAATCCACAAATATATTACTAATACTTACAGTTTAATACTTACTGATAAGATACTTATTGTATCTTATCTCTAGATCAAATTAAAGATGGTTCATAGTTCTTACTTTGTGAATTTCTAAGAGATGCTATTACTTATTAGTTTAGAAAAATGTGCCTGGAAACAGACCATGTGAATGCTGATATGTTCTCTAAGTTCTGAGTTTTTAATGGAACACTTATCAGATCCTTCAGATATAGATGCTTTAACTTGATATTCAAATAAATATAATTCTAAGTCTAGCAGCTTTATAGGGAAATTATTGTATTTATCACTCTTAAAAAATTTGGGGGGATGATTAAAAAATTTTAGTTTTTATTTTGTTTTTTTTAGTAATTTTTTTTTTAATTTATTTATTTATACATACAAGCTGGGGTACAGACCAGAGGCGTGGGGCGGCGAGAGGGTTCACCAGAGACAGAGTGGGGAGCAGAACAGGCAGATCAGAAGTACACTGCTGAGGGGAGCAGCGGGCGAGGCAGGAGACGTCTGCCACACCATGTGGGATTCTCCCCAGCTGGGCGTCGAACCCGCGTCGCCGCTGCCGACAGCTCCACAGCTCAGCGCTTAACCGCTGCGCCACCAGGGAGGCCCTAGTTTTTATTTTGTAATAAAAAAATGGTTGCTGGAATAGTGATTTCCCCTAACACACAAGCTGGACTTAGACTCTTACAAATAAAACATACTTCTGAAATATCATTACTCTTTTTCTTTTTTGCAGTTATATAAAATCAGAAGAGGTAGAACCAGGCCCCAGGCCCTCTTATTTCTCTGCATGATACTTCTGCTTATTGTCCTTCATACTAGCTATATGATCTATAGCCTTGCTCCCCAATATGTTATGTATGGAAGCCAAAATTACTTAATAGAGGTAAGTCTGAAATTTAAAATTTTATTTTTTTGATATTTTAAAGATAGTGATATTTAAAATAAATAATTTGTGAAAACTGACATAGGTATTAATTCTCAGAGCCATACCTCTTCTTTTATAATGATTCCTTTTGTAAGAGGAAGCCTAATTCCTCAGAGAACTTGGGTTGTAGTCTTTATGAAGAAAAGCTTGATACATCCATTCAACTACATTTTTTTCCTCTAGCATATGTCTATATTAGGAAGAAAATTTCCTACATAAGATGGAAACTAAATTTCTTATATGGTAGAATAAGTGTTTCGTTCATTTACTATCAATACTTTTAGAACCCAAGACCATTTTTGAAGACAAATGAGTATTTCAAAGGTAACCAAAGAAATGTCTGAGTTAGTTTCTCTGGTGCTTGGCAGTGGATCTTAGATGGAATAAAATCATTGTTTCTGTTCACTCATGTTGAGACCGAGTCCACTTCCCTGAAAGGCAAGAACAAAAGAATATTTCATTCCACCCTATGATTTTTCTTATATAAAATACGAGAGCAATTAACATTAATGACTCTTGAGGAGGACAAGAAAGGAAATAGACTCATGTAAAATCTCTTATTTTACATTCTGTAGTTTATTGACTGTTAAAAAGGTTTTTAAGTCTACAGTTTTGAATTTAGTGTGCAAAAGTCATGTTTTGGAAACTCAAAAGAGTTCCCTAGTGGCCATGGTGACTTTAAGGGCAATTTTGATATTATCAGCTCAATTTATTGATGAGAATTTGTAAAAACAAGGCAAGGTCAAAATTCTAGTTGACAAGATTTTAAGTTTGATTTCTGTACTTTTCTTTAAAAATTCCCTAATGTTATCTAAAATATTTCTCTGCATTTCTTTTCTTTACATTTCCTTTACAAATTATTTTTTCCATTAAGAAATTTAGTTTGAGAACTCTGAGTCTTTCAAACTCTGACTCTTTCAATAAGCAATTATAAAGTTTTCCAACTCAGTAGAGAATCGGACACCCTGTAAGCATTCTTTATAGACTACTGGAAAATCCAAAGTGGTTTTCTATGCTATGCTATACTATACAATGAAAAGAAAGACTCAGTACACATTAGTAGTTTTTAGCTAAGCCTTGGATATCTTGAATCCAGAACTATAATTCTAAGAGGGATAGCCATAGAGTTTGAGGTTTGTTTTATTTAGAGTGTATCTTTCAATATGTGTGGACATTTTCTTAGAGTTGGTGGATGTTCAGTCTACCCCAGTGTATGACCATCTTATGTCTTGCATGGTAGACTTAATTTTGAAGTGTTGTTAGTTTGCAGACTGAGGGGCACTCCAAAACTCCTAAATTTACACATATGGGTTCTGCAGCCAGCCACATAAAGACAAAGCATACTATTGGTGTGTAAGAACTTTAATAGAATTAGTGTGCATGGAAAGAAAGAGATGAGGAGAAAGAATAATATTTTCCCAGTGAAACACCCAAAGTTATCCATTCCCTCATGGGTAAATGCCCAGCCAACAGGATTGGCCCAAAATGGGGCCACTGAGTTCCAAAAGCTTGCCACAAGTCTAAAGGGTGGGGGTGGGGGGAACCATATAGGAAAAGGGTAGAAGGGGCCAGAGAAGCCTGTAGGGAAGTAACAAAATCAAGTCCAAGTCAAGATTAAAGTTGCATTGTCAGCTTCCCCACGGGTCTCGCATCCATGTCTCTTCCAAGTGTCTCCTTCTATGTCCCCCATTACCCTAGTACAAGTCCAAGGCCAAAAAGCATGAGTGGCTGCTTCTTCACCTGTCTCTCTGCTCCACATGCCTCCTTTAAGTCTTCTCTTGTAGGTCCTTTTTAGGTTCCCCTAGCTACTCAGCTCCACCCTTCATTAGGTGGCGCAAGGAATATGGAACCTCCCCTTTTTAGATTACACTGTTAGAATCCTACATCTTAGCAATTCAAATCAAGTCCATGTTTCAGGGCCTCTTAAATGTGTAAAGCCTTGCTTCAGTGGAATTTTTCATAATTAATTTAGTCTGCCCAGATCACCCCCTTTTTTATCTTTTTCTTCCTCCATTCTTTCTTTACTTTAACATATGATTAGGAATAAAAGAAAACTATAACAAGCACATCAGAAACATTGAAAGGTATTAATAAGGCACAATCCTTACCATAATTTCCCATACACAAATGCCTTGAGAATGGGAAACACCATACTAAAAGATCACCTGGATCATATTTCTTCTTATATTGTTTTGTTCTCTTCTTGCTTCTCTCTTGTTTTTAACTCAGTAGGTCACACTTATTAAACATTCTTCTGTGAATGAATAAAGATCATGCTTTTGCATAGGCAGATTATTTTTTCTTGTTCCAAAGCTGAAAAATAAGTAGACTATTTCTATTGGAAGAAGCTCTGTCTTTAAACAGAGGACATCAGTGTTGTAAAAGCACTGATGTTAAATTTACCATAAATCTTTTTCTTCTAAATGCAATTCTGCAGAGTTTCACCTTTTAGTATATTAGCTAGGTAGAGTTTAAAGGAAACAGAATGTCAAGTTCAAATATGACTTTTTTTCTTATTTTAAGATTTATTTATACAAGCTGGGGTACAGGCCAGAGGCGTGGGGCGGCGAGAGGGCTCACCAGAGACAGAGTGGGGAGCAGAACAGGCAGATCAGAAATACACTGCTGAGGGGAGCAGTGGGCGAGGCAGGAAAGGTCTGTCGCACCATGTGGGATTCTCCTGGGCTGGGCGTCGAACCCGCATCACGCACTGCCGACAGCTCCACAGCACAGCGCTCAACCGCTGCTCCACCAGGGAGGCCCTCAAATATGACTATTTTTAATCTAAATATATTTATTAATATAATATTTACATTTTAATTGAATTCTCATCTTTTAGAGCAATATAACTTCTGATGACCATAAAGGCAATTCAACCCATTCTGTGCCAAAGAGATGTGATGCAGATGCCCCTGAAGGTAAAACAGTTTTTATCAACTAACTTAGAATGTATAACTCTATAAGAAAAAAAAAATCCTTGATTTTGCTTTGTTAATCATTTGATGCATTTATTTTCAATATGTGAAAACAAAAGAACTTCTAGCAATAAGAAATCAGTAAGTCTCTTCAATAGAATTTCTTGATTTAATGATTTCCACTAAGGTACAGATAATTATATAGATCAGTTACTCACGAAATAGCAAAAGATAGTTATTATTTACCAAGCTTAATAACCTAATAAGAATTAATTTTAGAATGACTTTTTTTTATTCCTGAAATACTCGAGAGTTTTGGTGGAATCTGCAATTCTTAGGATTGAAACCAAAAGTACCTATTTTCTAGACTAACCTTTAATCCACCCCAGTCTAGTGACTTTAGTTAATATTAATAATAGCACTTGTGTTCCAGAATCTGTGCTAAGTACTTTGTGTGTATTTTGACAAAAATTGTGACACTGCTTTTAATCTGTTAGCTTAGAAAATCTTTTTTTTTTTTTAAATTTTTTACACACTTAAGTTGTTTTACCCTTTGAATATTAGAGCATTCTGCCCTGAGTAAGGATTTTGATTCATTCTTTTAGAATTTGCAATTTTTTTCCCTACTTTTGCCTTCAGAATGCTTTTATTTTCAGGGTAATGTTGTATGTCAACGTTACTTGACGTAAATAATATTTGTGTACATTTCTTCATAAATCATGCATGAGTACCATTATGAAGATGACAAAATCTCGAGTTTTTAAAGCAGGATCAATTATGCAATGTAATAACGTAATAGAAATAGGTACAGAATAGTCTGAGGAAGGAGCAATTAACTCTATTGTGGAGTGGTAGTCAAAATGTTTATCAGGTTGCACTTCAAGATAACAGAAGCATTTAACTGGCATGTGCATCAAAGAAAGTCTGTTCTAGACAGGGGTTAACATGCACAAGTAAAATTATCTTAAACCATATAGGTATATGTTTAATGAATTTTAAAGCATTGTTAATGTTACTGTTTTTTTGGTTGATTTTTTTTTTTATGAGGGAAGAAATGAGATTGTAGAGTTAAGAATCAGATCACAAAAGGTCTTGGAAAGGTTACTAAAAAGCTGTTGAAAGCTTAAACAAAGTGGAAGTGTGATCTGACATATTTTCAATGTTTATTAGGATAGTTATATGGACAATAGATTTGAGAAATTGTGACCAGAGCATAGAAATCAGTTTAGAGGATTTAACAGGGGACCTACTTATAGTAATCCAAGGGAGATGGTAAAAGCTTGAACTAATTGGTTATGAGTACATGGAGAAAAAGATTTAGGGGTGAATAGAGAAAATTTTTAATTGATTGGATCTAGAGCAATGGTGAAAGAAACAGAAGTTTCTAGAATGATCCTCCAGTTACTGAGGAATTTGGTAAAATTTTGTTATCCACAAGGTGAAATTAAAATTCATATTAAGGTTAGAGAAAGTTACAAGAAATGGTTTTTTGACTTGTCTCAGTGATGTTCACTTGGAGATTTTATGGGCATTTGTAAATATGTGCAAGGAATGCAGGGTAGAGAATGAGAAGAACAAGAAGACTAGAACTCTGAGATTATCTAAGGGCAAGCAGATAAGGAAGGTACAGAAAAGGCAGAAAAGAAGGGTGAAAATGTTAATGATGGATGTAAAGTTGAATTTCATGAATCAAAAGGAATATAAAGCATTGACTTAATTTATATTAGTCTTCACAGAAGTTCTTGATAGTGCTTGGGAGAAATTACATGAAAACTAGAGAAGGTATAGGTTCAAAGAATTTTTCCCCCTTGATTGGGAGAGACTTCAGGAATGATGGGGCTATGGGAGCAGAAGAGGTTGAGAAAAAATACCAGAAAATATGAATGTTGGGCCAAATTCATTCAGTTTTAGATAAGATGTAATTAAAACATCACAGATGGACTATTTAGATTTACAATGGGAGGCTCTGTTTCCTCTAGTAGGAAAGGACACATAATATGGACTCAGATCATAATTTCATGGTGGGGGTGGGCAGGCAGTTAGCATGTCTGTATAATTGTCTCTATTTGCTGTGGACTATAAGTTCTGCTCATCTGCTAATAATTGAGTGGGCCATAGGGCATAAAATTGAAGAAAGTGGTAAAAGTTTTCAGGAGAGGGGTCTCACTGAAAAAGATGTTAATGATTAAAAAAAATGTATTAGGTTAGGGACAAAATTATCAGTTTGCATTTTTATTTGTGCAGTTGGTTTGATTATTCTCCATCAGGTCTTGGGTTATCTGGTTAAGGTGGATTGAAGCATTGAAACAGGACAGAAAGTGAAAGTCAAGCTGAGAATTAGAAAATAAAGGGACTAGCCACAAAGTCCAGGATGCCTAGGGAAACAAGGGAGGAGACTGCAACTGGGAGAAAAGAACAAAATCAAGAGATGAGGTGAGAAAACAAATATGGTGATAGTAACGATTTTTTACTGAATACTAGTAAAGCTATGTTAGTATAAATGACTTTAATTTTCTAGTTCTACTTTTGTAATGATTTTAGTCTCAAAATTCTTACTTTCTTACTCTCTCTCTCTCTCTCTCACTCTCCCTCCCCTCTCCCCCTTTTTCTCCCTCTCTCCCTCCCTCTCTCTCCCTCTCTCCCCCTCTCTCTCCCCCTTTCTCCCTCTCTCTCCCTCTCTCCCTCTCTTCATACACACCCCACAAATAGGGTTATAGTTTCAGGTAGGTGAAAATAGAATGAAAAATTGCTGTTGAATTCATTTGTGACTTACTTTTAAGCTGAGTGGGCAATGATTCTGATTCTGTTTCTCACGTTATTGGAGTGGTATTAAAACCTTAGCAGAAAAACAAAACAAATAAAGATTTCAAAATTATGTCGCACTGGTTAGGAAAGCTTTAAAATGCCCTCTTAGTGGTTCTTGGCCTAAGACTGTCTGCCTGTGTCTAAGCAGGCATCCCTTTCAACAAACCTGCCCCTTTCAAAAGCAGCTCTTTGAACTCCTGAGTCTGTGTAGATACCGCTTGTTTTCCTTTTTCTTTTTCCTAGTAAATCTGTCCTTTTAAAATGCAAAAATAAAATGATAGCAGATTTTTTTTTATGAGAAATGTGTTAAAAATAATGACAACGAAAGATGAAATAGAATAGGGCTTGAGAGTTAACACACAGGGGTAAAGACTGGGTGGGATGTTTGATGACAGGTTGATATAACAGTAGCCACTTAAACACAAACTAGGAAATCACAACATGCAGAGAAAAAAATCACATTCTTGTGACATTTTAGTGGGAACACTTGACTAGAGTAAATAGTCCTGTACTAGAAATGCCTCGTAAGGTACTTGGTGGCACCTTTGTCATATGTATATTGCAAGTGACAGTATTTTGAGAATGAGTTTTAGATTTAGAGAAAAAAATTTAATTTGCGTTGTTACTTATAAAATTGTTTCTGAAGAAAATATATACTCCCTGGAAAGCTATTGAAACAATAATTTCTAAAAATACGTGTTCTCTTATCAATGATAAGTACATGGTAGAGATTTATTTTCTTAAGTAAAATTTTGTTTATATATGATCTGGTCTGGCAAATAGAAAATATTACTAGTTTTAAGTGTTGTAATATTTAGGATTCAAAGCATCCTAATGTTTAGGATTCAAGAGTCATTCATCTAAAAATAGTTTAGGTACTTCGTGTTTAAAAATAATCTTTTATAGGATGATTTAGCTGTAATTTTATAAGAATGTCTCTCATATTTATGTTCTCTTAAAATCACAGTATCACTTAATTTATCCTGTCAGGTCATACCTAGTTTCTGTGTCCGTTGTAACATTGTAAGAAGAGTACTGGGATAAAGAAAATGTCTGCAGAAACACATAGACTTCCTACCTTCAGAAAGCATACATGGCCTACTGGAACTAGATATGAAAATAAGTAATTGTAATAGAAGGAAAAGTTAATAGTAAGCAATAGCAAAATGCTATGGGAAGGCAAAAGGGAATAATGATTTTGTTCTATCCACAGGGCAAAATCAGCTGGGTTCTACAGCAGAAATTAAATCTAGATGAACAAAAAAAACCTATAGGATATTTCAAGCAGAGAAAGGAACCTGCATTAACAATATATAAAGACATATTTAATTTACATATTTTAGTAACAATAAATTATGGCAGGAGCATTAACTCTTTGGAGTAGACATTAAATAAGATGTTTTCCAAAGCAGCATTTTTAAAAATTCATGAACCCAAAGTCTTACTTCTGTTGTCTTATTTAATTCTTTTATTTTTTCTTTATGTAAACTTGTATTGTCTTATTTGGACATAATGAAAATGAAATGATTTGTATAAATAAAAATTGACTTTTGGAGGCTGTTCTTATGAACTATATTTGTTAACATAACTTGGTCTTGAGCTATAGATTTAAATTTTAACTTGAGTTTATAATTTTACCCGGACAAATGGTTAAGATGACTCAAGTTAACAGATGATGCTAAAATAGAAACTGATGTGTTAAACTACATGAATTACAAAATACTTAAGCAGACTTAAATTGAAAAATTGTGGAAGAGTTATAAAATATACAGGAAGTACAAAAGGGAAAAGAGAATTATTTCGAATAAAGATTTTAGAGAAAATTAATGAAATTGAAATGTTTATAATACTTTAGAAAAGAGTTGAACATTAAGTTCTGGAGTAAACTATCCCATCATCAAGAAACGAATCAAAATGCATTGTCTGTAAATAAGACTTGTTTATCAAACTGTTTTGCTTTTTTCATTAAATAGACAGACTGGCCTATTTTCACAGAACCTTAAGTACCTAACTTGTGAAAACATTTATCTAAGACATTGTATAGGTTAGGGATAAAGAATCTGTTTCACCCCTCATTTTTTGTTAATTAAAGGAATGGAAATAAAAGTCAAAAGAGACACAAAGTTGTAAATAATTTTTAATATTATAAACTAGAATGTTAAAGGAAAATAATAAAAATATAACAGGACCATCGAACTTAAGGACATGGAAGATGAGTTTAAAAATAAACTTTAAGATTTGAGATTTTAATTCAAGTGGCTGGATTCTACATCTCTCTTTTTCTATGTTTAGCATTTTTGTGTTTTGCTTATATCATCTGTCCTTTAAATTAAAAAAATGATATTGCTACTTTAAAAAATATATAATCTTAAACCTTTGAGAATGCAGCTTTCACAGGGTAGTAGAGGCTGAAGTACTAGACACCTGGTTGAAAAGATTTGACAATGAGAAAAATTACTTATCTTTGTAAGCTTGATTTGGCATTTTTACCATGCTTTCTAAATAGTCTTTTTAAAAAAAAATCCCATCTATTGAATGCTACATAAACCAATAAGAGCATGTAGATATTTCTGAAAGTTGTATAGAAATCTAATTTTTACTATGAGGTCATATTAAATACATTCAGGAGCTTACTGTTTGTCCAGTTCTTGAGTTTTTATGCAAAATGAATGTATTCTTAATATCTTGTTGCTTCATTCTTGAATTGAAGGAGAGCAAGTGCTTTTGTGCATGAACAGTCTAATAAAAGTCTGGCTGAATTCAGGGAATTGAAATTTGTAATAAACTCGAAGTAAATATATATATATATATTTTAAAGATTTATTTATTTATGCATATAAGCTGGGGTACAGGTCAGAGGCGGGGGGCAGCGAGAGGGTTCACCAGAGACAGAGTGGGGAGCAGAACAGGCAGATCAATGGAAATACACTGCTGAGGGGAGCAGCGGGCGAGGCAGGAGAGGTCTGCCGCACCATGTGGGATTCTCTTCGGCTGGGCGTCAAACTCGCATCGCACGCTGCCGACAGCTCCACAGGGCAGCACTCAGACAGCTCCACAGGGCAGCGCTCAACCCCTGCGCCACCAGGGAGGCCCTACTTTTATTTTTTAATACAACTCTTAGTCTGTAATTAAAGAGAAAGCCTTTTTAAGGATGAAGACAGTGAGAAACAAGGTAGTGGCATATTGCTAAGTAGATGTTGATTTTAAAGAAGCCCTTTTTTTCCTTCTAATTTGCTGAACAGAGGAAAGGGTAGTTATTGAGATTTTGAAAAACTTCAGTTCTTAAATTCTTGGTATCATTTTTTCTTAGAATATGGAGTGTTTCTTTATACTTGAACTTCTGAGGTTCCAGGAAATTTATTTAGAAGTCTGGGTAACTAAGCAGTATCTCTGAAGCATTTACGTCATCACTACCAATGGATTCAGGTGATTTTTTTTTTAACCCACTAACTCATAGTTTGGCCTAAAAGAAAAATGAGTTTTGCAGCAGGGTTTACTTCTGTTTTAAAAGAATTTTTTAAAGGAGTTACTGCATTAGTTGACGCTTGGTGTTTGACTTGATTTATACAGTTATGGATAAGAATATTCATTTTAAGGCATACCAGTTTTAACAGACTGAAAATGTAAATGGCTAAGGGATTTCATTAGAAACTAAACCTTGAAGGCTGAAGTTGAAATGGGACACTGATACTTTGTGTGATGGCATATTTGTTGTCTACTGTGGTGCTGTGTGCCCAATTGGATGATCCTTAGATATAACCTGAAATGAAAATAATACCAGACTCTTATTATTTTGATTGAAAAGACAGGTTTGAATATGGACTAGCAATTTACTGCCTCCAACCCCATAGTAAGTGAAACTGATTTAGCTTAACTTTCTGAAATTTTGTAACTAACAAAAAGTTCTAATTTAGGAGAATATTTGTCATTCTATTTATCACACTCCTCAAATACACAAGGCAGTGGCCTTTTAAAAATTGTATGGTCTTCTTGTTTTATATTCTGCAAATCTGATACAAAATAACTTTAAGACGTCAGGAACAAACAGGTATCTGGGCAAGGGCATGCCACATTAAAGTAAAAGCAAGTACAGAGCTGGGAGTGTGCTGGAGGAGATAGAGTAACAGCAAGCAGACAAGTTTTAGGACTTTGGCTAACTTTCACATGAAAAGTATCTGGGAGATTGTGAGCAAATTGACATCATTGATGTTCTCACTGGTCAACAGTGAGATCGTTACTGACTTAAAAAGGCCCTAATCTGTAATATCTTGGTGTGCTAAACATTAATATAACCCTGAAAATTTTTTATTAGCTCTCATTTTGAAGATACTTCATATAATTCATTTTATATGTTTCAACCTGTAAATTTATCCGGTAGGATTGCAACAACATCCTAAATCAGCCTAGAATGATGTAATATTGTATCGCGTTGCATAATACCATCATGCACACATCATCCAGAATTGATTGCATCATTTTCTGATGCAATGCAATACTACTGCCAGGCGGCTGCTGAAGTAAGCTGACGTCACCAGTGCACTATAGAAAGCCCTGTCGGAAAGGTTGAGCATTGAAAATATTTCAGACTTTGTGCGAGACAGTTTAAGCTAGTGTTCCATAGAACTGTTATTTTATCCATTCAGGCACAATACAGAACAGTAGTGCCTCGAAAGTGCGTTAATAGCATAGACAATTTCTGCTCTATTTGTGGGGAAGTGACATTTGCCAACTAGAAGAAAAGTATCACTTCTCAAGTGAAGAAGGCTTATCATCTTTACTTTGGATGCAAGGTTGGTGACCAAGACAAGCCTTGGGCCCCGCATATATACTGTGCTACATGTACAACACAGCTTTCACAGTGGTTGAATGGCAAAAGACCATCAATACCGTTTGCAGTCCCCATGGTGTGGAGAAAGCCAAGCAGCCACATAAAAGAGTGTTAGGTCTGCTTGGTTCCTTCTCTTTGTGGCAGAATAACAAAGCAAAAGAAGTCAAGAATAGTCTACCCAAACATTCTGTCTGCATTGAGACCAATTCCACATGGTGAGGGACTTCCTATTCCACAACTTCCAGCAGCATATTCTCTTGATTCATCTGATGAGGACAAGGGTGAGCCGACCTGTTCTTCTCCTGTTTCATCAGCATGCAGTGATCCAGATTTTCACTGTGGTGCATCATTAACCCCACACAGACTCACACAGGAAGAATTAAATGACCTGGTTTGTGATTTGGACTTATCCAAGAACAAGGCAGAATTGCTAGGATCAATACTCCAACAATGGAGTCTTCTAGAAGAAGGTATCACAATTACTTTAGATCGAAAGCGCCACCAGCAGTTGGAGCCTTTCTTCAGAAAGGAAAGTACTGTGGTATTCTGTTCCGATATTGAGGGCCTCATGAATGCCTTAGAAATCACTCATGACCCACAAGAATGGAGACTATTTCTGTACTCTTCGAAACTGAGTCTTAATGTGCTTTTGCACAATGGAAACCATCTTCTGTCTATTCTATTCCTGAACAGCTATACAAAAGACAAATGAAGAAATCTAAGTAGTCCATGACTTGATTTTTTACAGATATTAATCATAGGCCTGTTACTATTGGCGTGCATTTCGTGATGTAAATATCAATTCATTGCAGATTACAAAAAAAACTAGAGCCAAAATTAGAATTTGTCATATTCGTGTTGAGCACATACAAGTTGATAGGAGATGACTAATTTTATTTCAGTAACATGACTTTGTAAAAATTTGTTAACCAGCGTAATCATTCTGACCACTGTGTTGCATACCGACTGGGATTCGGCAAGCTTTTTCTATAAAATATGAGACAGCAAGTATTTTCAGCTTTGTAGGATATACAGTAGCCTTTCACATTGTTCAGCTCTGCCATTGCAGCAGAAAAGCTGCCATAGGCAGTACATCATTTAGAGTGTAGCCATGATCCAGTAAAACTTAACAAAAGTGGCAAGCTAAATTTGTCCTTTGGATCATAGTTTGCTAGCTCCTAAGATAAATCATAATGAACCAATGTAAAAGCAGGTCATTCATTAGCTAGGAGGTCTCTGCAGTAATCCAAGGGAGAGTTTACAGTGGTAGTGGAAGTGACAAGAAGTGATCTAATTCTGGATATATTTTGAATGTAGTGCCATAAGATTTGCTGAGCAATTTCTCTAGATTATGAGAGAGAATGGAGTCAGGTGTGTTGCCTGTGAATTTTTAGAATTTAAATTAGAAAGTGGATCACAGGTGAATTGGTGGTGGGCTACCCAAGGGGAATACAAAATGTAAAAGACATAAAAAATAATAAAAATATATTTAAAAAACAAAACAAAAAAAAAAGAAAGTGGTTGTTTAATATGTTATATTCTACTTTTAATATAAGAATACCATTAAAATATGTTTGCACTTATTATTATGCTTCTTGGTTTTTTGCTTCAGCTATGTGACTGTTTTGTTCTTGGTTTTTCTTCTTAAATAGAGAGCTATTAGGATAATTTGTCTTCTGAATTCCATAGTTGATCTTTGCACATTTTCCTTCTGGGTTTCTCTGTGGCTGAAAGCATATATGTAGTTATTATGTGGTATGTAGTTTAGGGCATTAATTCATGATTAAGGAAGAAAGCAAAAGCTGTTAGCCTGTTAATTTCCACCTGATCCTCTTTTTTTAAATCTCTAAATGTCTTTTATTTCTTTAAGCTATTATAGTATTTATGCTTTTTTATGGCATTACCACACTCACATATTTTATCTCTATTTTAACCTTTGATGGGGATGTAAATTCCTTGAGAATAAGAAAATGTGTTTTCTTCTGCTTTCCTTAACAATATTTATAAAATTGAACCATGTTATTTGATTTGTTCCTTTTTTCTTTCTCTTTTTGAAAAATGTTTTCAAAGTAATATATTAACATTCCCAATATAGTTGGCTTCTTGTTCACTTTTGTCTGTTGGATGAAACCTGTTGCATTTACTTTTTTAGAAGTACTTACTGACTTTCTTTACTTATATGGAGACTTGTTTTCGAATTCTGCTGCTAAGGTATACTGTTAAAATTTCTGTTCATTGGACTTCTCATGAACTGTAAACCATATCATCTTTTTTCTTTTAACTGTTGGCAAATCTAATGGCCGTCTGTTTTCTTTTGAAGCTAACTTGATAGTTTTTCTTTTCTCCATTTTCACTTTTGAGAACT
Source organism: Scalopus aquaticus (assembly GCA_004024925.1). Taxonomy (NCBI): domain Eukaryota; kingdom Metazoa; phylum Chordata; class Mammalia; order Eulipotyphla; family Talpidae; genus Scalopus; species Scalopus aquaticus. The sequence continues at coordinate 190,124 of PVIJ01000787.1, forward strand.
CTTGTTCATCAGTTGCTGGGTATCTTCAGTTGGCCATCTGTCTCATATTTCATATTTTCTATAACTGTTTTGATCTAAGTTCTAGGTTATGTATTCAGTTTTAACTTCAAACTTTATCCTGAATTTTGTTACATATAACAAGTTCTTTCCTGAAGTACCTTATTGTTCTGATTGTTCTGTTTCACATATCCTTATTTTATGGATATATTTTCTTCTTAAATATCTCAAGATACTAAACATTTCTCTTGAAGTTTCCTTTAAGTAAAATTATAGTTCTGTTTATCTTGTTCTTTCGTCCTTATGCTGATAGTTTTCTGTATATACTGATGGTCCATTCATATTTATGTTAATTTGTATTTAAGTTTCAAAAACTAGGAAACCTCATTACTAGGAACTCTTGTGACTGGTGTTTCTTTGTCTGCAAGTTATATTTTAGAATAAATGAGATAAATCATCTATTTTACTAAAGACTTTTTATTTATTTTGCCTCAGTTTTTTACTATTTCTTTTGGCATATGCACAGAAAATGCTCACTCCTACTGGATATCTTATTTTCTGCACAGTTGCTATGGTGGAGGGAACCATAAATAGGATAGATAGCAAATTTCCTGAACCAAGATTTGCTTTATTTTTTAAAATATTATCTTGGTTATTATATCTTATTTATCAAAACTATTTTGCATTATAAATTATGTGTTCCAGGTGTGTATCATTAACAGGCATCATGTGTATATACTACACATGATGCAGACTTCATCCCTGAAGATTTTATATATGGCTTTCCAGCTTCCAGATTACATTGCATTATCTCATACATGAATGCCTTCCTCCCATTCATCTTACTGTTTAAAGGTTGCTCCTCTCTTTATTTTTATACTATACTATACCTTAGGAAGGATATGAAGGTTTAGAAAGAATAAGAAATAAATATGCCTATACTATCATCTTGAACCAGGAAGCTTTTTTTTTTTTTCGGTGAATAGTTGTTCGTGGTTAAGTATTACAAATGTATAATCTTTTAGTTGACAAATAAGGTTGTGTTCATAACTCCATTTAACTTAATCCTATCCAACAGCTATATAGAGCAATCTTTAAGTTAGAGTGACATGACAGAATTATTATCTAAGAGTGTTTGTATACCTTTGTCTCCTTATCTGTTTTTTGGCTTCCTAACAGAAAAGAGACTAATATATAAGCCAAATGGAAGCTTTTAAAATACTTCATTTATTTGTTTTTATTCAGTGTAATTGATATATAACATTGTTTTAGTTTCAGGTATAGAATGTAATGACTCAGTATTTGTATGTATTGTGAAATGTTTACCACAGTAAGTCTAGTTAACATCTATAACCATACATGGTTTTAAAAAAAAAATCCTTTTTTTGTTATGAAAATTTTTATGATCTACTCTTAGTAACTTAGAAATATACAGTACCGTATTAACTTAGTCACCATGCTGTACATCATGTCCCCTGACATATTTTATAATGGAAAGTTTGTACCTTTTCACCTTCTTTACCATTTTGCCTCTCACCTCTCCCTAGCTCCGCAACCACCAGTATGTTCTCTGTATCTGTGAGTTTGTGTCTTAGAGTCTGCATAAGTGATATCATATGATTTCTCTTCCCTAACTTTTTTCACTTAGTATTATGTCTCTAGAGTCAGTTTATTAATTTATCATACAAATTATAACTATTAAACAGTAGAGGTCAAGGTTAGTGAATTCTCATCAGAGAGTAGGAACCTGTAGGGAAAACCAAATTTATAGTCAAACGTTTTTTACGTAGGCGTAGAGTTAGAAAGAGGACTGCATTGATCTTATTAGCTGGTATCATCTGGCTGAGATAACCTGATATATTATGTCCATCATCAAGTGAGGTTGCCATGCAGACCAGAAAATTAAGTATTGATCAAGTCATCATTTTTCTTGGGTTTTCCTTGAGATGTAGAAAGTTTCTTGATGAAGTTCTTTTTCTAAGTGACATTTTGATTGTGTTGATAAAAGTTCAACGAAGTTAGAGTAGTGAATTTAATTAGTTAGGAGTTTCTAAGTTCTCTGGAGTCCCACCAAAACCAGCCTAAATAATTTTGTGAAACTTTTCAGCCACTTGTTGACAGATTAAGTTTGGTAATAATATACTACACATCAGTCTTTGCTCTCTCTTTTTTAATCACATGTAGATTTCTTTCTAAATTTAAGCCTCAGAACTACCCCATCACTACCATCACAAGCAGATAGTCTCAGCATCACTTTTAAGAAATTGATACTTAGAAGTTAATTGACTCATCCCACAATATGTAAGTAGCAAACTCTAGAACTAAATTTTGATTGAGTCTCTAATATGTTTTACTATATACCTAAAATGACTTTTATATGAAAATATAAAGAAGTACTAAACTATTGTTTCTTATTTGACTATCCTTGGACAGTTAAGATAAATGGACAGTAAATATTGTTAATTTAGGTTTCACTGGTATGTTTTGATTTTTTTCTCCAGCTCATATGCTAATATCTAACTTTCACATCCCTTTTGTAGGTTTTATTTGGCCAATTAGTAGTACAAGTAAAATTAGGAAAATCCTTTCTGAAAGGAGCAATACATATGTTGGCACCTAGAAATGCCCTAAGCATAAATGTAATCAGAGCTGAATACAAATTATTTTTTATCTTTAAAAAGATAAAAGCCTTTTTAAAAGTCTATAAAATTCATATTTTAATACAAAGTATCTACTCAATGCTATCTTTATTGGCCTGGTACAATATGCTTATTCATAAAATATAAGAAAACTATTTTCTTTAGAATTTCTAAGATTTTTAATGTTCACAAAGTATTTTTTCCCTTCAGTTCAGCTCTTGGCAATAAAATTTAACAAAACATTGATTTAGCTGTGCACCGCTTATTAAATTTTAATATAAATACATCGTTTGGGTTCTTATTACACATTTTAATGCCCTCCTTTTCTTATTTGTATGTTGCTTATTTCACAAATCTTTTTTTATATATATATACATATTTCACAAATCTTTATATATATACATACATATATACATACATCTTTTATATATACATTATTTCATATGCTATAAATCCATTTAACAGTAAAAAAGTGGTTAACTGGGATTTTATTTCCAGAACTTCTCACATCCAAATTTCTTTTTTTTTTTTAAAGATTTTATTTTATTTATACATACAAGCTGGGGTACAGGCCAGAGGCGTGGGGCGGTGAGAGGGTTCACCAGAGACAGAGTGGGGAGCAGAACAGGCAGATCAGAAGTACACTGCTGAAGGGAGCAGCGGGCGAGGCAGGAGAGGTCTGCCACACCATGTGGGATTCTCCCGGGCCGGGCGTCGAGCTCACGTCGCTGCTGCCGACAGCTCCACAGTGCAGTGCTCAACCGCTCGCCACCAGGGAGGCCCCAGATTTCTTTCTTATTGTCACAACTCGTTTTTTCTTGGATTGTCTCCTGACTTGTTGAAACTCTTTCTCAATCCCTTCTGCCAAACTGTACTTCACCCATATTATCCCCTTTCTTAAAACCGTTTGATAATTCCTAATAATATCACAATAAAGCTTAAGCTCCTTAGCTGTATACAGTTAATATTTATGTCTATTATAAATATTTCATATAGATAGACCCTAATCAGAAACCAAAATAGCATAATTGGACAACCATGAGCTATGAAGTGCATTCTAAATAGTGCAGTCTTCTGCTAGATTTTTGTCACTAGTCAAAACATTTGCTCAAAAAAGAATTCTTTACACTACATGAATTTTCTTAAAATGGCCCTTTACATATAGATATATAAGGATCCATTTGATATAGAGTGTAATTAATTGTAAGTTGATTTCAAGTGTGAAGGTGTAGCATGATGTTGGCTTAATTGTGACTTACGCCAACACTCGATTTTTAAAAATATGTATTTAAAGGATAAGGTGCTATTTAACATAGTTAAAAAATAGGGCCTCCCTGGTGGCACAACAGGTTAAGCGCAGCACCATGAAACTGTTCAGAGCCACTGCAGCATGAGTTTGATACCCGGCCAGGGATATTCCCACACAGTGCGGCAGACCTCTCCTGCCTTGCCCGCTGCTCCCCTCAGCATTGTATTTCCGTCCATCTGCTGTTCTGCTCCCCACTCTGTCTCTGGTGAAACCTCTCGCCTCCCCATGCCTCTGGCCTGTACCCTAGCTTGTATGCATAAATAAATAAATCTTAAAAAAATAGTTAAAAAATAACCAGAGTTATTGTAGTGGCAGTAAACATGCATTGAAAATGACATGCTATGCAGTCTAAAAGAAAACAAAAAATGTATATAATTTATAAGGTATACATGAAAAACGATTTAATTATACATTGTTATTTTCTTGTTTGATGATAAGTGAGAAGAGATGGAGGAATGGTGGTCGTAGCAAGATTTAAAAATCTTGATTTTATTTATGTATTCCAGATGCCCTTTCTTAGCTTTTTAAATTTTGATTTGTTTTTGTATAACTACTGGAAAATAAAATTATTTGAATCATTTTTAGTTTCTGATTGTTAGCATGTAATCTTTAGTTTAATTAAACTTTCATATGTCCTTTTGAGGAACAATAATCAGAAGTTTCCTGACCACTTGGAATCTTTAGACACAATTCCTAAGCAAACTATCCAGTAATTTAAATTTTCTTGAAGGCCAAACTAACCTTAAAATACTTATTATAAATTTTAGTTTCGTAGTTATAGAAAGACATCTATAGATCTCCTAGACATCTATGATTCACATGAGCAGCTGGAAGACTGCAAATGGTGAGGAGAGAAGCCTCCCTCCATTTATTTAGTGTGGAATCATCACTTAAGTATGATATATATGCATAAGGTTTATTAACCAGAATTCTTCTGTGGACATATGCCACTTTATACAACTATAGGTATAATAATGTATACATATAATATAAAGATATAAGGAGCTAATACATATTCAGTGTGTGTGTATATTTGTAGTCTGGTGTCATTTTTCAAACAAAGCACTACATTTTGTTTGATTTTACTTTTATTTTAGAAAACTTGTGTCAAAGTCCAGAAACTTTGAAAATACTGAACATATAAAATAATGCGATAGGAAAAATATTTAAGATAGGCAGAATTACATATATACCAAGTTAGACTACCACTGATGCATTGTTCAACCTCTGGGGAAAATGGTTTGATTTAACTTGCTTTTGCCAATTTATCCTCTGTCTTATAATGTGTTCTGGCCCTGCAATGTCTAATTCAGCCAAGTTCTGACTCTTAAAATATCTTTAGTATGGGAATAAGTAGTAGAAATTTTATTTTTTTTAAGTTTAGCGCATTAATGATATTGAGTAGGTTGAGTGATGTTTTTCAAACAGCTAAACATAGTGCTCATGTACTACTTAAAGTATGGAAGATACCGTTCATGTTTGTGAAATAATTGTGAACAGGCATTTTTTGCTTAAGTCCTGGTGTGTCTATCTCTTAATTTTTAAATATTCAAGTTAGCTATTTTTTGAAAGTATAATATTACTATTTAGCAATATGTGCTGTTACTGAATTATCTGTTTTGACTAATAGAGAGAGAAAAATAATGAATATGTACCTAGTAGTCATGATACTAATGCTTAAGCTTTTCTTACTGCTGTTGGACATAGACTTCCTAAAACCTTAGAATTAGTTGTTTTTCTTGCCACCATTTAACAGGTCCTTGCAAATGTTTTTTGTTTTTTTGTTTTTAATCATGGATTCAGTTATACTTTGCAGAGGGAAAAAGAAGAAAATTAATGTTTAATTTTCCTATAAAGTGTTTGAGCTTTAGAACAACTCTATAAAGAAATATGGTGATATCCCCATTTTACAAACACAGACTTTCCAGGTTCAGATTTGTATGGCAAGGAAGTAGCCAAATGATAATTTGACAGCAGTTGTTTATTAGAATCCTGAGTACGGGGGCTTCCCTGGTGGTGCAGCGGTTGAGCGCTGCGCTGTGGAGCTGTTGGCAGCGTGTGATGCGAGTTCGACACCCAGCCAGGGAGAATCCCACATGGTGCGGCAGACCTCTCCTGCCTCACCCGCTGCTCCCCTCAGCAGTGTATTTCTGATCTGCCTGTTCTGCTCCCCACTGTTTCTGGTGAACCCTCTCACCGCCCCACGCCTCTGGTCTGTACCCCAGTTTGTATGTATAAATAAATAAATCTTAAAGAAAAAGAAAAGACTCCAGAGTATGGGCTCTTTCTTCACCATCCTGAACATTTTAAATATACTGTTATTTTCAAGACTTATCCAAATATCTTGTTTGGCTATCCTTAGAACCATGTCATACTTTAGTGGAAAAAAAGGTTAGGAATATATTATTTAGCAATATGATTTTTATTAAAGATTTATGTATTTATGCATGCAAGAGCTGAGGTTTAGGTCAGAGGTGAGGGGTGGGGGTAAGAGGATTCACTGGAGACAGAGTGAACTGCAGAACAGGAGGATCCACTGAAATACACTGCTGAGGGGAGCAGTGGGCCAGACAGGAGAGGTCTTCTGCACCATATGGGTCAGCTCCTTGGCTGGGGATCAAACTTGTGCTGCAGTGACTGCGCTAGCTTCTTAGTGCTGAGAATTAATTGCTTGCGCCACCAGGGAGGCCCAATTTGTCAATATGATTTTTAAATAAAATACCTCTTTTAAAATTTTTCAGTTTATTTTAGCAGTCATATTGATTGTGAATGCCAAGTAATATGATGGGTACTTTGGGATACTCAGATTTACCTATTGGAAAAAGTAACAAATTGAGTAATTTTATTACTATGAAGCAAATTCTATAATAAAGCAAGAATAAATGTGTGAACACAGAGTAAATGACTAAGTTTCCTGTATTGGAGTCTCCTCTGCAAGACTTAAACTCCCGCCTAGTGTAAACCTGTAATCTTGGGTTCTAGTAGCTGCAGGAGGGAAGAGAAACATTTGTTTGGCCACTGCTGCTTGAACTCTATCTGGCTTTCTTAGGAAGCTTCGAATATTCCTTCTAGATTTTGCCAAAGAAAGCAAGCAAGGGGAGGCCTTTGGGGATCAATAGGTCAGCATTAGATCAGTGATCCTTGCTTGTGAAAGGAGAAGGTTGCTTCTCTATTAAACTGCATGTTTTTCTGAGAGAAGAGGAGACTGCTTTGTTCAGTTTGATAAGAGCAATTGAAAAGTTAATGTTGAAGTACAATGAAAGGGATTAGAATAGACAAAATTTAGGATATCTAAATACTTACATGGAACGCTTTATGTAACAGGTCATGGTTCAGGTAAAATATAACTGACAGACCAAGAAAAAGGTATTAGATCCCTTATGTAATACACTGGACTATAGAATTCCCTGCTCTATTTTATGTTTTAAGAAAATTCAGCAGTTGATTTATTAAAGCTGAGGAGAGAGTTCATAAAATTAGACATCAGCAGTGTATTTTCCTAATCAACAATAGGCTGCGAAGTTGGTCACCTAATTGCATGTAGCTTTTTTTCCACACTGTACATTTTTGGTAAAAATGTAGACATGATTATTAATATAGAGATGTTTATTTCCTTTGTAATTAATAGACTGAAAATTTGCCTTGTAAGATAAGGATTCTCTTCTGTAATAAGTAAATACATAATGCAGTTATTGTTAACTAGTTATCATGCTGTGCATTATATTTCCATTCCTTATTTATTTAATAACTGGAAGTTTGTACCTTTTGAATCCCTCACTCATTTTATCTACTTCCCAACTCAGCCTCTGGCAACCACCAACCTGTTCTTTGTACCCATGAATTTGTTTTCTTTAGGTCCCTTTTGACTTTCTTTTAATTCTCCACATATGAGTGAGATTATCAATATTTTTTTCTCTGATTTGCTTCACTTAATGTGATGCCCTCAGAGTCCACCTATGTTACCACAAATGGCAAGATTTCATTCTTTTTAAGGGCTGAATAATATTCCACAGACACCACGTTTTCTTTGTATGTTCATCCATCAACAGACAATTTAAGTTGCTTCCATATCTTTGTTAAGGTAAATAAATGCTGCAGTGACAATGAGGGTGTATTTATCTTTTTCAAGTTAGTGTTTTGTTTCCTTGGATAAATACCCAGAAGTAGAATTACTGGGTCATATGGTAATTCTATTTTTAATTTCCTTTTAAAAAAAATATTTATTTATTTATTTTGTAGAACTGGGGTGTAGGCCAGAGGTGTCATGGGTGAGAGGGTTCACCAGAGACAGAGGAGAGCAGAAATACACTGCTGAGGGGAGCAGCGGGCAAGGCGGACTGGGGATCGAACTCAAGCCAAGCAATGACAGCGCTGAGACTTAACTACTAGGCCACCAGGGAGGACCCTATTTTTAATTTCTTGCGGAACCTCCATCCTGTTTTCTGTAGTGACTGCACCAATTTACATTACCAACATTCATTTTTCTCCACATCTTTGCCATCACTTATTGTCTTTTTGATAGTAGCCATTCTAACAGATGAAGTGATTTATCATTGATTTTCATTTCCCTGAAAATTTGTGGTGTTACCTCCTTTTTATGTACCTATTGGCCATCTCTGTGTCTTTGGAAAAATACTATTCATATCATCTGCCCATTATTTAATGGGTTTATTTATTTGCTATTGAGTTGCATGAATTCTTTGTATTTTTTAGTATTAATACTGTCTCAGAGACGTGACTTCCAAAAATTTTCTCTCATACTGTGTGTTGCCTTTTTATTTGTTAATTTCTTTTGCAGAAGCTCTTTAGTTTGATGTAGTCTCCCACTTGTCTATTTTTGCTTTTGTTGCCATTGCTTTTAGTGTCAAATCCAAAAATCATCACGAGGACATACTTGCCACCTATGTTTTACTGTAGAAGTTTTTTTTTTTTTTTTGAAGATTTATTTATACAAGCTGGGGTACAGGCCAGAGGCATGGGGCGGCGAGAGGATTCACCAGAGACAGAGTGGGGAGCAGAACAGGCAGATCAGATGTACACTGCTGAGGGGAGCAGCGGGCAAGGCAGGAGAGGTCTGCCGCACCATTTGGGATTCTCCCGGGCTGGGTGTCGAACCCGCATCGCGCGCTGCGGACACTCCACAGCACAGCGCTCAACCGCTGCGCCACCAGGGAGGCCCTTACTGTAGAAGTTTTATGCTTTCAGGACTAGGTCTGTAGTCCTTTTAAGTTAGTTTTTTTGGGGGGAGGGGCAGGTAAGATAGTGGTTTAGTTTCATTCTTGTGCATGTGGCTTTCCAGATTTTCTCAGCACCATTTATTGAAGAGTTTGTCCCAATGTGATTTAGTTTTAATTCAAACTATAGTGCTATCTGAAGTTCAAACAGGAAGTTTATATATAATGATTTTTGTATTTCTTTAGAAGAAGCAGCTATCTTTCCAGTAGCATTCTTAAAAAGAAAAAAGCTGATAAAACCTCTCAGGTTGTAGCTATCCTGAAAATTGTATTCTTCGAAAAGCTTAATACTCAGCATATATGATGACTTTTTGTTGTTGTTGTTTTTATTGTTCATCAGTAAACTTTATCCTTATTTTAGGACACATTTGGCATATGGGTTAAAATTCAATTTTTAATAACTCTAATTAACCATGTGATTTTCTTTTTTAATGCTTAAGAGCCAGGATTACATTGCTGGAATTCATTTTTTAAGTGAATATGTCATATTTGTTGGTTATTAAGATGCTTAAAAGAATGGGATTTAGTGACAAACCCAGATTTCAATCTCCCCACTCACTCCATCACCTTGGCCATTAGTTTTGGTTAAATTCCTTTCAGATAAAGTATTTGTGATCCATTTTAAGAGAGAAACTACCTCACCATAGGCCTTTATTTGCTTTTATAGATCAGTGCACTGTTACCCGGACATACCTGTTTCTTCACAAGTTCTGGTTCTTTAGTGCTGCATACTATTTTGGTAACTGGGCCTTTCTCGGGGTAAGTATAGATATCCCACATTTGACTTGAAATTTTAATGCATTGCAAATGATTTTAGATTGGAGAAGTAACATACTGCTTATTTAAATTTATAGGTATTCTTAATTGGACTAATTGTATCCTGTTGTAAAGGGAAGAAATCAGTCATTGAAGGAGTAGATGAAGATGATTCAGACATAAGTGATGATGAACCCTCTGTCTATTCTGTTTGACAGCCTTCCTAAAGGTTTTTAAAATCTGACTGAATATATCTTATACATTTTTAAAGTGTTAAATTAGGATGAACCAACTAGCTTTCATCAGAAATGGGAGCATGGCTATTAAAAAAAACTATATTTTTTATGTATGTTTTCTGAAGTAACATTATTGTATCATAGATTAACATTTGAAATTGCTAAAATAATACTATGTAAATATAAAACTACTGGCTCTATGAGGAAATGTTTGTGAACATTTTTTTTCTCTAATGTATAATAGTGTTGAATTGATTAAAAATCTTCCAGAATATTCCATATGTCACTTTTTAAAAACATAAATCCCTTGTATCTGTGCCTTTGAGTCTCTAGAGTAATGTGGAATTCAACTGTGTCTATATCTGATTGTCTAAAAATAATATTCACAATGTAGCTGATAAATAAATGTTACTCCCATATGCAACTTGCTTTCTATTTTCTACATAAAATCTTAGTGCCATTCAAAGAGATTTTACAAATGTATTTCAAAATACTTGATACCCTAAGACCATGGCATTTCAAGATACATCATACTGTTCCAAAATTAATCCATTGGCTATCTTAGCACCTCTACAGTATTAAAGGCGTAGGTATTATTGTAGGTGGCTAAACTCAAAATTTGCATTACAACATATATGGGGCTATTGTAAGAATAATTAATCCTAAAAATATATTAGTTTAAGGCACATGACTTCGTATTTTAGCTTTAGAGATCTTTTCATTCTAAAGGTTTGGAATTTGCAGAAGGCATATACAAAGCTGTATAACATCAATAGGATATCTTGACTACATTCTGAATAGTGAGCAGTCATCATAAATGGTACCTTAGTTTACTGGCATAGTGAATTAGAACTCGTAAAAAGTATATACTACAATCCTTGAAATAAAATACCGTTAAGTTTCTGAAAAAGAATTAGGAATTAATAACCATCTCTCAGTTAATTCTTCTCCCCTTCTGCCTTTCTAGATATACCATCACAACCTTTATGTTTGGCTTCTGCATACACCTTTTAATGTTATTCATGAGGATTTCATTCCCTTTTGTTTTTATTTTACTTTTTTTTTTTCTGGTCAATCTCACATACCTTTGACTTGCAGCTATGAAACTCCAAACTTTTGCTTACCTACTAACTAGATATTACTTTGTCAGTTGCAACATGAAAATTGAATTTCTCATTTTTCTGTGCATCCCAAAATTTCTTCTGTATTTTTTTTTCACAGATGGTACCAGCACATACCTGGTTACCTAAACCAAAAATGAAGCCGACCCTGTGTATACTTGGCTCAACAACTAATTAAGTCATGTTTATTTCTGCTTCCTAACTATGCTTCATCTCTCTCCTCTTCTCCTTTCTTACTGCTATTCACTGTGTTGTGGGCTGAATTGTGAACCCTCAGATTATTATGTTGAAGTCCTAACACCCCATACCTGAGAATATGACAACATTTGGATATAGGGTCTTTAAAGAAGTAATTAAGATAAAGTGAGGCCATTAGAGATGAGGCCCCAATCCACTATGACTGGTATCTTTACAAGAAGAGCAAGAGACTTCAAGAATAAGTACTCATGGAGAAAAGGGGCTTTGTAAGGACACAATGAGAAGGAAATCATCTGCAATCCGAGGAGAGGGGCTCTAGAGAATCCAACCCTGCTGGTAGCTTGATCTTGGACTTCTAGCTTCAAAACTATGAAAAAATAAATTTTTTTCTGTTGTTTAAACTACCCAGTCTATGATATTTTGTTATGGCAACCCAAGCATACTAATACACATGCATTTTGAACTTCCTCACTGAACTTTCTGCCAAATTTCATCTTCTTTCAACCTTTCCAGGGTAATTGAGATACAAGTCAGAGTATTTTATTTCTTGAACAAATATTCACCATTTGTGAATTCATTCACAAATGATGAACATTCATTCACCAATGAACAAATAGTCATCATTATCCAAATGGTTCTGAATTCTCACATCCTCAATCTTTTGAACTCTTGCTTCTATGATACCCTTCCCTTCCTTTTGTCTTCTAAGAAAATCTTCTCTTCCAAATCTCAGCTTTAACATTATCTCCTCTGCTTTCCTTCCCTGGGTTTCCCAAGATAAGTTAAGTGCTGGTTTTTCCCTACTTGTATAATATCCTATACAATATATTCTGATTTACTAATTTCATGTCTGACTCTTACAGACTGCAAGTCCTTAAGCATACATCTGTCTTTTCTGTTTCATCCCTAGTACCTAGAATAGTTCCTTGCATATGGAAGGCATTCAGTTGACAGGTAAATTTGCTAGTTAGTAAGTCTTTATATGTGACTTAATCCTGTATAAACTGTTTTGATTAAGGGATATATTTTATATATAAATACGTACATGGTCTGTTTTTGAGTTTTGATATCGAGAAATTTAGAAGTACTGGCATATTTGTAGTGAATATAACATATATTTTATTACTTCTGAGAGTGGTGTATTTTGTTTTAGACCAACCTCAGCTTTTTATTTTGCTAGTCATATTTTTTAAATAATTTTTTTCCCTTAGATTCTACTATTTTGCATTTGTCCATTTAGAAGTTTACTTTTATTCTAAGTTGTTGTACTTTTATTCTAAGTTGTTGGTTTTCCTTCCCTCCTGGTCACATGGAATGACTTTAACTTTATATTTCTTGAGACTGTTTTAAGTGTTATTTCCACTAATGAAGAACATTTCCTTTACTATACCCTCAAAAAAGTCTAATTCAGAAAACATCCAGAGTGATGACTTTGTAAAGGTGAATGCCCTCATATTACATGCAAACTTCATACAGATGATTGATTTATTCATCATGTAGCAAGGTTCTGGCAAAACGGGGACCTGGAACTGACTTCTTTCTCAATGCTGCTATACCAAAGTAAAGGAAAACACATACAGTATTTTTTTTAAAATAGCAGGAGCTCCAGGAAAATAAATCTTCAAAATATACTACTAAAATTCTCAGTGAATGCTATCTACAATAACACAGTTTTAGAATTAAGACCATAGAACAAAATAGACTTTATTATAGCACTGAATATAAATGTCAACCATAACAATGTAAAGTGACAGTTGATTAAAAGTGAAAGTTTGAAGAAGAGTGGTAGAAGAAGACCTAAGGAAAAGGGTATGAATATCCTTAACACTTCATACCTTATGGAGGATATGTGAAGGGCAGACAGGAGAAGGAAATCAATATTATCTCTGTAGAGCAAACAAAGAAGAATGGTCTGAGTATATTAAAGTTAATAAAATAATGAGTACATTACAGTAGTTATGTAATATTGGAAGGAGGAGGAAGCAAGGGGAAACTGTCAAGGAAATAGAACTCTTTTTTACATAAAGTCAGTAGATATTTAAAATATATAAATTTTTAAAGTAGCAACATGTTAAAATGTAACAAAGATGTTAGCGATAAAAGTAGATCAGGTATTATATAAGGGAAAAATTCTGTAAAGTTAAAAGTCATTGCAATTATACATAAATACAACTTCTAATTTCCTAGTAGCTAAGGGAAATAGAAGAGTGTGATGGATGATGACTTTTTACATTTGATGAAAGGAAGCACTCTAATTTGTCCTGATATAATTTTTCTGGCACTAAAATTTAGATGGAAGTACATTGTGAGTTTTTTTTTTTTTTTTTATACATACAAGCTGGGGTACAGGCCAGAGGTGTGGGGCGGCGAGAGGGTTCACCAGAGACAGAGTGGGGAGCAGAACAGGCAGATCAGAAATACACTGCTGAGGGGAGCAGCGGGCGAGGCAGGAGAGGTCTGCCACACCATGTGGGAATCTCCCCGGCCGGGCGTCGAACTCGCGTCGCCACTGCCGACAGCTCCACAGCGCAGCGCTTAACCGCTGCGCCACCGGGGAGGCCCACATTGTGAGTTTTTATGTAAAGAATATTGACAATGAACAAATGTCTTTACTAATATTTAAATAGAAAATTATATGTGAGGAAACAATATGGGATATTCAGGGAAATCTGGGTGACTACTAAGAAGTCTCTAAGTTAATTAACTTTGTGTGTACACTCTTTATTCATTCCACCCAGCAAATATCCACCCCCTGCATAGTTGATGACAACTACTGGTCTTCTAGTTTTGAAGAAAATAGCTCCCATCCTTTCAGAACTTTTGGTCTAGGAATTTGTAGCTGATTGGTCCTTCACAATAACTAGATATCAACTAAGATATATGTGTCTGATACCATGAATAAATTTTCGTAAAAATCACTTTTCACATTAGAGTTATAATGGAAAGTATTCCAGTAACTAAAATGTTAACATCTAAAACCATAACAATCCTGTTGGTATGATAATCAGAATACCGTGAACATGAAGTTGAAGCGAGACAGGTAGTTATGACAGGCATGTCAGGCATGTACTACTCATCTTTCTTCAGCATAGACCATCTATCAAGTGACTGGATGGCACAAGTTCCCCAGATTGAATTGTGTTGCCCTGGATAGTTCTAGAATACATTGACTGTATAAGTGAATCCCAGTTGTCATGTTATTTTATTGGATTTTTACGTATAAATTACGCTACACTGTGGTTCTGGGGAACTATATCTCCCCACACATACATTGATTTACTAAATTTTATTGAGGACCGCCATATTTCCCTCCTTAGCATTTTCTTGAGAAACACGTATAAAATCACCATAATCTTCAACTGGGATTTTACAGGGAATGTGATGACTTTATTCTCAGAATAAAGTCAATAATAAGTAATAATTCAGGGATAACATTTCTTTGGAGAACTAAACTATTATGGTCAGGTATATAGCTTTTTGCATGATTCTCTGTAGATTCATACCTGTTTCTGCTCAACACTGAAGCTGCTAGATGGTACTCAAATCAAGGTTGAGCTCTGACAAATATGTGTATAAAGCAATATCTTCTGTTCATAAAAGTACGTTTTTGATTGCAGATGAGCAAGCAACAAAGTTAACTCTGGAAGAAATAAAGAGGCATTTCTAGCTGCTGAATTTTTCTATCAAGAGCTAGGAATCGATGAGCTGATTTTTTTTTTTTAACTTGTGCAAAGTTCATTCCTTGACTATCCAACTGTTGTCTCTACCATACACCAGATACTGTTCTTGACCTTATTCTAATATTATCTAATAGCTACATTAATGTCAGTTCCATTTTATATGTTTATTTTGAAGACTTTAAATATGTGTGTGTAAATATTTATATGCATACATCCACAAAAATGGTAAGAAGACCATTTTGCCCAGTAAAAGAATAAGGGAAAGGTAAGCTTATTCCTGTTGTATTCAATAAATCAAATGATGGCAAAACTATAATCATCTGAAAACCTGTAATGAGAAATTTAGTAATTTGTTACATTGAACAAATACTTGTATATTTTTAAAAAGCTATGAATTAGAGATACATAAATGAAAACATGGTGCTCATTTTCAAAAGGTATTTGGAAACCAGGAAGCAAATAAATTAAAAAACAGAATTTTTGTGTGTGACAAATGCTATAAAAGAGCTATTATAGAAGCAGTGAAGCTAAGAGTTATATTTTCTTAAGCTTAGGAAAGGCCTAAGACTCTTGAGATAAGCAAATGCTAATCTAATTACAGGCAATAAATTGTCCAAGCAGAAAGAAATGGGTTTCTGTTTAGTGCATAACAGCCATAATGGCAAGGAAGTAACTGTAAGGAGAGCCTGCAGTGGCTTTGTGATGGGAGCAAGGCTGCATAAGAGGTGAGTGGAACTAGTAATCCAGGAGCAGCCTTACCAACATCTAGTACTCTACCCTAAATCCCCCTCAAAATTAAATTCAACCATGGGATAAAGAAGGGCACCTCAAATTGACATCAACTTTCAGCTCCACAAGTAGAATGAGGAATTACTATAATTTCTATTTCTTAAAAACTTTAATTTGTGAAACATTTTCACTTGCCAAAGCTACACTTAGTTGCAACACCAGTAAACATTTTGATAAGACTTGCAACCTAATTGTTCTGTAAATTAGTTACACCACTAGCAGAATGTAGAAAACAGTCTGATATTTAAAAATATTAAACCTTAAAATTATACCCTCTATTTCAGAATGGTGAGTATTCCAGGGAGTTAGTGAACTTTTTATATGAAGGGCCAGATGGTAAATAGTTTACAAGGATGCATAAGGACTCTGTCATATATATATATTTTTTCTTTTTTATAATCCTTAAAAAATTAATTCATTTGGATTAAATTAAAATTATCTTGGATTTGACCTCCTAGCTATAATTTACCAAACCCTGAATGACTCCACACCATTTTACTTAAAGTAGTCCTACTAAACAAAGAAGTTGACTGATTTTATAGAAAACATGAAATTATATGAAAATCAACTTTTTCCAAATGCTTTCATCATGTTTCACAGTTTTTTAATGATAAAACAACTTTTATTCGGAGTTTAAAAGTTGTATGACTTGTAAGAGAATTCAAACAATGTAGAAGTTCTCAGTGAGCAAGAGAAATAATAGAATGTGCAGTGATCTCTCACTTTATTTGATCAGGGATCCAATTGCTCCATACTTCTCATATGAAGCCCAGTTGGAGAAATGATGGACACCGTGAACTCTAAGCAGCCTTCCACTTCCATTGTGTCCTATTTCTCTCTTTTGGTCAGAGAATTTTAAGTGACTCCAGGGTTGAAAATTGTGAGTACTAGTGACTTTTCTGCGTTAGTTTCCTCGTTTGTAAAATTGGGATAATACTATTCTCTTTATGACATTATTGGAGACACTGAATTAGTGTAAAGTGCAAAGTATAGTGCCTGTTAGGTGGTAAACTCAATATATATTAGCTGTTATAGTTGTTATTTTAAGGTGTTTTCCTTTACTTAATGATGTTCTTTAGTCATCAGTACTACAAACATTTTGTATTTAAGAAATATTCCTGTTCCTTAACCTTTGGGCTAAATAACTACTGATTCAAAAACAAGCATTTAACTACATGAAAAGTGTTCAGAACATAAGAAACCCTAGAGAGTAAATTTTTTTGAGACTAAAGACTTTTGTAATGTAAATCATCACTATAATTTTTTTTTTTTGCTTAGAGATCTTATTTTCTTTGAATTGTACTTCAAAACCCTAAATAATGAAATTTAAGAATAAGACATCCCAATTATTGCAAGCATAGAAGCAGTCACTTGTATTTGGAACATTTAATTACAAAGCACAGGTCATTATGTTCCACCTTTTTCATACTGCTTTCTTGCTGGGTCACTTTGAAAAAACTACAGCATTAGTCTTGTCTTATAGGGCTTTTTTTTCCCCTTTGGTTCTTCATGGGGACATTTGAATTAAAAACACTTGTAAATCTTTTATTTAGTACTGAATAAAAATTGTACATTACTATCATTGCAGAGTACAAAAACAAAATAAAATGAAAATTAAATTTGCTGTCACTTTAGAGACTAGAATTTGCAGTTTATTTCATAAGCTTCTTTTTCCTGATACACCTCCAACAAGCTTACTTCCACTTAGTAAAAATAGAGGAGATAGCTCTGGATCAAAAATCAACCTGAGTTGCTTAGTAACTACATGAATTTGTAACAGGGTGGTCCCTAAGAAAAAGGGTGTGTTCCAGGTTCCCTGCCATACCCAAGGGAGGGTGGAGCTGAGCAGGGGAGATAAGAAGCTGGAAAGAGAAAGAAGAGAGAAGGAAGCAGGATGGAGAGCCAGAAGAGGCACAAGGGGCAGGCAGACATGTAAAGAAGCTACACTGGCCTGGACTGATTGAAACAGATGTGGGTGAGAGACCCATGGGGAAGTTAACAATGGCAACATTGATCTAGATTTTGATTTTTCTCTTTTCCTCAGAGATCTGTCTGGCTGTTTCTGACCGTTTTCTACGGGTCCCTGCCAAAAGGTGTTTTAGACTTGTGGCAGGCTTTCGGGACTTGCTTTGGACCAATCCCATGTGGGTAGACTTTTACCCACAAGGTGAGGGGTAACTTTGGGTGCTTGATTTAGAAACTATATTCTTTGTCTCTTGTATTGTACACTGATTGTATTAAAGTCTGTTTCCACTAAAGGTCATACATGTTTTGTGTTGATGCTGCAGATGGCAGAACTTATTTAGAACGAGCAGGTTTGGGGGTTCTAGGGTGTCCCTCTCCCTGCCCTGTAACAAATTTAGGAAAGTTTACTTCTATAAGTCTACTTTTTTCATCTGTAAAGTGAGGAAATACATTTATATTAACCCAAGTAACATTTGCTAACTCCCAACTTAGCACTGAATTAATCTATGAATAGAGTAGCAGGGACTGTTTTCCTTTCATAAGCATAATCAGAATGCATGATCATTGTAAGTTAACAATAAAATAAACTCAACCTAACAATCAACATTCTGTGTTATTGATGTAGTTTTTTTTTTGGAATTCATGGGTTTGAGAGCAGGGTCCTTGGGTTTACTCTGGGAAATATTTCAGCAGAGCTCCCCTTCAGTGCTGAGTTACTCCGCTAGACAGAGACTTTAGTTATACTTAAAAGAACATGTTTATTAGGGAAAGGGACAGGGAAGTAAAGGACGCTTGCATAGAACACAGCGGGCACCCCATTGTGGAAGTCGGTTAGGGTTTTATCCTCTTCTTTCAATTGGGAGGGGTTCATCTTTGTGGATGGCTTATCTGTTGCTGATTTTTGAATGACTAACCAGAACCTGAAAGGGAACTGAAAATTCCACAATGGGCTCAATCTCTGTATCTTTGCCTTCTGCTCAGGCTTACACACTGGCTGCCTAAGAATTTTTGGTTATCACTGGGTGGATGGCTATGGTGATTCCTTCTACCCCCCAACTCCTAGTGTGAGTCAGGTTCTAGTCTTGTGATGCCTTTCTTATTAAGTTCTATTTCCTCCATCATTATCATCAAAAGGATTCATAGTACCCAGGATGTAGTAATCACTCAGCCAAAATCGCCAAGGATCTTTCTTCAAATTAGAACCTTAGAAAGACACAGGGTTTTGAACCCAAAGTGAATTGGAATCTTTGGTAAAACACATTTTCTCCAGATGGAGACCCTTCCCACGCAATTGTGTCACACATTTGCAAATAAATGCTCCAAGAATGCTTTTGAGTTTGACCTTGGGCCTGGGTATGGTCCTTCAAGTTCTAATAGATAAGCTTCCCAAAGGAGTATATTAACTCAAAAATACAGATTTCTTTCCCCATTCATTTCATATTTCCTGTGGACTTTCAGTGAACAAAGCAGAGAGTTAGGAAGATGTCCAAAGATAGCTAGACTCTGTCTAAGGAAATTTTTCCATTCAATGGTATTTTTTACTCCTGAAAGTTTTAATTAAAATTATATAGTATAATACAAGCAGGACAAATAAGTGTAGCAAAATTTAAAGACTGAGAAATATTAAAGTCAATTGACTTCATTTTCTGTCTTACCGTTAGCTCTTCTCATCCATAATCCTTTGCTTTCTCCTAAAGCTTTAAGAACTGAAACACTAATTTTTCATCAGTGCTGCTTCAGATGTCAATTTTCTGTGTAAAAATAGTTTCACACTATCAAAGATGAACAACCCTCAGGAGCATTTTTCAACATGGTAGCTGTCTGTTATCTCAAACTCTCCCTATTTAGTTGTTGAAGTAATTTCCTCAGAGGATTTTGTGATTCTCTCTTTCAAAACTATCTCTTTTACCTTTGGTTTGACAGAAAAAGAAGATTTCAACAATGGAAGCTCCACATTTGCCAGCATGTCTATTTTCTACTCAATAAACGCTATTTCTCATCTTTTCCCAGTCATAATTGACTCTCTTTCTCTTGGATGTCTTTATGACTATGTTGCAAATTTTTTCCTTTATCTGGGCTGTTCTTAAGTGCAAAGGGCCATGGATTTTCCTTCAATATATATAATAATTATATTGAAAAAGTGCATCTAAACAACTCAACACATTTTATACCTAGATATGAATTAGTGCCCCTATCATAAGTTTTTAGGCAAAGAAATCAAAATTTTTTTTAAAAGTTTCTTCTTACTACATGAAAATCACGGTAACTTCAAAGTTATACTTTTTGTTCTGACTGTTGTTTTGAAATATAAATATATATATAAGCACTTTAAGGATCATTAAAGAAAAGAAAAATAACCAAAATCTATAGACATTTTCAGGCTTATTGTTACCAGATCATTGCCCCACTTGTGCAAAGTAGCATACTGATTATTTTGAATTAAACAGTCAATGAATGAATGATATCCTAAACTCCCTCTCTCCTAAAACAGGGATTTTCTTTGACCTTCCTCCTCTCTGTTACCCCATGAAAGCAGGGGGAATATCTCCATGTGAAAAGAACCATTCCTTCACAGAGATAGAGAGTTACCATTATCATCAGAACCTATGTAAACAAATACTGCTTAGCTCACTAAATGAGTTGTCCAAACCAAAACTTTAAGAATTTTTTTGTTGTATAGATTCTTCACAGATTTACTACTTCTTTGTCTAAAACTATACAAACTTGACTGTTGTAGTTATTCACTAGGTTTCATTTTTCTGGGCCTCCATGTGTGTATAAAATTAATTTGTCTTTTGATAATTTCTCTCATGTCAACTTATTTTGGGTCCAAAGGAAGTAAGGGGGAGGTCCCCTCAAAATTTCTTTATACCACAAAGGATAGACTGGGACTATTGTGCATGCTTTGGCTACAGGGTCAGGAGCCCCACTGAGGCTTTCTAGTTCGAAGGTAGCCAGAAGCATGTCTGATTTTTAGTAAGAATGGGTAACCAGGCCCTATCATTTTCCTCACATCTATCTCAGTTCCATCTTTCTCATTTCCCGTCCATGCTCAGCACCTTACTTCCACCTTCTATTTGCTGCTGCTCTCAACTTTTCTTGATCCACCTTCTGGCAATCTCTACAGAAACCCAACAACCTGGAAGCGTGTAAACAGGATTTTGGCAGACCCCTGCATTTGTATTTGACTAAGTTGCTTATTAGCTCTGTGATCTGGGCAGATTACTCTGAGATTTGTCAATAGTATTTGTAAAGTACCTGACTTTCAGTAAAAGACAGCGGCTATTATTTTCACACTGTTATTTCAACCATCTCTCTCTTGGTAGTTGAAATAACGTCCTGCTAATTGATTTCATCCATCTACATTCTCCAAAACCTCCTGAATAAGAATCATGATTGTTGAAAATACTTGGGCATTTAGACACTGGAGATGTTTTCTGTGAAAAGAAACGTTTGCAGTTATTTGAATTGTTCTACCATTTTGAGACTTAGACAATCTTTTATTCAACTTTCAATTAACAAATACTGAGGAGATAATTCAGCTGTGGCTATTTTAACACTTCAAGATAAATCTTTTTTACATTTATAACAGTGCTCCTATGACACTACTTGTCTGAGAGCGTAATAATTTTTATTATAAAGAGTTGTGATTACTTACCAACGCAAAGCTCTTTCATCAGAAAAATGTTGATCTGAGACTACAAGGACGAATACAACCCACAAGATAGAATCCTTTCACATCTTTGAGGGAGTCACACTTCATAAGTGGGCTTACTCATGAACTTTCAAAGAAGCACAGATTTGATGACTCTATATGACAGTGTGTGACGCTGATAATATAAACAGAACCTCATCAACAAGGCTCTTGTCCACCTTTGGTTGGAGGCTATTGACATTGTTTCCAAAATCCTATAGCATCTTTGCCAGAAATAATTTACGGCCTATGTTTTGAAGAAGTTCTTTATCTGATTGTGAGCCTCTTGATCTGTGATGGCATTTTCCAGCAATCAACAGACATTTGAGAATAGACACTTTGTGGAAGAAGTGCATATCTCTGCTTAAACTCTTAACTGTACCCAAGAAGCTGGCAATCAGTACTCCTGATCATTTTTTCTGGCCTGAATCCCAACTATGAACCCCACCTTACTGGTAATCAAGCATGAAAGAAGTCAGGAATTTTACAAATAAAGGTGAGGATCCTTTTAATACAAAACCTTTAGGTAAACATCCTGTCAAAAGTTAAAGATTAGGAAATATTAACACTGGGATTTGATTTATGATGTTGGGGTTTAAAAAAATAAATATTAACAGACAATGAATAGATTTTTTTTTCATACCAGAGGGAGCATGCTCCATTCTATCAGAATAATAAGCAAAGATGTGACCTCTGTATCCTCCTCTCCTGTTTTGCAAACCCTAAGGTTTTGTGACTATGAAATAGTGCTAAAAATATTAATGAGAAGTGCTAAAAATATTAATGAGATCTACTTTCAAACACATACTTTTAACTATTCAGTCTTTTATTTTTGTTTTCTTTATACCTTAGAGTCAACATTTTTTCAAAACAAAACTATCCAATATAAAATCATTTATGATTAAATATACTTATTTTGTACATCATTTCTTAGTACCTAGAACATAACAATGTATTATAAATCTTCAAGAGGCACAGAATTCCTTATGTGGTAAGAAGCATATGTGCTGAATGATGGAAGGAACCAGGGCTGTAATGTTTCATGAAATGCATGCAGGGATATGCCTTTTTTATGTTAAGACATGATTTTAAAAAATTAATTTTTAAATTTTAAGAAAAATTGCCTACCACTATATGATTCAGTTGTCCATCATTGAGAATCAACATGTGTATATACTACATTAAGGTTACCACTAAAAATCCAGTTCTTTCTTTCACTATACCATTGATAGTATTTATTTAGACTTCATGTAGGTGAAGAGCTTTGTTGACTGCTTATGGTGAATACAGAAATTTAATATCTGTGCCAAATGAACTCGAAGTTTTTGGGGAGGAGAAAGCACATGCAATGAAATGATGAATGATTAATTCATGTTCACAGGCATTTGTACAATGGCTTCAGCTTTGGGGTCAATGCTGCTTTTATTTATTTCTTTTTCATTGAGGTATAATTGACATGTAGCATTATATTAGTTTCAGTTGTACAAGCTAATTTGATATTTATATAGCTTATGCGCTTTATATATAGTACATATATCTGGTATTTATATATGTTACAAAATTACAAGTCTAAAAGGGATCAACATTTTAATTTATTTTTAATAATTGCCTTTTGAAATAGCACAGCATTATAACATTATTTAAGTTTCAGGTGTGTATCAGTATGAATCAAAATATGCATATTCTATCCACTGCTATCCTTAAACATATAAATGATCCTTCTTACTCAATTTAACCACCCTCCTTCCCTTTTCATCTGATAACCAACCATTACTTTGGTCTTACAGTCTGAAAGTCAATTTGTTTTGTTTAGTTCATTTGTTTGTTTGGTTTTTCAATATATCACACAGGAGAGAAATCATATGGTGTTTATCTTTTTTCCTTCTGACTTATTTCACTAAACCGAATCCCTTCTGGGTCCACCCATATTATTGTGTGTGTGTGTATATATGTATATATTTTGTGTGTGTGTGTGTACACACATACACACACACACACCCCTAGCAGTGTTTCATTTTATGTATGTTTTCATCATTGCATGTACATTTCACTCATATATGTATTTTTTTCATTATCCATTTGTTAGTTGGTGGGCACTCAAGTTGTTTTTAGTTTTTAACTAATAAAAATAATGCTTCATAAGGGTAATAAACATGGGCATGCATCAGCTCTTTAAATTACTTTTTTTTTTTTGGTTAAAAAGGAAAGTGTGTTAACAGGATCATATGTATTGTGGAATTTCTATTTTTCATTTTTTTTAAAGATTTATTTATTTACGCATACAAGAATTGGGGTGTAGACCAGAGGTGTGTGGTGGTGAGAGGATTCTCCAGAGACAGACTGGGGAGCAGAACAGTCAGATTGACTGAAATACACTGCTGAGGGGAGCAGCAAGCTAGGCAGGAGAGGTCTGCTGCACCATGTGGGTTAGCTCCCTGGCCAGGGATTGAACTCAGTGCTGCAGTGGCTGCAGATAGCTTCATAGTGCTGAAACTTAACCCGTTGTCTACCAGGGAGGCCCACTATTTTCATTTTTTTGAGGAATCTCTACTGCTTTCCAGAATGCCTGTACTGATCTGAATTCCCATCAACTGTGTACAAGTGTTCCCTTCTCTTTACTTCCTCTCTGAGACTTGTTTCTTGTCTTTTGGATGATAGCCATTCTCACAGATGTGAGATGAAATCTCTTTATTGTTTTGATCCATATTTCCCTAATCATAAAGAGATGATGATCTTTTATGTCTGCTGTTAACATGTATGTCCTCTTGGGAGAAGTGTCTGGTGTACACATTGATTTTAAAAGTAATAGAATCTTGCCCACTTGGATGATATTATTTCATGTCAAATTTCTTGTACTGTGTCCTCATTTTGGGAAAATATAGATTTGTTTGTGTGGTGAAATCTGTTATTTCTATTTTTCTCACTTAAATATCTTTAAATTTTTACTTTTGGTATGTGGGATTTTTTGTTTGTTTGTTTGTTTGTTTTTTGTGACGTTTCCACTAGTGAAAACTAAGTCCTAAGCATCAATCTTGGTGTTAACTTTTTTGGTACTCTCACTTCTCTTGCTTTGATGCTTCTCAATGTTTGGTTATTGGACTAGAAGTTTCAGCATAAATGTCAAGAAAAGTGATGTGAGAAGGAAACTGAAGGAGAGAGCTCATTCAGACAGCATCCTGAAGAGTCCCACATGCCCCCAGTTTCCAGAGCAGTTTTCCCCTTGTCCATTCTGCTCCCTCTAGCTCATTGTGTTTTTGCTTTGTTTGGGGGGTTATTTTATAGTTTCAAGACTGGTAAACTGGTTCTCAACTGTGACCATCTTATTTTTTAGTTTGTCTATTAAAATGTTTATTACATGTTATATTATAGTTTAAGTTCTTAATGAAATGATTATATATTTAAATTTAAATGGCCTTATGGCAAATATATTACATTTAATCAAATTACCTATAGATATTTCTTTCCAAAGTCTATTTTTGTACTCTAATATCATCTCTTCAAGATTTTTGTTTAGTTCTTTTGTTTATACTTCTTCCTCTAAGGGAATACCATGTTCTATATGGCAGGTTAATCTTTTATGGGGCTTATATGTCCCCTTAAGTTTATTTTCTTTTTTTTATTGTTATTTATGTCTTTTACATTTT
The DNA here is from genome assembly GCA_004024925.1 of Scalopus aquaticus. NCBI lineage: Eukaryota > Metazoa > Chordata > Mammalia > Eulipotyphla > Talpidae > Scalopus > Scalopus aquaticus. The sequence continues at coordinate 215,386 of PVIJ01000787.1, forward strand.
GTATTCCCCTTGGGCAGCCCACCACCAATTCACCCGTGATCCACCTCCATGGTCCCCTGTATTCTCCTCTCTTCCATTTTGTGCCCTTATCCTCCCCTCCCCCGCCCACCGCTGAGTGTCTCTCTCCCACCCGGCCTCCCTATAGTCCTGTTATAAGTGAAACCATTCGATATTTTTCTTTTTCTTTCTGGCTTATTTCACTGAGTATGATTCCCTCTAATTCCATCCATGTCACTGCGAATTGCATGTGTTTATCTTCTTTGAATGCTGATCCTTAAGTTTATTTTCATGTTGCTTTGGTGGCTTCCTTGTTTATGTTATGGTCTTTCAACATTCAGATTGTTTTCAACCCTCTATCGCTGCCAGCAATGTGTGTCTATTCTTTTGGGGCAGTGTGATGAACAGGTCAACCATTGCAGCTTGGGAAAAGAGGAATTCTCTGCCAGTGGATGGAAAAGGAGACAAATTAGCCCACAGTGCAGTTTCTGCCTTCAGCATTCCCTCGTCGATAAGGCTATTAATATGTGGGAGGTCCCCATAAGCCCAAAGAATGCAAGCAGGAAAGTTTAGCCCACATTACATCCTGTGTCCTTTCAGAGAAACACAGAAACAACAACATGTCTAAATCACAGGAGAAAAATAGAATTTCTGAGTCACCTCTGGTATATCAGCTGGCCATGGGCATAAGGGCAACAAATCCTCTACCTTCTTCCTCACTGGGGTCATGCCACCTTAGTTGTACCTGCCACACTCTTACCAATGTGCCCTGTTTTTTCAAACCCACCACAGAGGTAAAGCATGCCACCAGGAAATCCTCATATATTAGTTGATTATGAGTCAACGAATATATGAGAAGAACTAATAGCTCTTTTTAACAAATTGTTTCATATTATGTATGCAAAAGATAGTCTACACATAATCATGCAGCAATTTTTCTTATGTAATTTAACTTGAACCCAATATTGAATCCAACTTAAGCATTATGCTATGAAGAAAATAGAGACATTGCATTGTACTTCTATATAGAAACTACATGTAGACCTAAGAATAAGAAAAGTTTAAGATATGTCCAATTCAGGAGGTAAACAAAATCTTAAATATCTCACTGTTAGGTAAGACATAAGTACTTGCCACTAGGAGTCTCTCCCCACTAAGAATTGATTTGATTGTTTTATTACGGAAATAATAACCCTTATTTTTTTTCTCGTTCTCTTTAAAATGTTATTTTTACATATGCACAATCAAATGAAATACTGCTGGATTATATAACCACTCATGTGACCTATTCTTTCTTGGGGCTGTGCACTATAGCAGTCCCACCCAGTACACCATTACATAATCCATATATGTGCCGTACACGTACTGATCACGATTTATTGAGTGCTCTTGCTCTAAATATATATATATATCACATATATGCACTATGTATTTACATATATATTCTTTATATGATCTATAGCTAGCTATATAATAGATAGCCCTAACCCTGTTTACTCTCTGTCTACCTATCTTTTGATCTATCATCTCAATTGAGTTTCCCCTCCCCCTTTATCTTTCTTTATACTTTTCTGTATCTCTGTAAACCATAACACTTGCTGATCTGCCACATCAAAAAGCTGGGAATCCAGTTTACTTTTTTATTTTTCTATGTCTACTTAGCACACATTTATAACATGTTTAAATAACTGTATGTAATCTATAGGTTTTTTTAGATCTTTTGTTACAGGAGATATTATGCTTCTATTTCTGGGTCTTGCTTTCCTATTGCCTTCACAAATCTCAACAATTCATCAGGCATATCTTGGATTTATTTACTTTTGTAAAATCTTCTTTTTACCCTAAGGCTTATAATAAAACTAAGGTTTAGAATAAAACTTTCATTTATGAAATACATAGATCTTAAGTGAATGGTTTAATAAAGGTTTGATAAATGTGTAATGAACACCCTAACATGCCCATCATCTGGGAAAGTTCCTGAGCGATGCCTTCAAGTCCAGTTTTTGACTATCATTAAGAAGACTCCTAGGAACATTCGTATACAAGCCTTTGTGTGGGTAAATGCTTCATTTGTCTCCAACAAATATATTCATTTCATTCAACTCTGTCTTGCAGCAGGATGATAGGGACATGTGTTTACTTTTTTTTTTTTAAGAAGCAAACTGTTTGCTGAAGTGGTTGCACCATTTTCATTCCCATCAGTAGTACATGAGAGTTCTGTGCTACATTCTCATCAATACTTGGTGTGGTCCTTCTTTTTAGTTTTAGTTGTCCTAATAACAGTGTGGTGATTTTCATGTTTATTTTCTTAATGTCTAATGATGATATGGTATTTCATACAGCTATTTACTGAGAATCCTTTATATAGTGCAGATGCAAATTCTTTATGCAATTGGCAAATATTTTCTACTAGTCTATGACTCAAATTTTCTTATCAATATCCTTTAAATAGCAATACTTAATTTTTAAAAAAGATTTATTTATTTATGCATACAAGAACTGGGATGAAGGCCAGAGGTGTGGAGTGGTGAGAGGGTTCACCAGAGACAGAGCGGGGAGCAGAACAGGCAGATTGACTGAAGTATACTGCTGAGGGGAGCAGCGGGTGAGGCAGGAGAGGTCTGCTGCTCCATGTGGGAATCTCCCTGCCCGGGGATCAAACTCGTGCTGCAGTGGCTCTGGATAGCTTCATAGGAGAGACTTAACCCATTGCACCAACAGAGAGGTCCCAGCAATACTTAATTTTGATGAATCTCATTTATAGATGTTATGTTATGCTTTATGTGTCATAGCTAAATTTATTTATTTATTTATTTATTTTTATATGTATTTTACATCATTCTTCCATTCTGTACAATGTATGCTTTCTCCTCTCAGGTGTTGTCTCCATACAATTCCCACCACCAATTCACCCATCCACCATCACAGTAGTCCCTGTGCTCTTCTCTTCCCTGTTTTGATCCTTCCTTCTACCCCTCCCCTGCAGTGTCTTTGATTTATACTTGCCTGTTAATTTTGTTTTTGAATTTATTATAATTATTTTTTTCCTGATCCCTTATTTGGTTTCCCTACATTCCTCCTATAAGTGAAACCATCCAATATTTTTCTTTTCCTTATCTTTCTGCCTTATTTCACCAAGCATAATCCCTTTCAGCTCCCGTAACTAAATTTTTATGCCTAAATATTTTTCAAAGCTTTCCATACTTTCTTATAAAATTTTATAAGTTTATATCTTTACATTCAGGTTTATGATGCATTTAAATTCATTTTTACAGATAGTACAAGGTACGAGTTGAAGTACATTATATTGCATATGGATATTTTATTGTTCCAGAATCATTTGTTGAAAATACTATTCTTTGGCCATGAATTGCCTTTGCACCATAGCAGAAAATCAGTTGTCCTTATATGTTTGAATGCATTTCTATATTTTATTCTTTTCTATGGAACTATCTTTATGCCAATATTGTACTGTCTAAATTAATTTATAACAAGTCCTAAAGTATGATAGCTAAATTTTCTACTCTTACCCTCTCTTTGAAAGTGTTTTGTATTTTGTTTTTTCATAAACACTTTAAAGTCAGAAATATTTGCGGGGGTTGTGATGAGATTACACTGGATCTATAGATTAATTTGGGGACAATTGACATTTTAACAAATTGAGTTTTGTAACCCAGGGCTGCAGTACTCTCTCCATTTCAATCTCTAATTTTTTTCCAGCAATGTTTTGCAATTTTCAGAGTACAAGTATTGTACATCTTTTGCCACATTTATCCTGAAGTATTTTGTATTTTTAATGCTATTGTAAGCAGTATTTTTTTACTTAATTTCAGTTTTTGACAGTTTGTACTATACCACTGATATTTTATACTGACCTTAGGTTGGTCAACCTTATTTAAACCAGTTAATTGTTTCAACATTTTTATGTAGATTCTACCTGCAGAGACAGTTTTATTTCTACTTTTCCAATCTGATGCCTTTAATTTCTTTTTGTTACTTTTGGAGTCTCTCCTTTACCACTGCAATTTAAAGGTCAGCCAATGATTTTAAAAATATTTTTTCCACAGGTTTTGGGGGTTTTGTCAATGAATGACTCCTTACTATTCAAGATTTTCCTTCTTAGTTTCCAATCACTCTGACAGCCCTAAATTCCGTCTATTGACACCTGAAGCCAATAATATGTTTTCTGCTTGACTTACAGAGGCTCCTTTCCTGTGGAATGAAGAGGGTCCATGCATAATTACTACAGGTAGCAGGGGGTGAAGGGCAGTCTCCACCGTATCTCCTTACAACTATGACAGCATTTGTCCTAATATATAGAAGAATGTTTGAATAGAAAAATCCTTAGAAAATGGAAATGCGGTGCCATAAGTAATCAAGTCCTATGTTTTTGAACTCATGTCTTTTTCTTCTGCTCAAATCTATAAAATTTTTAGCTTGCAGCAGAGTCAAACCTCCGATTACCCACAGTCCTTGACAGAAGAGTAGTCCAATACCTATGACTATGTTCAGAAGCTGAACCAGTTTCATATTTACATACTACATGATATTTCAGTATTTGTAAGCATTTTATTCCATTATTATCACGTTGATGTGAATGATTTTTTCTCTCTCTCCCTCTGCTACTACAAATAATGTGACAATAAAATATACTCTTGTTAAAAAATCCATTCTGTTCTGGCATTTTTTTTTCAGTTGAATAGATTGCCAAGAATATGACTTTGTCCTTATTCCACTTCTGTTGTTTGTCTATTGACTATGTTTATAATCTCTTTAGCCACACAAAGCATTTAAAGTTTATGTAGTCAATTAAATCTATCCGTGCCAGTTGTTAAAACATTTTTTTTTAGTTCTAAAGTCATTCTAAATGCCAGCACTGAGACTTTGCAAGCCACTTTTCTCCTTGTTGCTGGTTTTATGTTGGATTTGAAACCCAGGCTTATAGGACACATAGATTTTGATGACTTTGATGTTCTTCTGTCTTCCCAAACTTGCAGTGGTGGAGATGGTCTGGGGAGGAGGTTGCACACAACTGCATTCTGTAATTATTCGCTCTGAGTTACCTCAGTGTCTTCTTGCTCATTAAGCCCTCCAACACCTACTAAATTTTGTATATTAAAATCCCTATTCTGTGCATTTTTTTCCTGAAAGGAATACAAATTTTTTTTTTAAATCTAGACCTTGATTTTTTTCATATATTGCATAAACTCTAGTTTGTACATATCTCCCTGAAAATATTTTTATAACATTAATGTTTTACAGAGGAAGTGAGATGTTGGCGAGGTGAGAAGATGCTCTGCTGCAGAGTACTGGTGACTCTAAGAACTGGAAAGGCATGAGCCCCATCTCCCACTCTGCAGAGAACTGACGGAAGGAACCTAGCTCTGCAGACCCATCTCAGACTTCTGACCTCCAGAACTTAAGATAAGAATTTGTGTAGTTTTGAGCCACAGGTCTGCGTCACTTGGTACAGAAGCAGTAGAAAACAAATGCACCATCTTTATGTATTTAAACTGTAGTTTGAGGGTAGTGGGTCTCTGTTGCCTATACTTCAAATATCAAAAAGATTAGTCTCTCTTCCACTTCTCTTCCTAAAATGTCTAATTGAAAATCTTTTTATCTCCAGAAACTCTTTTCTGTGCACTCTTGAGTCCCCTTAAGTGTGCTTATGATTGCTTTATTCATAATGGTGTTTGCATCCTTTACTGTTGTATCCTCTCCTGATATATTTTTTTAAAGATTTATTTATTAATGTATACAAGCTGGGGTGTAGACCAGAGGTGTGGAGTGGTGAGAGGATTCACCAGAGACAGTGGGGAGCAGAACAGGCATATGGACTGAAATACACTGCTGAGGGGAGGAGCGGGCGAGGCAGGAGAGGTCTGTTGCGCCATGTGAGCAGCAACCTGGCCTGATAGCGAACACATGCTACCGTGGCTCTAGATAGCTTCATAGTGCTGAGACTTAACCCATTGCGCCACCAGGGAGGCCCTCCTGATCCATTTTCTTTCTGGTGGCTAGGTCTTATGTTATGTGTTAATTAATTAATTTTTTTTCCATTCACTGGGAATTCACAGATGGTGGGAAGGATAGCTGTCTTTGCTCTGGTCCAATAGTTCAGAAGCATGTAGGCTGTCTCCTAACCAAGACACTGTAAGGAAATGTCCTAGTTTTTGTGCTTTCTTAGCCTCCAGACCAAGGAGGACCCAGTTCATTATTTTAGCTCTATCTAGGTCTCCTCGGGTCAGGATCAGATCCACATGTTCACTCTGTGTTGCTCTGTGTTGGGATTCATTTTGTAACCAGGGTCTGGCCATGTAGACTAGAGGGCAAAAACTGGCATTTTTCTAATTGCAGCTTAAGAAAAACATAGTGGGTTTACTGCCTGCGCCAAAAGCTGTTGCCTGAGGGCAGCCCCTCCCCTAGGTGCCAGCCAGGTTGAATGACCCAATCATGAGGCATCTACGGTGGGGACCCTGGAAGTGGATATAAGGAACCTCAGGAGTGAGTCCTGCATCTCGAGATGCTGATCCTCAGCATAGGCTTGTCACACTCTGTCTCTGATGTTGGAAAGAAGAAAGAAGCCTTAGTAGCTGACCTCCAAAGAGAGAGAAGTTGAAGAGTTTTGTGGGGACAGAGGCTGAGCCTGCCTGTTTCTGGTCTTGCTGTTGCAGTTGTTGGAGAGGAGCGCTGAGGGCCCCAGGCCTTGTGTCTCAGGGAGCTGTTTGTGGATCCTATGGCACTGCCTTTTGGTGCTACTGCCTTTTTTGTTGTCTGTTCCAGAGTCCGACACAGTTCACTTGCATCTTCAGACTGTTGCGGAGGGCTGATGTGCCTTCCTTCCAGCAGCCCTGCCTGGGGTGCTTCTAGCTCCCACTCCCTCTAAGCCCTTATCGGTGGGTCAGCGCCATCTTGGAAGAGCAGCCTTTTGTTTGGGACCTCTGACCACTGTGGACTCTGTCTAGGGTAAGATAGCCAGCCACTTGTGGCCTTAGTAACTCTTTGCTTTCCCTGTTTCTTAAATAAACCCCGCTATTGTTCCCTGATCCTGAGTGTTCTTGAAACTACTCAGGTGAGGAACTCACACGGTGGCCTGTACTCTATTGCGCACTGTCCTTGGATGTAGACAGTGTCCCTTTAGCCCGACTTCAATATGGTTATGGCCCTTACCTTGGGGTTTTCCGGTACTAGTCTCCAGTTGCTAACCCAGCCCCAGGAGTTAGCCTCATACTATTCCTTTACCTATTTTGTTCACTGAACCTAAGGTTTTATTTGGATTTGGTAGCCTTTTGCACCAGCAATCACTTGAGTCAAGTGGAAGAACAATTGAAATTGGTGCTGAAAAAGAAGGATGACACATTCAGGTTATTAGCCTCCTGGAATCTCAGGGGCCTGATTTTTTTTTTTTTTGTCCTTTTGAAATTATTCTTCATATGTCCCCCCTTTCTCCATTAAATTTAATATGTATCAATGCTAATTGTAAGTTATTTTAATAGTGTCACATTCATTCAAAAAATATATCTTTATATCTAGTATTCTGGAGTATGCTTCACTTGGCTCCTCAACAAAGGCTGAGGCAGCTCAGATGCTCAGCATATCTGGGAATGTCAGCTTGCTAGTTTTCCACACATGCCATTCTGTGATACATTCTATTTGAATACACATGAGATTTCGTCATATGTAACTTCTTTGTTCTGGCCTTGATTGAACCAGGGAAGAAAAAAATGTCTCTGAATTTTCATTTTCTATCCCCTTAGTAAACATTCTTTTAAATTGTAAGCTTGCAAGATCATTTTTACTTTTAGCCAATTGGTTTTTAAAAACTGAAATATGATAACTATTTCTAAACTTAGTTATTATTTTACCTATGTTTGGAACTCTTTCTTTGTTGATACCTTTTCATCAATGATACCAAGATCTGTTCATCCTGTATTCTTTGGAAAATGTCATGTTTATAGATAAAATTTCTATGCTTTATTTAAAATTTCTATGCTTGATTATCATCTTTTTACAATTTCTTAATATTTATATTTATATTTATTCTTTCGTTGACCAAGATATGGTTGCCCCTTTTATTTTCTACTTGCTGAGCCAGAATTTTATCATGAGAACTGCTTTTTTAGTGGTTTCAGAAGAAATTAACATGTTTGAAGTATCCATTATGTGTTAGAAACAATACAATAACATTTTTTTTCCACAAAAGAACTTTAGCATATTGTGTTATACAATTCATGGCACCCTTTGCTTCCTTTTCCCCAGGGTTTTACAATGGGGTATTTCTGACTGGCCTAGAATATACCATTGGTCTCATTTTACATATGAAGATACTCAAAAGAGTCATTTCATCATAGCTATAAATAAATTACCAAATTAGTTTTAATCCCAGATCTTCAGACTTCAACTTTCACATTCACTCTACTCCATCATTCAACAGCTTCTCTCCTAGTGACCAGTTCTTGAATGCTTCCAACAGTGATTTTATTTGGTCTATTACAGATTTCACTTTGTTTTCATTTTGTCCTGGACTGTTCTTGTTTAATAGATGTCCTGTCCCTTTTTATCTCTTTGAAAATAGATTTTATCCCTTTTCTAAAATCTTCTTGCAGCTAATCTACTTTGGGGTTATGTTTATCTCTGAGTTCTCACAGTTTTGTTTTACTTTTGTGTTACGAAAGTACTACAGTATTTATTTATGGTACAGATTTTTTTTCTGTTTAGTTCCACTATCTTGAATCTAACCTGTGTAGTTTTGTGTTTCTGCTGAAAATGATCCTGTGTGAAATATATATGTAAAAGACAGGAACTGAGACATAGCTATGTATACTTTTTTCTTCTTTGCATGTTTATTTACTTTTGAGAAATCTACACCTGTGTAATTTGACAAATCTATAAGCTTTTGTTAATATTCCAATATTTTTGATAAGGATGGTTGACCCTTGAAGAAACAATGTTCATGTGTTGCCTATCCCTAAACTTGCCAAACTCCATATAAAGTAAGACTGCTTTCCCACATCATATTTAACATTCTGTGATTTCTAACAAGTTTTTCCTATTATTTTTAATTCTACATTCTAAAACCCTACTTCAAAAGTGGAGGCTGATTTACTTTGGAAACTAGATGTAGTTTCCAAACATAGTAGATGTTCTTAAGTTATTCAGAGTAAAAAACTATTCAGTACCTGACCTCTCTTCAAAATGGATACTGGTTTATTTTATTGAATCGCATACTTGTCTGATAATACCTGAGGTACATTCCATTTGTTCATTTAAACTACTTTGTTTTGAAATGTTTAGCTTGGAGCAAAAAAGAAACTAATCAGTGTTTTATGTTCCTGTCCAGTGACTTATGTGAAATGAAATTGATGGTCTGGTATTACATTATACACATGGTTCTTGCTATAAAAATAAAATTCACATATAAAAATTCACTTTAACCAAATGTATAAGGAAAAGAAAAAAACCTGTCTATTGTTTCCAAACAGAGTTGATTTTAATGGTGGCTTTGCCCTGTTCCTCCCTCCCAACCTCTGCTGTCAAATTGTTTTAACTAAAAAAATTCAAAATAGTTTGAAATGACATCTTTGCTGTTCCCACTTATGATCTGTTAGATTTACTTTTTTTTACTTGAGGTATTATATATATATATCTTTTACATTATTGTGTATTCCCCATAAAATTCCCACCACCAATTCACCCGTGAACCGTCACCATAGTCTTTGTGCTCTTCTCTTCCCACTTTTGATCCCTTTTTCTCTCCCTCCCTTGCAGAATGTCTCTTATTTATGGTTGCCTGCTAGTTTTGCTATTGTTTTTATTATTGTTGTTGTTATTTTTTCCTCTTGATCCATTATTTGGCTCCCCTATATTCCTCCTATACATGAAACTATTTGATATTTTTCTTTTTCCTTCTGGCTTATTTCACTGAGCATGATCCCTTCTGGCTCCAACCATGTTGCTATGAATGGCATGAGTTTATCTTTTTTGATTGCTGAATAGTATCCTATTGTGTATATATACCACATCTTCTTGGTCCAGTCCTCTATTTTTGGGCATTTGTGTTGTTTCCATATCTTACCTATTGTAAATTGTGCTGCAGTAAAGAGAGGGGTGCATGTATCTTTTGGATTAATGTTTTTGTGTACTTTGGGTAGATTCCTAGGAGTGGAATTGCTGGGTCATATGGTAGCTTGATTTTTAGTAGTTTGAGGAACCTCCACACAGTTTTCCATAGTGGTTGGCCCAGTTTGCATTCCCACTAGCAGTGTAGAAGAGTTCCTTTTTCTCCCTATCCTCGCCAACATTTGTTGTTGCCTGTTTTTTCAATGTGTGCCATTCTCACTGGTGTAAGGTGGTATCTCATTTTGGTTTTGATTTGCATTTCCCTGATTTTGAGTAATGTTGAACATTTTTTCATATACGTGTTGGACATTTCATACTTCTCCAAAGAAACACTACAGGCAAGAAGAGAATGGAATGACGTAGATTTACTTTTGATGAATAAATGGATATAATCTAGGAATCTAAACATTTTCAACGAAATGTTTAAGGTTATCAAGTAACTTTCAATGACTCATTTAAATAAATTTTTAGCTAAGCTCCCATTTTGGTATTTAGGGGATTTCTGTCTCCTTCCTTCCAGGGACATTATCTAAGCAGTGAGATACAGGCTCACCAAATCTAACATAAAGTTACCTTACCTGCTAAATACATGAAGCATATCACCCAGAAATGTCAACCAGTTGGTCAGGCATGACAGGGATATTAAGTTGATCTATTAAAAGATCTCATGAGAAGTAAAGAAAAGAATAGCAAAGGAGACATGAAGAACTGAGAGATAAGGAGCTACAAATCTCAGAATGGGAACAAAGCGATTGATAATCCACTCATTAGTAACAGTGTCTGCAGAGGCTCATATCTCAGCCTCAGTGAGCTTGCCTTGTGAATCACTGTATTAGACCCAAACAGATAGGTTCTGTAGAAACTGATATTCACAGTATCAAAGGCATCAAGAATCAATAAATCATTAAGACCTTTAAAAATATCGATAGGGTAGTTTAAATGGGATGGGAAGACTATACAACTTTGAGAAATTCTTAAACATGGAATTCAGGAGAATTAGGATTTGTTATCAGAAGTTTGACTTATTAATTTATAAGGTGTTAAAAATCACCTACCCACATGGTGAGTTGTTTCCTTATATAAAATTCTAGTATGCGCAGTTTCATTAAATGATGCCTTTTCTGTAATGCTTTTCATTGCTGTCCATCACTCTTTGGTGATGAAAATTTGTTAATAAAATTAGAAGTAAAGCTAATGGCAGAGAGGAAAAAAATATTCCTATAACAAAGTCTTGGAAGATGAAGGAAACTGAAGGTTCTAGAACTGAGTTGACATTTGGCAGCATTGCAGATGTTATCATGCAGACAGCTACACCGTATCTATATTGTTTAGAGAAGCTCTTTGAGAAACACTTTCTAAAATATTCCAAATGTCTAATATGTTACCTCCATCATTCATTGTGTCCATTCCCCAGGGATTTCATATATTTGATCATAGCCACAAGTCCTTTCTACCCCTATGGATGTCAGTAAATGAATAATTATCAGTGAAGACAGCAGAACTTCCATAAGGCTTATCAAGCCTTCACCACTTTTGCTGTTATATTGTTTTAAAATTGCCTTTTCTCATTTCTGAGCTCATTAGGATTTGGTCAACCATTTTTTGGTTTGGTAATAATCCTAATTCCTTTATACCCTAGTTTTAGCTGGTAATAATGGAGTTTTATATCCTTACCCTTTCTGGTCAGTATGCAGATTACTCTGCATTTCTGCATCTTGGATGCTAAATTGGGGTACAGGAAAAGAAATTTCACAACTGACATATCAAATCAGAAAGGCATCACTCATTTGGGGTAGGACCAGACACAGAAAAGAAGATCTTTCAGGATGCAAATTATCTAAAATTTGGATTCCCATCCCATTCCAAAATGAAAAAATACAGATGGAAAACATGAGGTGTAGAGCTTTCTCTGTCACCCAGATGGTCAAAATCAAATATAAAACTCTCAGGACCATGGATGAAACTAATAGGGGAAACCATTGCTCTTGTCTATCATGAGCTTTATAAGAAGCTAGAAACAAAATTTTTGCTTCCTTTGAAAAAGTGTTGATTCTTTCTTCCTAGAGTCCTCAAGCCTTTCCCTTGGATCACTCATGCTAGTTGGGTTCTTTTCAGGGAGACTTCTTCCGAATACCTCCCATTTAAAACTGTAGGTAGAGGACCTCAAATTTTCCTTGAAACCAAGACAATATTTACAGAATTAGCCCTAGATGATTTTATCGTTCCCTACTTCTCTTTTCATCCCTTACCATGTTTGAACCATATTAGCCTTCTTTCCTTTCCTTATAAAAGTCATGCTCTCTGGTCTTTGTAGTTGCTATCGCATTTATATGGAATGTTCCCCATTTCTAGTTCTTCATGCAACTAGGTCCTTCCCACCATGTTGGATTCAAAGGTCACCTCTTCAAAGAGGCCTGCCTAGTCTGACCATCCTATCAGGAGTAGCATCCCCATACCCAGAATTGTTTTCTACACAGGTATACTGATTTATTTTCTTCAGATATGTATGATCTTTTCCTCTTACTCACTAAATTCTAAACTTCATGGGAACAGGACCCTAATCAATCTTGTTTGTGATTGTGTCTCCAGCTTATAATACAGTGCCCAGCACATAGTGAGTGCTCAGTATATATTTTTGAATGAATAAATGAAAAAATTGGAATAGAGTCAACCTTTATGTAAATTTTTTTGGGCAATGTCTTATATCTTGGGAGACCCAAAGGATCATGACAGCCTTTAGATACAGTCAGGAGAGATACCTTTTGTTGAACACATATTTGAATCTTTAGTGTAATGACTACTTATTACTGACCATGATTACTAAGTACAAAGAAAATGGGTAACTTGTAGTCTATCCATTAAAAGGCATCTCTGTCTGTCTGAGAGTCTACAGAAACCTGATGAGGATGGCTTAATAAAGGGACTCTTTACAAAAATAGTGGCAGCATATAAGAGAAGAAACAAGGGAAGGCATAGTACCTTGGGACTGGTAACCACATGAGGCATTTCCACCCTATGTGTGATGGGACAAAGCAAGAAGTGGCCATTGGATCTTGACAGCACCTGGGGTCTTCAGTAGAGAGAAGAAGCCTCTAGTGACCTGGCAGGGCAGAAGTATGTGGGGAGAATTCTTGGTATTCTTCTCCTGATGCCTCCTGGATGGGTACGTACCTGCTGGTGTCTCTCACTGGTGAATTCCAGCTGAAGTAGGACAGGAGGGGACTTTGTTGAGGCATAAAGAAAGGTGAACTAGATCTAGAGGAGCTAATGGCATATCGAGTAGAGTACCCCTCACTTGTATTCTCATATTATCAGATTATTAGTAAAAATCATGGACTCTGCTGAGCTGACAGGGTATCTGACATATAGATGATAGATAGATGGATAGATAGATAGATAGATAGATCGATCTGGATATAGACATATAATTTTTTTTCCTGACATATTTTCAGAGTTGAAGCTCACTTTTGGTTTTAATACTCGAAAGCCCTACATCTTTTGCTTGAGGCTAACAGACAGGATATTTGTCACAGGCAAATCCAAGAAGTCCATTGCCTTGAGGATAGGATATTTAAGCTCTTTGCAAGGCCTTGATGAGGATGATGATATTGTTTAAATTAAGTAGAATTCCCACAAACTCGTGTCCATGGTCTCTTTTTCCATCAGTAGTTGGGAGGAACAGGGCCCTCTGACTTCTTTAATATTCCCCACAGGAAATGAAAACTGTCTTTTCTTTGCCTCCTATGTTTAGCTATTTGCAATTGCCCACTTGTCAATTATAGCATAAAATCTATGAATTTTTCTGGCAGTCTAGGAAACATTATAGAAGCTATTCCAGAGACTGTAATGCACATATACCTGGATTATATATATATTTTTTTCTCAATTACAGTAGAGCCCTTTGTACATATTGATTTAAAAAATCCAATCGAATCTGATATGTGTGAATATATGGGTTTGATATTTCTTAAGAGCCATGCAATCTCATCAAGATGTTTGACCACATGAGATAAGAGTGGGAGGTAGAATGAGGAATGAGGATTAAGCAAGTCTTGAAGTTAGAGAATGAAAATAGAGATCCAAATAATTAATGGAAATAATAATTATAAATACTTAAAATCCCTTGAATTTCAAAAATTAGTATCAAATGTTCATCATAATACTAATCATAATCTAAAGTGAATAGCTGGGGAAATCTTAGGAAACAAAAACTATGTAATACAAGTGAATCTTTGTTATAAACAGTGTTCAGTATTTATTATATCCAGAGAGCTGACAACATGCATGGTATTTTTTAAATGACACACAAATACATTGCCTGCCCTAAATACAAAAGACCATAGCTCAATAAATACAAAAGTACATGTTATTCCACTGGCAATTTGTACATAATACATATTTTAAGATGTCAGCCTACAATTTGACTCAATTTTCTTTCTAAAATTCACAATCATGCAAACAGTAAGTACATTTAATTCTATATAATTACAGTGCAAAAATACTTCCAGAAAAATATAAAATTCATTTTTGTTATGTGGGACAAATTTATTACTTCTGATTTAAAATATAAGACCACAGTTCTTTAATAAAAATATCAGATTCCAATTTTAAAAGTTATTCTGTCTTCTATAAATTAAAGTTCCCTATATAATGAGCTGCTTGACACCAAATTTTAATATTCTTCTAAAAGTTTCAAGAAGCTACTCTTCTGTAATGTAAACAAAGTTTTATTTTGATATATTCTGAACAAATTAGAGGACAGAGTTTAAAAGTTGAATATCATTGTTTTTTTCTATGCCCAGGTTTTAATGTTGCTGAGCAGCTGCTCTCAAATATTGACAACAATTTTGAGACAACTACATTTTCTGTATGTCTCTTTCATCATGAGGATCTTAGATGCTTTGAGTTGTCAGCATTTTCTTTTTTTTTTTTTTTTGATCAGGGAATTATTTTCTATTGTGCTATTGGCACAAGCACTCACATCTACACTTCCTCTGGAATAATTACAGAGTCATTTGCTAGCTGAGAGTTTCATCTGGGCTTTGGAGTGATTACTTCAGACACATTTTATTGTTATCTAATTACTCAGCTACAAATTAAAGTGTGGATTTGGGTGTCTTGTTTGGAGTTCCTATACTTGGCCTATAAAGGAGGACAATCCATCAATTGTCCTCCTTGAACACAGGGTCTGGTTGTTGTCTGCAGAAGCAATTGCGGTTTGTTAGGAAAATGCAAGTTGGGTTCAGTTAATGTGACTTTTATTCTAACTGCTAAACTGAATTACACCTAAAGTGGTGCACCTCCATACAATTAGTCAGAAGTAGGGCCTCCCTGGTGGCACAGGGATTAAAGTCTCAGCACTATAAAGTTATTGCCAGGCACTGCAATGGTCCATCCCAGGGAGTTAAACCACATGGCACAACAGACCTCTCCTGTCTCACCTGCTGCTCCTCTTAGCAATGTATTTAAGTAGATTTGCCAGTTCTGCTCCCCACTCTGTCTCTGGTGAATCCTTTCACCCTCCATCACCCCTCACCTCTGGCTTACACCCCAGTTCTTGTATGCATAAATGAATTAAAATAAATCTTTAAAAAAATTAGTCAGAAGTAGGCAAATTCAAATTGACATTTACATTACCTCATGAGGGTTGGGGCTTCAAGTTTTGACTTGGTAGCAACTTCTGTCATATGACCTTCCTAATCCCCCCCCCAACAAATAAACAAGCAAACAAACAAACAAAGTTGGCATTACCCCTTTTGGGATAGGGGAGTCAGTGCAGAGAAGTGGAATTTGTGGCTTCAAGAGTAGAAAGCCAATTCCCTCTCGCAGGGCATTTTCCAAAGTCTGTTTGCTTATAAGTTAATTAGGGTTCAGAGGAAAAAGAAAAATTTACATTAATTTAATAGCTTTGAGACCTGGGCAATTTGGTTGACTTCTCTCAAAATTAATTTCCTCATCTAAAGTGGAGATAACCATGTTACCTGTGACACTGGGTTGTCCTGAGGATCAAGTAAGATAACATAGGACTTAGCATGGAGCTCACAAAGTGTAAATTTAATAAATAGGAGGGTTTTCAGGAGACTGCATTCCAAAGTGCACTGTGAACTTTCAATAGAGTGTTATAAAATTTTCAGTATCTCTTGACTGCATTTGACAATAGCATCTCTTATTTTTCATTGGACATCCATGGGATACCATTTTGTGGAAACAGTTTTAGAAAATACTTCTCATGGGACAGTGTTTTATATACCACAGTCTAAATGTGCATTATATTTAAAGATAATCAGAGATACATACAGATTTCACATAAATAAAATAAAAATTAAAAGATGAGTAATAAAACATTTGACAATAATCTTAACTTTCCCTCTTGAGCCAATTCCCAATTGTTTTAAATATTTAAAGCACAACCACTTAAATGTATTAATATTGCTTTGCCAAGTCATCAGACAACATTCCTTCCTGCTTTGATTCCTTCTTGCTTCTCAGAGCCCCAGTCTCTTTCACATACTCCCTTTCATTTTTGGCTACTGTGTAGAAATGACTGAGTTTCTTCTCCCACTGCAAGTTTGCATTGTTTGACATTATAGCCAGGGTATCATAAATAGTCATTGTGTATTTGTGTCTTTAATAAAGGTATTAATTTGTCATGTATAACACTTCTATATATGCTCTATTCGGTATTTTTCCATTTTGAAATATGCTAGAAGGTAGGGAGGAGAGAACGGAAATACTCAGGTCTCGCTCCCTGTCAGTGACTCTGTCTATGCTTCCCAGTGATTACATATGTACCCCAAGTGCGCTACTCCCTGACCTACCTCAGCACCTTACCTTGTGTGTATAACTGGCCTTTTCCAGCCACTGGGGACTCCATCGTCCTCCTGAGAACTAGTAGCTGAAGTTGTGGTCCTTATTCCACTCACAGAATTCACCGTCCCCCCTAGGATTAAATCAATTGTCAAAATGCTGCAGAATCTTTCCTCATAACCGCCAATCTAACTCCATTGCTAGAGCATCAGGCTAAGTTAAGATTCATTTACTCCTTACCTGAAAATGTCCTACCTGTTTAAGTTGCCCATACTCTCTCTTCCTAGTCTTCTCTTCTAGGGTGCTGCCAGATTAAGTTCTAAAAAACAGAACTCTGACCTTTTTACTTGACCTGCTTAAAAACCATCTATAGTTCCCCATGCACTCACAGAGAAAACCTTTTTAAGTCAACACTAGTTCCCATTACTTTATCATAAATATTGTTTCTCCTGTTTCCACAGCTTAAATTCAACCCTCGATACCCCACTAAAAGCTGTTTCTTCCATGAAAACTTTTCAAATTCTTTTCTCCTCCCACCTACCCAACTAGAAAAATGTTTTCTTCTGCCACAAGAACTTTATCTTTACCTGATATATGTGAATCTCAACCATAGGGATCTTTAAGGTGAGCCTTTTTAAAATCATTTTTTATCTCTTTCACAGTGCATAGTATTGTTCACAGTATTCATTGCTATAAGGGTGGAGAGAGAATGAACAGGCAAGGGAGAAAACAAACTACAGAGCTATGTGACTTAGCATGTTACATGTTAACATATTACTATTATGTTAACATGAAGATATTTAATGTAATTTCCCCGATGTTGTTAGATAGCCACAGTGCAGAGAAAATTTACCTTTGCATCTTCCATTGTATCCTTTTTCACAAATCTTTCTTTAATAACCCACTGTTATCTAGAGGTCCAAAATCTAGTTGTGGGTAGCTGGGGTAAGTAGATGAAATGCTTTATATGTCAGTCCTTGAAACAGTATTTCTGTTTTAGGCAAAGATTCTGAAGATAAATATTGGGTTGAGTCAACTTCCTTCACTGAAGAGGGTTTTAAACCTAACAAAACTCCTCATTTTATAGATGAGGAATTAAGGTAGAGAGAGCTAACAAGTAATCCAGGGTCACACAGTAATTTAATTATCATTAAAGTTAGCAGTAGTACCCCTGGTTAATTGTTCATATTTCAGTGATCCTTTTTAATAGGTGAAGACAAAAGAAATATTTGCTTTTTTCTCCCATAATCATTCTCTGGTTTGAAATATTAATTCCGGGTACTAGTGCATCTACTGTGGTGTATTATTGAACATTACTGGAATGTTAATGTTACTAGTTTCAAAGGAAGTCTCCTCTCTCTCTTGACTGAAAAAAATTGTATTCCTTCTTATTTCTTTTAAATTGAAAATTATTTATATTCCACAGAGTTGAAACCAGGTAAGAAACTGTAACAAGGCAGAAGACCATTAGAAATAATAAAGTTTCAATCAAAATATCAAAGAAAAATTAGAGAAACTAGACCAGACAGCTTTATTTCAGCTACACGAGGAAAGGAAAAGAAAATTACTCAGTGTACATGATAACTGGTCATATCTGCCTTAATTATGAATTTTGAATCACCTTCTATGCTAGTCCAACCTCTGATTTATGAACAAAATAGCACGAAATAAATTTGCCCATATTGAACATGGTTTAATGAGATTTCTTCATATAAAAAGTATTGACCTTACTCTTCTAAGAGCTTAAGGAATAACTTGAAGTCTCATAAGCAGTAGCCATCTCCCATTTTTGTTTATTAAAACATTGCTCTCATTTCTTTTTGATATGCCTTCATTTATAATTTATTGAGCACCTACTATATATCAGCTGCTCTTTTATAAGAATACACATCACCTTTCTCCTCAAAACTTTCACTGAAAAACTGATATTTGCATTGATGGACAAAGAACTAAAAACTGCCATGTCATTTCAGAACTGGTTTTTTTTTTTCCTGAATCTCCACAGATAGCAAGTCAGCTTACATTTTCTTTTTTCATCCCAACTCTTTATGGTCCATTATATTTTATCTGTATCCCTTGCTTCCTTTGTTCTAGGAACTTCTTCTTCTTTTTTTTAATGTGCAGTTCCTTAGTCACTCCTATCATCAGGGAGTCAGGCTGCATGCAGAATAGTCAGAAGTAGACTATGACAATTATATGGCTTTTTAATTGAAAGGTTGACTAGATTACCCTGTAGCAGAGAAGTGTGTTTTTTGTTTGTTTTGTGTTTTCCTATTCATAGGTTCACAAAAAGGTGGGCAGGTGGTTCTTGGAAAGAAAAGATCAAGGAAATTTATAGCAATCATCAGCCCTAGGCACAGATAATAACCTTACCTTTATTTGTATACCTGACTTGAACCACAGGCGTTGGGTTTTGCCTTCCTTAAATGATTTAGCAGGTCTTTCCTGCAGCCAGGGAAGAATTAACAAGTTTCTTTCTAACTGGTCATTTTCACTGGGTACTAAGTATTGGGTTAAAAATTTTCTTTAAGATTTGAATATTTTGTCATTTCCTGTTATTTTTTCATAGTTTCTGAAGACAAATTTTGTATTATTCATTTAAGTGTTTTTCCCCTTCATATGTCATCTTTTTACTTTCAAGACTTTATTTTTTTATTATTATTATTGTTTTTTTGGTTTAGTTTTGATGTGGCTGAGTGTGGGTTTCTTTGGGTTTATGCTGTTTAGTATTTGGTCAGTTTCTTGGTTTATGTCTCTTGCCGATTTTATAAAGTTTTCAGACATTGTTTGAGTTCTTCTTCAGCCCCATGCTCTTTCTTTACTTCTTCCAGTACTCTGATGATAGGAATGTTAGATCTTTCATTATAGTCTCATAGGTGATTTTGTTTGTTTGCTTGTTTGTCTTTTCTTTGTTTTTAGACTGGACAATTTCTATTGTTCTTGCTTCTAGTTCACTGATTCTTTCGTTTTCCTTTTTGCTACTAAGTTCATGCTCTGAAATTTTAATTTTGGTTATTATATTTTTTGGTTAAAAATTTTCCATTTGGTGTTCTTTTTGTATTCTATTTCTTTGCCAAGGCTCCCTGCTTCCTTTTTCTTTTTTTTTTTTACTTGTTTCAAGTGCATTTATAATTACTTACTCAAGAACTTTTATCACAGTTATTTACAATTTTTATTAGATAATCCTAATATCTCTGTCATCTTGGTATTGGTATTATTGCTTTTTTTTTTCCTTTCAGTTTGAGAGCTTCCTGATTGCTATAAGTGATTTTTTTAAATTGAACTGGAAATGTTTTATATTAACTTACTAGACTCTCAATCTTATTTTAGTTGACTTCCTCTGAAAATGCTCAGAGAGGATATGAGGATGGTCACCAAATAGAATTATAAGTCCAGGTATCCTGTTCAGCATCTTATGATACTTGAAAATGAGGACTCCTTACTACTTTTGAGTAAGAGGGAGAGTTTCAACTTCATGCATGGCACACTGAAACCATTCTGGGGTTGGCTATGTTATATTGGGCAGTGTTGAAAATCCTGACTTTCCACTGGGATTGCTTTGACAATACTCCAGTAGGGAAAGGGAGAGGTACTTATTTCTGCTGGGTGGGAGTGGAATTGTAGGCTGTTATGTGATCCTCACACTCACACTGAGAGACCTGGGGTTATCAAATTTTGTGGATGAAAGTCCTGGCTGCTTGACCTTGTCTGACAAAACCCTACTGGGAATGTTGAGATACCTTCTTATAGCTTGGACTACCATTTAGTTGTTGCTTTTGTGGAGGTAGGACTGCCATCATTTTCTGTGGTGTCTGTCTCAAGTTAAACAGTTATGGTCTAAAAGTTTTCTTTCTAGGTTGAACTTTATCTGGTTCTTTGATTAGAGAGAGTAGGCTTTTGTTGGAGAATTTTATCTTTGCACCTGTTGAAATTTCTAAGTTAATAGCTTCATTAATACCAAGTCTGGGATATATGTGGTAAAAGAAACTCTAGAGAACTTACCATCATGTGATTTTTCAAATCAAAGTTCCTAACCATTCTACTGCTTTCCCTCCATTTTCACAGTCTTCTTGTTTGTTTACATAATTTATACTGGGGTTTTAGTTGCATTTAGAAGATGAACAGGGAAAAATTGTTTATTCAATCTTCTTAGACATAGAAGTCCAATCTTCAGTTTTTTTAAAAAAAACATGATCAGACTTTTGTTAATAAGGATTATTCTGATTTATCCATATGATAAGTGAAGATATGCTAGAGTCATGGAAGCCAGGACACTTGGAAAGAGGCTATCATGGGCTTTTCATCTGGACACAATAGTGGCTCAGATTAGTTGTGGAGAAAGTGGAGAGAAGCGGTTAGATTAGAGATACATCTTAAATGTAGGCACAATACGGAAAAGCAGGTTGTCAAGACCCCATACATTTTGAGGCTTGCCTTTTCGTTTTCTTTTGATTAAATGGAATCAAAAATATGTCCAATAAGTTCCCTTTTCACAGAAGTGGTATAATGGGGTTTTCTTTCCTTTTCCTTCTTCATTCCATTTCTAGAGAAGTCTTTGGTATGATAGAAAACATCGATTGAAAACTTTAACAGAATGATGCAACAATTATGCATCAAGGTCAGTATTGGTGAAAGCTGATTTGCTGATTTGAGGAGACACAGGATTCCTCTTTAATTGACAGGATGGATAAGTTCTATTGACTACTTTTCCAATCTGGGTCTGGAACATGGTAAAGCTTTGGTGGATTTTTTTCAAAACTTAGTACTAGGTTGTGAGGATGGGGAGAATAGAAAGACAAAAAAATGAGAGCAAGAAAAAATTAAGAGAAAGATCCATGACACCCACCTTTTTGAGGCATGATTTTGAATGTGCCTGAATTTGAGTATCCCCTCAACACTGAGGAGCTACTGGGGACAATGGAAACATTCCTGAAAATGATGTTATAAAATCAAAACAAACACTGGTCCATGGAATATAAACAGTTAAAAAATAAACTTGCAAATTAGATGTTCCCTGAATTGACTTTTAGTGAATTGATGTACAGCTGTTTCATTATGCCAAACAATGAGATATCGTGAATACAATGTTTAGGAAAATCCAGAAACTGATTCCATGGACCTATTCTTATGTCAGTTGTCAGTAAAAGCTGACAAATCAGCACTTGAAATCACTATTGAAAAATAATGCTAAATACCATACAATAACATTCAGCAATTGCTCAATATGTTCAGTTACTAAGGTGTATTGCTTCCCATTGTTGTCTGATAACAATTCATTGACAGCTGTAGCTGGGAACTTTTCAGGATCACTGACTCCTTTGAGAATCTGAAGAAAGTTATGGAAACTTTCTAGAGAAAAATATATAAATGGAGCTGATATTCTGCTGGGACACACCATGATTGCATACTGACTGGTAGCTGTTTGACTGGTCAAACATATATTCCTATTGAATTATTCCTGACACACCAGTTGTTAAGTACTTAAAAATCAGTCCTGTATTAGTAGTACTGTATTATTAGTATTTCATATAAAGTATCAGGAATTTCCTGAGCGCTCTCCAAATTCCTTAATGGACTTGACAGAGACTGTGAACCTCTAGGCAACACTTCAGATCCAGAGCCTGTGTATGTGAATGGCTTCTCTTTCAAGCTATTTTCCATAAACATAAATTCTCTGGCCCAGGTTTCTAAAATTTATTTCTGTTACTTAACCCAGCAAGGGTTATATATAATTAGAGATGACTTTAGTATTTTCTCAATCACTATTCAAATTTTGGCTTCATTCCCAGCTTTAACCTAATTCACCTACCTTGATTCTCAAGAACCTTCTGAGTCCTTGACATCCAGCATCTTCTCTTACTACCAAACTTTGCACAGAATCTCTAATGTAGATTACTTTACTTAGTTCCTTGTTTTTCAAATTGTGGAATATGAACCAGCAGCATTGAAATCATCAGGGATCTTGTTAGAAATGTAGAATTCATTACTATTGAACCAGAATCTGCACTGTGAGAAAATACTAGATTTACATACTCTTAAAGTTTGAGAAACAATTCCCCAATGAAGTCTGATTTCTTTAGCAATATTGTGGGTGCCCCCAAGTCAGAGGAAAATTTGTTAGACACTTTGTAGAAGATGCCCAGTTTCCCAACAACAAATTTGACTCACCAAGTAAATCCACCGGTAAAACCAGCTACACTTCCCTGTCTGATGATTTTGCTTCTAATGTGAAAATTTTATTCCTGAGACTGATAGTGAAAGAATGTATATAGTCTGCTTAGTCTCCCCTTGAGACACTGGGCCCAAATATTGCAGTTCTGCTCTGTCGAGGCAGGGAAAACTCAGGGAGCAGGTTCGCTATGGAGCTACGCAGACAGGTCAAAAGGATGAGTCCCGGAATCCTCAGTGGCTTTTCAGGCTTTTAATTGTCTTTTGTGAGGCAACCAGGTACAGGGCAGCCTGGGGGCCTGAGGGGCCAGGAGGCTGGCAGGCCTCCCAGCCGCCCCCCCCCCCGCCACGAATCTTCACTCTTTCTGGGCTCTCTGTGGCATATTATGGTCTCTCTGCTGCACCCCGAACAGTCCTCTTGCCCACGCCCTGTTCTCTGCTGCCGCCACTGCTGCTGCTGCTTCTGCTTTTAAGCCCAGTCTCTCGCCCAGGTTTGCCCACTCACGTAGGCCCACACTCCAGGTGCCCGCCATAAGGCACGCGTGCAGGCCTGCAGAGCTCCATCATTGAGGGGAGGGCGGAAAAACCTGATGACTCTTTTGTTTACCCTACATGCACTTAGCAAGAATATAACAAATGAAATGATGTAAATTGGCTCTTCTTCCTTAGTAGTTTCAGAAGCTTTACTTCTGATTGTGTTGATGGGGAGGGTTAGGGTTGGTAGAAGAAATATAGGACTGTTTGTTGAATTTGAGTAGCAGATGAACAACAAAGGCATTTCTAGTGTGAGTGAGTCCCAAATATTGCATGAGGCATAAACTTACATTAAATATTCATGGGACATACTCATACTATAAAGAAATGTTTTGTTTACTTAAAGAATGTATTTAACGGTATCTCACATTTTTATTTGCTAAGTCTGTCAGCCATTGGAAAGGGAAAACTTAAATGCAGCAAAATTAATGGAAAATTAGAAGTATTTGAATATCAATGTTTATATTTTGATATAAAACATAAAAGAAACCCTTTGTGCCTTGTAAGATTACTTCTTGGTGTCAGGATAGCCGAATTTATTTCTTACCAAATTGGTGAAAAAGCAATTGGAAAAAACTTTGATTTTGCTATAATATGGGTCTTGCTTTTAAGAATGTGTATACTCTTGATGTAATACATCAAGCACCAGTCCAAATTTCAAATCAGTCACTCTGATGTGAAAAAACTAGGTATGCTACTAGGCAATTAGCTGTTGACAGCTGTTATATTTGGTAGAGATTTCTGCTGCTATGTCTTTGAGTTGTTAAATTCTTGTAGCCTTGACTGCACAGCTGTAGAGAATAGGGCTACTCCAACATATTACATTCAACAGTCTAATAGAATGCACACCTGTGGCTCTTTACATGCAAGAAATAGGCAAATGCTTGTTCATTCTGCCTTACAACTCAACTTAAATTAAATTTGACAAGTACTCCAAAAATACATAATTTTCCAGGTAACTAGTTTCTTCAGCAGCTTAGATGATATGAAGAAGTAATAAATTGGATGGTAATTAATTCCTTGGGTAACTTAACCCTGTGAATTTAGACTAGCTGGGGCTATGAAGTGCTCCTGGGTAACTGTAAAGTGAATTATGTGAGAGCAGTGTTTCACATCAGCAGGTTTTTTTAATATATAAAATTAAATGCTGCAAGCAAACTGTTAAAGAGTCTAATATATTTCAGTTTACCTACAACGTTTTGTATCATCATCTAAAAATGAGGAACTTTTGTGGTAGACAGCAGAGTTGAACACTCAATTAAAAACTGTTTGGGTTTCTCAGAAATTCATAATTTTATTGAAATGATTTTTCTCCTATTTTAAAGCCTCTTTAGTATGGCAACTAAAGAACAATCACAAAAGTAGAGAATCATAATCTCCTAATTACCAATACACCATCACCACAGTGTTCACTCTATTTTATTTCTTCCCCCCACATGTTTGGTTTTATCTTCTAGAATCCCAAGATGTCCCAATACCATTCTAATACCTTTCCTGTCTCAGATCTGCAATAAGCCTTCTTCAGGGAACCTGCTTCCTTTTAGTAGGAAATGGTACTTAGAGATAACAAACTGGGTGCTAGAGTTATTCTTTGCTACCAGGCAGGATATTGTTTCTGGACATTTTTAAGAACTCAGAAGGTCTGCGTTTTTGCATACTTGTAATCTACTAAATTAACCTTCCATGGTTTCTTGGGTATTAGTGGAAGAAAAGAGACACAGTTTGTTACTTAATACAGTAAAGGTAGCAAGCAACTCAGCACCTAATGCACCATTATCTCAAATCCCATTTCCCACAAGATGATTTAAAGAGGGTATGGGGTAAAGGAAAGACCTCTGCAGGCCCACACGTGTGCCTGATGGCGGGCAGCTGGAGTAGGGTGTGGACATGCGTGAGTGGGTGCACCTGAGCCAGAAACTGGGCTTATAAGCAACAGAAGAAGTGGCAGCAGCAGAAGCGACAGTGACAGCAGAGGCAGGAGAGAACGGAGTGTGGAGCAGAGAACCCTTGGGGTGTAGTAGAGAGGCCATGAGAGAATGCCAAAGAGCCCGACAGAGTGGCGATTCACTGGGGGCTGGGAGGCCTGCCCCCCCAGTCTGCCCTGTACCTGGTTGCCTCTCTACAAGAGACCATTAAAACCCTAAAAATCCACCGTGGGCTCCAAGACTCCTCCTTTACTCACCTGTGCAGCTCCATAAAGAAACCTGTTCTCCCTGAGTCATCCTGCCTCTACAGAGGGCCAAGGGTCACCTGATATGAGGTAAATATTTGGGTATTTTATGGATACAAGTATGTTTGTCTTTTGCTCTGGAGTAAAATAATGTCTTCCAAAGCTGTCCAAACATCTTTCAAATGGTGGTCAGGCGCAGTGCCCTTGCAAAGGAGAACTGTGCTATCGCCATGGATTATCATATCTCGATCAGTGTTCTCAATGCACATTTAAAATTAAACAATGAGTTGATTCTGTTATTTCCAATTCAAATTCAGGAAAGACAAGGTTTTACTTAATTTTGTTGATGTTACATTCTATTTTCTTTATCTCATGCCGCATATCCCAGTGCTCTTTGATGCAAATATGATTATTCATTTCCTTATCCTATTCAAGAAAATAATGCTCAGAATAAAAATACCAATATTGCCACTGAAAATATGATTAATATGATAACTATAATGGTTAATTTTTTTGGCATTTTTTTCCTTTACTGTATTTAAAGTCATTTGAATTAGTTCTCCTTTGTATGGTTATTTCATTAACTGGATGCACAGAGTATTTTTTTGTGTTATGTTCAGTTTTTATGTATTGTTCTTTTGAAATTTAGTTTTAACTTTTAATACATAAAATACTTACATGGCTTAAAAATAAAATAGGCAAAGCAAAATAACTTCAAAATTATCTGGCTTCTATTCCTGTTTCCTCCATAACAAATAGTACTGAAATACAAAGCCCTGTGGAGTGATCTTTTCATATTTTTGCCAGTCCAGCTTTGGGAAAGACTGAAGTGTGATTGGGGTGAGTCTCAGGGTAAATGCTTAAAGAAGCTGTCCCACAAGACTGAATATGTTTTAAGCTTTAACAGGGACAAAAATGTTAAAAATTAACAGAAACGTCACTTGACAATTCAATTGTTTAATTTTCATTTCACTTATAAGTTTAATTTTGTGAGTTTTGAAAAATACTTTTGTGAGTTTAATTTTAAAGCTATGTTTACCTTGTTAAATAAGATATTAAAAGTAAATAAAAACTATCTAAAATTCACAACACTAAATATGTGTATAGGAAATATCAATAAACTTCTAAATCATTTCTTTTAACCTTAAAGCACTTGTAGTTCTGAATAAAGTTTCAACCTACACTCAGACTTTTGGGACACCCTTGCAATTTTGTTAGATAGTATATTAATTTGCTAGGGCTGACATTACAAAATGTCACAGATTGGGTGGTTTAAACAACAGAAATGTATTTTCTCACAGTTCAGGAGCCTGGAAGTTTCCACATAAATTTTTTGGTAGGACACAATTCTGTTGAGACAGTGCATATGATTTTTCTCCTTGTTTTTCAAATGTAGCTAAGTACATTAATTGATTTTATACTTAGAAAATTAGATTGTTGGGATAAGTTCAACCTGATCATGATATTTATATATTAGTAAATTTTATTTACTAATTTTTAGGTGTATCAGACCATGTTGTGAGATAAATTTTACTGCAATCTTTCTTGAAATAGTTTTGCCAAATATTAATTATAAAAGCTTTCTTGGCTTCCTAAATTAATTAGGGAGTATCTATTTTTTTTTTAATTCCTGGAAACACCCCAAAAATTAGCTCAATTTTTTGAATCACAATTGAAGATTGGACTGAGAAGGTAAGATGGAATCAGGTAATAGAAGTCTTTTATTATCAGGCTATGGGCTGCAAAAGGTTTTTGAGAAGGGGAGGTGAAAAGTCTGATGTGCAGTGCGTGATCAGACATGAATCAGTGTACAGAAAAGTGAAAAGTGCTAAAGGAACAAAGTTCCGAGGGAACATTGCATAGCAGAAAGATCCTGGGCAACATATTCAATGTTCAGCCTTCAGTCTCCTTATTTTATAAAACAAAGATAATAATTAATTGGTGCAAAGTGCTGACTAGAGTGTATAGAACAGAGTGTGCATGCAATAACAATGAGCTGTTATTATTTTTCCTGTAATCACATCACCTAACTGTCAGATGGTCATTTACATTTATAAAATACACTGCATACGTTACCAGAAAGCTCAGAGCTTGGGCTGGAATGGGCCCAAGGAATGAATTGTCAAATCCAGCATGAAGGGCTCTGTTCATCCTGGCCCTTCTCTCACACAGGTCTGGGTCAGATCCTGAGGTGGGAGCATGAACCAGTTGTCTCTCGGCCAGCTCTTGACAAAGAGCATACTCAAATATATTTCTTTGAGAAGCAAATTTAGAAAATGTTCATGATTTTTTGGATAGTTTAGCTCTCTGTGAATGTTCTTTCCCCTGCAGTGTTAAAGAAAATTTACCTAAATTTGATACCATTTAGATTAACTTCTCAAGAAAGGAGATTGGACCTCGTGTAGTGTGCATTACCTACAATAAACTTTTACCTGCTGGTTTATGTTGATGATGTTTTGACATGCATTTCAAGCATCTCGTACAAATCTGGAGCTTGAAATATGAAAAAAATAAAATGAAATTTAAATTTACAGAAGCTTTTCTGAAAACTACCTTGCTGTTGAAATGAAGAGCACCAGTCCTCCTGGCCATTGCTGTTTCTGTTGCTTGCACCCTGAGTTTTCAAAATAAATTCAGTGTTAGACACTAGAATTTTGTGCTCCCCCCCCCCCAATCCATATGTTGTAAACTACTTCCCAATGTGATAATGTTAAGAATGTAGGGCTTTGGGGAGGTGAGTAGAATCAGATGAGATCATAAGCATGGAGCCCGCTTCCAGGGGAGTCGTGAAAACTCGATTTTCCTGTTCTGTTCTCTGCCAGTGAGGTCCCGATGAGAAGCCAGTGGTATACAAACCGGAAGAGCATTCTCACCAGAACCCACTATGCTGGCTCCCTGATCTCAGATTTTCAGCCTCCAGAACAATGAGAAATAAGTTTCTGTTGTTGATTAGCTGCCCATCACGCCGCCCTGCTGTGCAGTCTGAGCTGACTAAGACATCCAGGCGTGGTTCACGAGACAGCTTTGTGCGGGGTTAGTTGTGTATGTAACCAGCTGAGAGTGACACATACCTAGCTACCACTTTGGAATATATTTTTTAAAAGTTCATATAGCAGCTTGACCTTTAAAAGCACAATAAAGGGGGAATTTTTTTTAAAAAAAGATTTATTTATGCATACAAGAGCTGGGGTATAGGCCATAGGTTTGGGGGGGGGTAGGTGAGAGGATTCATCAGAGACAGTGGGGAGCAGAACAGACGGATTTACTGAAATATGCTGCTGAGGGGAGCAGCCATCGAGTCAGGAGAGGTCTGCTGCACCATGTGGTCAGCCCTGGCCGGGATCGAACTTGTGCTGCAGTGGCTGAGGATAGCTTCCTAGTGCTGAGTCTTTACCCCTTGAGCCACCAGGGAGGCCCAGGGAGAGTTTTTAAAATATTGCTAGAGAAATAAATGTGAGAATGTATACCAAAAATATGTCCTTCCTGCTTAGAATATGAAAATGGCAGCTTCTTGTCATGTTTATTAGAAAGCAGTAAATGCAAGAGCAAAGCATTTTTAACTGTATGCACTTTTAAAATTTAGAAGGAAGCTACACTGTTCAGAGTGAATAAAGTAAAAATAAAACTTAAAACAAACAACTGGCACTTTTTGTTGTATGGGGAAGAAAATTTCCTTCATTAAAACTCACACTGTTTGGAAAATCACAATGTTACCTCTAATCATGGTGCATTTTGTGTGGGGCTAACTTGATCACTTCAAAGATTTTACCAAAATCAGCCTATGTTTTGTCATTTTTACTAGGATAATGCTTTTAGTAACCACTTCAAATGCTTTCTTGATATAAATTGCAAAAGTGATGGAAAGAAGACAGGAAACCATTTGGAAAAACTCCCCTTTTTGTAAGAAAGAAAAAGATTTGGAAGCAAATTACTATATTTTGTTTTTCTATAAATAGGGATAATAATAGTTTAAATATTATAGGGTTGATATCAAGATGAGTTATTATGAGTTAATATTAATAAAGAATTTAGAACAGTGCCTTGTACATGATGCATGTTATATAAAAGCATGTTAGATGCATAAATAAAAGAATTCTTAGTATGCAACCATTTAGGGTAGAAATGTTAGTAATAATGTGCCATCAGAGAGGTGGTCAGAGGTATAATAGGAAGATTACTGTTATCGGAACACTTATTTGTGTATTTATGTTTATTATCAAGTGAAGTTGACCTAACCCCTTTAAATAGTTCTGCAAAGGTCTAGGCACACAGTGGCACCGGATGGTTTTCTTAAGTGTGAAAATGCTTTATTCTTCTTTCCTCTGTTAGCTTAATCTCTAGTTGCTTGGTTCTTGGAGAATGTTTTAGATTTTTCTTTAGGTCTTGATGTTATATTTCTATCACCTGAATATTGCAGCCCTATTATATTGCTCATTAAATTGTATGGTACAGTTTTAACATGCTCATCTCCCCAAAACACACACACATATGCACACTTGTGCATGCATCAGCATAGCACAGAATCACCGCTGAATCAGTGGTGGGTTAACCAAGGGAAATATACAATGTAAAAAAATATAAATAACAATAAAATATAAAATGATTAAAAAAAAAAAGAATAGCACAGGAATAGTCTTTACCATCATGCTGGATACATTTCTAATAAAGCTTAGCGTACTCAGAATTCATTTATTCTCCTGAGTGATTATTCAGTTAAAGGAAGGAGTGGTTTCATTCTTTGCTTCTTTCTGAAGTAGATTTAAGCTTTCTGTGATAATCTTAGCAAGTCACATTTGCTTGAGGTTTTAGAGGTTACAAAACCCTTTCTAGAAATTACCACCTTTGATTCTCATAACAACCCTAGAAGAGAACTAACATTCACTTTTTATTTGATGAGGAAACAAATCTCCTACTTACCTTAATATAGTTACTAATTGTAGAATTATAGTTTCCAGACTTAAATTCTTTTCCTAACTTACCTTCAGTCTTTTCCTAACTTGCCTTCACTCTATCACTCAAAGATAGATTTTTTTTTATATTTGTATTGTTATTTATGTCTTTTACATTTTGTATTCCCCTTGGGTAGCCAACAACCAATTCACCCGTGATCCATCTCCATGGTCCCTTGTGTTCTTTTCTATTCCATGTTGTGCCCTTATTCCCCACCCCACCCCTGCTGAGTGTCTCTCTCCTATTTGGTTTCCCTATAGTCCTGTTATAAGTGAAACCATTCGATATTTTTCTTTTTCTTTCTGGCTTATTTCACTGAGTATGATTCCCTCTAATTCCATCCATGTCGCGGCAAATTGCATGTGTTTATCTTCTTTCCATGCTGAATAGTATTCCATTGTGTATATGTACCACATCTTCTTGATCCAATCATCTATTTTTGGACATCTGGGTTGCTTCCATACCTTTGCTATTGTGAACAGTGCCGCAATGAACATATGGGTGCATGTATCCTTTCAGATTAGTGTTTTTGTGTCCTTTGGGTAAATTCCCAAAAGTGGGATTGCTGGGTCGTATGGGAGCTCCATGTTTAGCAGTTTGAAGAATCGCCATACAGCTTTCCATAGTGGTTGTACCAGTTCACATTCCCACCAGCAGTGTAGAAGAATTCCTTTTTCTCCACATCCTTTCCAGCATTTGTTGTTGCCTGTATTTTTAATGTGTGCCATCCTCTCAGGTGTGAGGTGTTATCTCATAGTGGTTTTGATTTGCATTTCCTTGATTACAAATGATGTTGAGCATTTTTTCATGTATCTGTTGGCCATTTGCTTTTCTTCTTTGGAGAAGTGCCTTTTCAGCTCTTCTGCCCATTTTTTGACTGGGTTATTGGCTTTGTTTTTGTTGAGTTGTGTGAGTTCCTTGTAAATTTTTGTTATCAGTCCTTTATCAAATGTATTGTGTGAAAAAAGCTTTTCCCAGTTGGTAGGGTGTCTGTTAGTTTTGGTTAATATCTTTTTTGCTGTACAGAATCTTTTTATTTTGATGTAATCCCATCCGTTTATCTTGTCTTTCACTTCCTTCGCTTTGAGGGATGTGTCTTTCAAGATTTTGCTGAGATGTATGTCGTGTAGTGTTTTGCCTATATTTTCTTCTATACGTTTTATGGTTTCAGGTCTTACATCCAGGTCTTTTATCCATTTTGAGTTGACTTTTGTGCAGGGTGTGAGATAGTAGTCTAGCTTCATTTTTTTTGCATGTGGCTGTCCAGTTTTCCCAGCACCATTTATTGAATAGACTGTCCTTGTTCCACTGCATTTTCTTTGCTCCTTTGTCAAAGATGAGTTGTTCATAGATATGTGGCTTTAATTCTGGGTATTCTATTCGGTTCCATTGGTCTTTCTGTCTGTTTTTGTTCCAGTACCATGCTGTCTTAATTATTATGGC
>PVIJ01000788.1:0-247522 GCA_004024925.1 Scalopus aquaticus
GGGAGGAGGCGGAGGGAGGGAAGGAAAAGCACACAAAATGGAATAGAAAAGAACACAAGGGACCATGGAGATGGATCACGGGTGAATTGGTGGTGGGCTACCTAAGGGGAATACAAAATGTAAAAGACATAAATAACAATAAAAATATATATAAAAAAATTTCAAGGGGTTCCCACTTCAGTAAAATTTTTAGAAGTGCAGTGGTTAAGGTATGTCATGTATCTTCTAAGATGAAGGCTAAATTGCTACATTTGCCCTTTCTTACCACGAAAGAAAATGGGCACAATACCAAGTAAACTTCTTTGCATTTTGGACCAACATATTACAACATACTCATTTGGATATACTACTCTGGACCCCAAAAGGTGCTAGCTTTGAGTAGAGCCCATAATAACAGAAGAATCTACAGCAGGTCTAGATTATGGTTCAAGGTACCTGTTACTTAGGTGATATGACTGAGCAGATCCAAAGATGTTTAAAGTGTCAGTGGTAGAGATTCTATTTGTAGACTCTTGTAGGTATAGAGAATAATGATATTTTTATTTGATTTAATTTTAGAACCCGAACCTGAAGAGCTTGAAGGCTTTTTAAGAGTTGAAAAAGTTGGAGAGGTAGAGGAAGAGACTAAGAAGGAGGAGGAAGAAGATCTAGAAATTAGTGCAGAACAATCAACAATACCAGCCAATTTGGAACGACTTTGGTCCTTTTCCTGTGACTTAACGAAAGGCCTTAATGTGAGCAGTCTTGTCTGGAATAAGACAAATCCAGTAAGTGGTCACATTTAACAATCCTGTCTCTTAACATTCAAGTTCAACTGCCAAGTTCTAATGAAGAATTTTTTTTCTCAGACGTTAGGTGAGGGATTAAATGGACATAACCTCTTGTTTGAAACTGCCTCTAAACTGAGTCCATGCTTCAAAAGGAGAAAATGCAAATATTTACTAAACAATGTTTTTCTCCTTTAATATAAAGACATCATCATTCCTTTTTAGGCACTGTCTTTGGGACATGACGTTCTATGAATACATATCAAACGAATGCATATCAAATGATAATATATGATTTATTTTAACATACTCCAAATTCACATACCCAAATTGTATTCTTTTAAAAGTAATCCTATTCAGAAGTATATTTTTAATTCAAAGTGACCCTATAAATATGCATATAATTTTGAGATTCCTTAAACTATTAGTTAAAATAACAAATACTTAAATAGTTCTTACTCTGTGCCAAGGACCTTTGTAAGAATTTTACTTCTGTTAACGCAACAGTTCTATGAATTGGGTACTATTTTTTGCTTTATGTTCACAAGGAAACAAAAGCACAAAAAGGATAAACAGCTTGCCCAAAGTTATACAACTAGTAAGTGAAGCAGCCAGAATTAAACCCCAAACATCTGGCTCCAGAGTTCTTGCTCTTAACTACCACACTACCAATAATCATCTTATGGCAAATTAGATGAATCATCAAGCTCGGGAATGGTATGTTTGCTTGTAGAAGAGATGATTAAAGAGTGACAAGACTGATTTTCTTTGGGCTTTATAAACTGATTCTGATGACAGTTTTCAGCAAGCCATTTGAAAAGCTTTTTATTTAACGGTAGTATCTTTGGAATAAATATTTAGTGTATTTCTTAAGAGGTCTAAAATAATTTATTTAAAATATATTGTATTATGTGTGCTTGAGAATAAGTTTTATTATTTTATTGAACCTCATAAGTTACTATGTGCAAACATGACATTGTTGTCATGGTTATTAAAAAGAAGAAGGTCTATAATCATTTTAATTGAAACCTAAACCTAAATAGCACATAGTATCAATTATGTAAATTATTTTTTGACAAAAATAGAATACTTTTAGCATATATTTTTCTTTATAAGACTGTATTTGGGAATATCTTGGAAATAATTGGGATTTCACAAATCAATAAACACAGAGATGGATTTTTTTTAAGAAATAATATACTACCATTTAAAAGTTAATATATTGCTATACAGAGTAAAGTTAAATAATTTTGAGTGAAGCAAAAATCTGGCAAATGGCATCTATACTATTTATTAATTCATTCTAGAAATATTTATTGAATATCCACTTTGTGCCACATACTATAAAGTATTAAAGATATAATAGTTATTAAGTCATATATAGACCCTGCTCATATAATAGTTTCCTATGCCCTTGGATAAGGGACATTAATAGTGCTTTGCAAGCACATAAGAGAGACTTGGCAACATGTCAGCAAAAGACTTCCCCTTGTTGACTCTTGAAGAGATAACTAGGAGTTTGTCAATGTTGGAAATAAAATGGTGAGTGGTGAAGAGTGTTATAAGGCAGAGTAAATTGTAAAGACATGATATTAGCTTGAACATAGGGTGACAAGAAAATACAA
The DNA here is from genome assembly GCA_004024925.1 of Scalopus aquaticus. Classification (NCBI taxonomy): domain Eukaryota; kingdom Metazoa; phylum Chordata; class Mammalia; order Eulipotyphla; family Talpidae; genus Scalopus; species Scalopus aquaticus. Next base: position 2,393 of record PVIJ01000788.1, read on the forward strand.
TAATGTATTTTTTATAAGGGTTTATGATTATATAGAAGAAACTGAATTTGGTTAAGCATTAAACTTTGTCTCTATGTACTTACATAAGCATTTCTTGAAATGACCTATTCTATTAATCAGTTTGGGCCTGTACAAAATACTAAATATTTGGTGTTTAAGCAACAGAAATTTATCACAGTCTGGAGACTAGGAAGTCTAGGATCAAGATGCTAACTGATTTTGTTCCCGCTAAAGGCTTTCTTCCTGGCTTTTAGGCAACTGCCTTCATGCTCTATCCTCATGTGGTGAAATAAACAATTTCATTGTGTTCCTCTTCTTATAAGGCCACCAACCCTACTGGATTAGGACCCTAATTTTATTACCTCATTAAACCTTAATTGCTTCCTCAAAGCCCTGTATCCAAATATAGTCACTTTGGGTTTAAATCTTCAGCAAATAAATTTTATGAGTGAAGGTAGACACAATTCAGTTCTTTCCACCTGTCTTTGACTTAGGTGTATTTTATTTTACATTAGAAATGATTAAGTTCTCAGAAAACCATAAAACATTATAATGTGATATTCAATTTTGGGAGATTCCTTCAATGTGTAAAAGGAATTGTTAGCATTTGGTTATATTTTGGTATTCAGTCTGAAAAGATGACTGTTGTTATTAATTGCTCAAGAAGATGGAGGTGTAGAGTGAAAATAGATGAAATACTGGTATTTTTCCCTCTATTAAAATGCCTTACCATTATTTTTAGCATAGTTAATTAATATGCATTAATGTGTACCAATATTTTATGCAATCCTTTCTTATTTTAAGTGTATTTCTGATTTTTAGGATCTTTTGGCTGTTGGCTATGGGCACTTCGGATTTAAAGAGCAAAAAAGAGGATTAGCATGCTGCTGGTCAATTAAGAATCCTGTGGTAACCCAAACAGGGATAAGACCTATTTTTATTTAATTAAATGTAGACATGATTTCAATAAAGTAGGTAATTATATGTAATAATTAAACAAGGTCAAGAAAAAATTATTGACCAAGACTTTGCTTTAAATAGGTAATGATTAAATTTTTTTCTTGTCAATATACAATAAAGAAAATTTATTCGCAATTTAATTTGATGAATATTTATTGAATATCTACTCTGTACTGTTAGCTCTAATGATGCAGAGTTTTGCTGTTACTGATTATCACTGCTAAATACAAAGGATATATTTGTAAGTGAAAATCCTTTGAAAACTACATGTGACATTTAATACTAGGTTGTTTCTTAAGTGACTAATTCCTTAGCATAAGACAGTTTTCTCTTGTCTTTAATATACATAAATAGATTAATATGACCATCTTACTGCCATGAATTTTTCAAAGAGAATAAGAACTGCAGTCATACGTTTTGTTAATCAATCTGTTACGTCACAGTTTTACTGCTAGTTTTAATCTACAACTGAAATGTGAAGTGGAATGCTTAGAAGGATCAGAGGATCATATAAAAATAATCATGTATTTTATGAATAGTCCCAGTCTGTTACAAAGCTAGGTTTATAAAGAATAATAGAAATCAAGAAGCAATTTTAAACATCTGGAAGGATCAATATGTGTTGCATCATCAGTAGTTTGTCTTATTTTTTATGTAGGTTGTTAGAAACAAGAAAGGATTTAAATTGGACATTAAAAAAAAACAATACAACTCTTGACAGATTTGTAGAACAGCATGCTTTAGAGAGCTTTGGCACTTATTCTATGTGTTATTTATAAATTATTAGAGAACCGGGACATAAATAAAAATAAGGATTAAAAAAAATTATTAGAGAACCTAAGCATTCGAAACAGATAGTGAGAGACAATCATATATCCTAGATAATTTGTTTAGAGCCCATTGTTTGTTTCTTTAAGAAGGCAGAGCTGTGATGGTCATACAAATCCTGCTAAAAGATGACCAAAATGTGATAATTACTGTAAGCTATATTCTTCAAGTTAGTGAGCCATTAGTCATGCTTTTATCAAAATGAATTATTTATTGACGTTTTGCCCTTATTACTACTAGAAGTTAGAAAGAGAGGAGTAATTAAATGTAGACTAACTCTTCTTGCACCCTGTTGCTTCCAGACTAGTCAGCCGTCAGCCACCATAGTACCCTACCTAATTGCAATGCACAAAACCAAGTTTAAAATGTAATATAATTGTTTCTTTATTCAGTGGCCAGAACGCATTTATCAGAGTCCATGTGGAGTTACTGCTGTGGATTTTTCAATTGGAGCACCTAACCTTTTAGCAGTTGGTTATCACAATGGCAGTATCGCAGTTTATAATGTACAAAGCAACAGTAACATTCCTATTCTGGATAGTAGGTAAGAATCCAAGAATTAGACAAACATGGAATACATGATTTTTAGGGAAGAAGTTAAAATTCTCTGTTATTGACCTTGAGTGAATGTTTATATTGTTATTAAGAACGATGCCACTTTATTTCAAATATTTAGTTACATTTTCTCTTCAGCTGAAATGCTCTATCCTAATATCTCCATCATCTTCTCTACCCACCTCACCAACAATTTCCTTTGACTTAACAGTTTATGCTTATTTGTTTTTATTTTTTTCCAGCTTTCTTGTGGTATAATGACAAAAATAGAAATATGTTTAGATTATATATGTGATCACAGAATGCTAATTTAATGTGTGTATACATGTATATGTATGTAATATGTATGTACATTGTATTTACACACACATATACTTTGTGACATGGTTACTAAAGTCACTTTAACACGTCTGTCACATCTCACAGTTACTGTTTTTTATAATAAGAACACATAAAATCTACTCTCTTACTAAATTTCAAGAATACTATAACTGTTAACAGTAACGCAGTACTATACATTGGATATCCAGAAGTTATCTAATTTATCAAACTCAAAGTTGTAGTTTTTACCATTTTTGTGTAACCTTCAGGAAACCTCATTCTTTCTTTTGTAATTTCTCTGTATAACCTCTCATCATACCACTTATCGTGCTGATATGAAGTGCTTACATATATACCTTCCACAGGAGACTGTAAGTCCTTAAGGACCTAAATCCTAAAGGATTAAGTCTTATTTTCCTTTGTATCCTCAGTAGGTCATACAATAGGGGCATGTGTAAGCAATACCATGTTTGAGCAAAGGTGGAAGCATGGATGTGTGGATGGAGAAGTCATATTAAGAAAAAGAAAAAAATTAGTTGTGAAAAGTATTGAGTTAGGTTTTATAATAGGCCAAGTACCAATGAGGATAAAATGAGGTGTAATATTTATATTAGTGTTTGAATAAATTTAACAAGAACTAGAAAGGTATTAATGCCACATCTTCTTGATCCCCTCATATGTTTTGGGGAACTTAGGTTGTTTCCATAGCTTGGCTATTATAAATAGTTAAAACAGAGACTCTAAGCTTTACTTAGAAATTATTTGCATAGATGTGTAAGCATGGTGCTTTATGCTTGTTTCTAGGAAGAGAGTGAATAACTTTAAAAAATAATCAAAAATAGCTGTAATTTTATGAAGCATCGGGACTATTATTCTAGAGGGTTTGTATAAAAAAATCAAGAGTCAATAATACGTACAAAGCAACCCATTAATCTGATAAGAAAATGAATAATCTGAGGAGTGATTTTAATTCTTCAGAAAAATTTTAAATCTGAGAGAGAGAGAAAGAGAAAATCATGCCAGTGGGCTATCCTGAAATATAAGGATGTGGCAACTGTTTACTTGAATAAGATTTAAATAACTTAAATAAGTGGTTTTAAACTATGAAAAAAATCCTATAAAGATGAAGATACAGACATTCAATGTGATCTAAAATAAACTAAATTTATACATTTTTGAGAAAAAAAATGAATGTACAGGGTAAGATAAGTCGATTGTGAAAAGAAAGAAAATAATTTTGTATTTCTGCTATAACAGCTAGTATAATTAAAGGCAATAGTATTTTCCTTTTGTAAAAAATGAGAAAAAAAGCAACAAATATTAGGTGGCAAAGTGATTATTTTTCCTGTTTTTCAAAATATTTAGCATAAAAAGTCCAGTTTTGAGCAAAAGCATCAGTTGATAAGTACATTATGGTGCTCTAGGGAGATGTCTTTATCACTTAATTAGCAAGTCTTTTAAAAATTATGATTGTGTATTTAATACTATTTTTCATTTTAGTGAGTCACCTCAAAAACATTTGGGACCTGTATGGCAACTACAATGGATAGAACAAGATAGAGGCACAACAGGTGATGACAAAAGAGAAATACTAGTTTCTATATCAGCAGATGGAAGAATCTCCAAATGGGTTATACGGAAAGGACTGAACTGTCATGGTAAAAAAAAGAAAACTTCTTAAAAATACATAAACACAATATATACATATGTATCAAATTATCTTGCTTTTGTTATATGCTAAATTGCACATGATATCTGAAACATTTTTTCATGTGGTACACAGCAAGATATTTTTTTCTTTAAAGATTTGATGCGTTTGAAGAGAACTGCTGTTGCTAGCAACAAAAAAGGAGGGGAAAAGGAAAAGAAAGGTGAAGCTTTGATAGCTCGACAGGCTCCTGGAATGTGTTTTGCTTTTCATCCCAAGGTAAATTATTGCAATTAATTGCTATTGTATAACATCTTTCAACAATTGGTGTATATTAAGAAATGAGGACAAAAACATGTTTAAAAAATATTATGCCTTGTAAGTATGAAAAATAGCAAATGCAGACATAGCTACCAACCTCAGGGAGGATGGCACATTCCAGGTGGCTAGATTATGTCTTTTATCTGCTTTCTGGAGGAAAGATTAATATTTCTGAGAAATTGTGGGAGGATCCTTTTATAACTGCATGCTTAACTTGAATACATTTCCCTGCCCTCTTGGGTACTTAGCTACTCTATCATTTTTATTTATACAAACTAAATCCACTGTACAGCCCTCTGTATTTCAAAGTGAGTGGCCATTCTCATGGTTGTGGGGATTAGGAAAACCACTTTAGTTCATACTTATCAAGACCAGGAGCAAATCAGTGCACATTAATGAAGTTCATTGGAATCAGAATACTTAGCCACTTAGACAGATTTTTAAGAAAATGTATCTCATGTTTTCAGTTTTATGTAATATGGTTATTCTTTAGTAATACTATCATCTACAAAATTAGGCAAACCAAAACTTAAGCTGCTGTCTGTTCTATCCTGTCATCCAAATGATATTTAAACCTTATTTTCCCAGTAAGTATTTCTCAATACTTTCAGTGCAAGCCTACTACTGCTAGTGTAATTCAGGCTTTTATTACATTTTACTTTTACCACTTTAGTCATATAATAGCTGTGTTCATTCTCATATTCTTGTAGTCAGTTTCTCACCTAGACTCTAGAACAGTGGTTCATAATATGAACAGATGTGCGTGGGGGGAAATATTTTCCCACCAGGGGAAATTTCGTAATGTCAAGATATTTTTTTTGTTGTAGCTGGTGAGGCATGGTAAGGAGTGCTATTGGCATCTCATAGATGGAGGCCAGGGATGCTGCTAAATATCTGCAGGGCACAAGATATTTGTTTTCCCTGCTCCACCCCAAACAAAGAGTCAGTTGGCCCAAAATTTCAATAATGCTGGGTTGAGAAATTTTAATCTGGTGTCCTAGAAATGCCCTTGGCATAAAGAATTTTAGAAGGAATTTGAGATGATCATGTAGTCTGCAAATAAAGACATTTTACTTCTTTCTTTCTAAATTGATTACCTTTTGTATCTTTTTTTCTTGTTTGATTGCAATGGCTAGAGCCTCCAGTACAATAATGAATGGAGGTGGTGAAAATAGACATCCCTGTTTTGTTGCTGACCTTAGGGAAAAAGCATTCAGTCTTTTATAGCTAGGTATGATGTAAGTTGAAGATTTTTTTGTAGCTGCATTTAATTGGGTGGAGGAGTGCCCATTATGTTATTTATAGGGAGTTTTTATTAAGAATGGCGTTTGTGATGAAGGCCCTTGAAATTCTAAGGATAGAAGGAGCATACTTTAACATGATAAAAGCCATATATGCCAAACCCACAGCCAATATTATTCTCAATGGTGAAAAGCTGAAAGCCTTTCCTTTAAGATCAGGAACAAGACAAAGATGTCCATTCTTGCCTCTGCTTTTCAATTTAATACTGGAAGTCCTAGACAGAGCAATAAGACAAAAGAAAGACATACAGGGAATTCAAATAGGGAAAGAAGAAGTAAAACTGTTACCATTTGTAGATGATATGATAATATACATAGAGAACCCTAAAAACTCCACAGAAAAACTAAAATAATAAACCAGTAGCAGGACACAAAATCAGCACACAAAAATCAGTAGCCTTTCTATATGCAAACACTCAGTCTGAAGAAGAAGAAATTAAGAGAACCATCCCATTCACAACTGAAACAAAATATTCAAATACCTGGGAATAAACTTAACCAAGGAGGTGAGTGACCTATACAAAGAAAATTATAAAACATTGTTAAAAGGGATAGAAGACATAAAGAAATGGAAACCATCCTCTGCTCATGGCTTGGAAAAATTAACATTAGAAGAATGGCTATCCTACTGAGAGTAATTGCATATTCAATGCAATCCCAATAAAAATCTCAACGACATTTTTCAAAGAAATAGAACAAATATTAATAAAATTTATATGGGGCCACAAGTAACCTCGAAAGTCAAAGTTCTCCTGACTAAAAATTAGGAGAATGGAGCTATCACATTCTCCAGACTTCAAACTATACTACAAAGCCATAATAATTAAAACAATATGGTACTGGAACAAAAACAGACATACAGACCAATGGAATCAAATAGAAAGCCCAGAAATAAAGCCACAAATATACAGACAACTAATCTTTGACGAAGAAGCAAAGACTATGCAATGGAAAAAGAAAGGAGTTTGTTCAATAAATGGTGGTGGGAAAACTGGACCATCACATGCAAAAGAATGAACCTAGACCACTACCTCACACCATGCACAAAAATCAACTCAAAATGGAAAAAAGAATTGAACATAAGACCTGAAACCATAAAATATATGGAAGAAAATATAGGTAAAACGCTACATGACATACATCTTTAAAGACTCATCCCCCAAAGCTAAGAGAGTGAAGGAAAAGATAAAGAGCTGGGATTACATCAAACTAAAAAGCTTCTGTACAGCAAAAGAAACATTGGCCCAAATAAAGAGACACCCTACTGACTGAGAGAAAATATTTTCACTCCATACAACTGATAAGGGACTAACCACAAAGATCTACAAGAACTAACATGACTGAACAAAAACAAAGTAAACTATCCAGTCAAAAAATGGGCAGAAGAGCTAAAAAATACTTCTCCAAAGAGGAAATGCAAATGGCTGTGATGAAAAAATGTTTAACACTCCTTATAAACAGGGAAATGCAAATCAAAACCACCATGAGATACTACCTTACACCAGTGAGAATGGCACATATTAAAAAAAAACTAGCAACAACAAATGTTGGCAACAATGTGGAGAAACAGGAACTCTCCTACACTGCTGGTGGGAATTCAGACTGGGCCAACCACTATGGAAAGCTGTGTGGAGGTTCCTCAAACTACTAAAAATGGAGCATCCATATGACCCAGCAATTCCACTCCTAGAAATCTACCCAAGGACACAAAAACATTAATTCCAAAGGATACCTGCACCCCTATGTTTATTGCAGCACTATTTATAATAGGTAAGATATAGAAACAACCCAAATGCCCAAAAATAGATGACTGGATCAAGAAGATGTGGTATATACACAATGGAATACTATTCAGGAATCAAAAAAGATAAACTCATGCCATTTGCAGCAACATGGATGGATCTAGAAGGGATTATGCTCAGTGAAATGTCAGGAGGAAAAGATAAAATATTGGATAGTTTCATATATAGGAGGAATATAGGGGAACCAAATAAGGTATCAGGGGAAAAATAATAATAAAACAAAATTAACAGGCAACTATAAATCAGAGACATTCTGCAGGGGAGGGGGGAGGGAAAGGAAAAGGGATAAAAACAAGGGAGGGAAGAGCACAAGGGACTATGGCAATGGTGCACAGGGGGTGAATTGGTGATGGGAATTCTATGGGGACTACACCCATAGAATATTCCTGTCCTCAAATAATGAATGTATTCCCTTTTCTTTACTTTTAAAAAATAATTTGCATACAATTACTGTTATTTATTCATTATATATCTGCTAGAAATAATTAACCATCTAGTCCTGGAATTTTCTTTCGGGATGATTTTAAACTTTAAACGAAAAATTCAAATTTTAAATCAAAATAAAGATATATGTCTCTTTTCTTCTTGAGTGAGTTCTGGTAATTTGTATGTTCCAAGGAATTTGTGTATTCCATCTAAGTTGTCCTAGTGTACTAGTTGTACTAATTCCAAATAGTAGTAATTTGTATCATTTCTTTCTCTGATTAGACTGTAGTTATCCATTTTTACTGATCTCAAAAAGACCTAGTTTTTTAATTTCTTTGACTTTCACCATTTTTTTCCATATCATTAATTTCTATTTTGATCTTTATTCTTTTATTTCTTCTACTTTGTTTTTATTTGCTCTTCTTTTTCTAGTTTTTAAGGTTGAAACTGAGGTTATTGATTTTGTGACCTTTCTTTCTAATATATGCATTTATGTTATAACGATCCCCCTAAGTGCTGCTTTGGCAGTAACCCTCAAACTCTGATGTGTTACATATTTTCATTTTGTTCAGAATACTTTGTAATTTCTCCTTTGATTTGTTCTTTGATCGATCAGTTATTTAGAAGCTGAAACCTCTGTTCCATCTGTGTCATACTTCAACTTAAATCTCTATTTCTGATTCCTTCAGAGTTTGTTCCTGAGACAACTGCCTAATTACCCTCTTGCATAGAACTCTCAGTCTTAAGAGTAATATACTAAGGAACCCAACTCCAGAAAGTAACCTCAGTAATCTCTAATCTACTTATAAGTGACGTTGGGAAAATCTTATTCATTAAAAAAATGGAATTAGATCCCTACCCAGTCACACACAAAAATCTTTTAGAAAATAAATGTAGAATATCTCTATGTCCTCAAAGTAAAAAAATTTCTTAAAGCACAAAAATGCTAAGTATACTAAAACATAAAATGCAAACTGTGTTAAAATAATAACTTACATTTATCAAGTAACACTAAAGAAAGTAAAAGTACAAGCCAAACACTGAGAGACCATATTTACAACATATATAAGAGACAAAACATATGTAATAAAGTATATAAAAAATGTGTACCAAGGCCTCCCTGGTGGTGCAACAGATTGAGCACAGCACTATGAAGCTATCCAGAGCCACTGGGCATAAGTTTGATACCTGTCTAGGGAGATTCCCACATGGCATAGCAGATCTCTCCTGCCTCACCCGCAGCTCCCCTCAGCAGTATATTTCTGCCGATCTGCCTGTTCTGCTCCCCATTCTGTCTCTGGTGAATCCTCTCACCACCCCACACCTCTGGCCTACACCCCAGTTTTTGTATGCATAAATAAATAAATCTTTAAAAAAAAAGAATTTGTACCAGTGAATATGAAAAAGACAGGTTATTAGTAAAATGGTCAATAGATAAAAGCAGAAGAGGAAATGCAAGTGGAAATAAACATAAACATGTGGTCAACCTTATTAATACTCACATAAATAGAACCTATGTATAAGATAACATTATACAGAATGGTAAAATTTAAGGTTTCTAATAAACCAGCTGTTGAAGAGAATGTGAATCAAAGGGAACTTTGTATACTGCTGAAAGTAAATTGATAATACTACTTTGGGGGAAAATTATACTTTATTATGTAATTCAAAACTGCATATATCGCATGATCTAATGGTTGTGTTCCTGAGTATTTCACTAGATCGGTGTGTTTCAACTTTTAATATATATGCAAGTTGCTTGGGAGTCTTGTAAAAATTCAAATTCTGATTCAATAGATCTGAGATTCCACAACTCAAAAATGCTTTAGGTGATCCTTACTCTTAACTAGCCAAAACTTTCAAACTTTTGACTATGATTTCACTATACAGTTAAACCCCCTACTGAGAGCATACATTTAGGGTATGAGACTCCATCTGGGTTAATCTCTTGTTCCCAGCAAAACTAATTTCTTCAGCAATATATATTATTAAGGCATCTTTCTTCCCATTGACTAATTATAGTGAAACAACACTATTTTCCTGAACTGACGGTTCCATTGTTATGTCACTCTAAATGTTAGATTATTTCTTTCTCAGTTAACTCAATGCTTGTTCTTGAACAAACTTAGATTGTCTTTGCACTGTATTCCTTTGGGCAGTTTAATTATTGTAAAACCATGATAGAAAAAAAATTATCTTTAAGATAGTATTTCTGTTTTTTGTTATTGAATCAATTTTAATAGATTTTAGATGGTCTTCTGTTTTAGCCCATTTTCTAATTTATTACATGCGCATGCACTGTGATTTTTTTCATATTGTAGGATACCAATATCTATTTGGCTGGCACTGAAGAAGGTCATATTCACAAATGTTCTTGTTCATATAATGAACAATACCTAGATACCTACAGAGGACATAAGGTTAGTTTAATTATAATAGATATAGAAAATTTGATTTATCATGAAATATTTTTGAAAAAGTAGCATTATTACATACTACTTTTACTATAAAGTAAGTTTACATCTTCAGAGCTAAAAATAGCAACTTGAATTAAGTGGGTTTTTTTGGTATAGAAATCACTAATAACACTGATCAACAAATTTTTACAAAAGTCATATTACTGAAATAAAATTAGTCATTTCCTATCAGTTTGTATGTGCTCAACACGAATATGACAGTCAAATTCTAATTTTGGCTTTAGTTTTTTGTAATCTGCAATAAATGGATGTTTACTTCACGAAATGCATGCCAATAGTAATAGGCCTATGGTTAATCCCTGTAAAAAATTAAGTCATAGACTACTTCTTAGATTTCTTCGCTTGTCTCTTGTACAGATGTTCAGGAGGACCTCTGGGGAGTGTCCAGCAGTAGTCAGCCAGCATTATAGTGGACCATTTTCCCTGGTATCTTTGTTCCATTGATGAACAATGTTCCACTGATGTCTTTATGTTCGCCATGTTCAGCACAAACCATACCACAGTTTTCAGGGAATAAATCCAGATGGGAATGAAGGAAGTGGATTTTTAGAGACATATTGCAGCCAAGTTTCTGACACTGCATCAGCATGTCTATTACTAGTTCCTTGTAGTTTTCTGCCCTAACATGCTCAAGAAAGTTTGGAGACACTAGGCGAAAAGCATTCCATGCTTGTTTCGCATCACCCTGCAGCAAGTTGTTGAACCGGTCATTTCAATGCAGACGGAATGTTTGGGTAGACTATTCTCGACTTCTTTTGCTTCGTTATTCCACCAGAAAGAGGAACCAAGCAGAAGTAACAGTCTTTTATGTGGTTGCTTGGCTCTCACCACACCATGGGCACTGCAAACGGCATTGATGGTCTTTTGCAATTTAACCACTGTGAAAACTGTGTTGTACATGCAGCACCGCATATATGCAGGACCCAAGGCTAGTCTTGGTCACCAACCTTGCATCCAAAGTAAAGATAAGACTTCTTTACTTGAGAAGTGAGACTTTTCTTCTGGTTGGCAAATGTCACTTCCCCACAAATACAGCAGAAATTGTCCACGCTATTAACACACTTTCAAGGCATGACTGTTCTGTATTGTACCTAAATGGATACAATCATAACAGTTGGATAAAATCATAACAGTTCTATGGAACAGTAGCTTCAACTGTCTTGCACAAAGTCTGAAATATTTTCAATGCTCAACCTTACCGACAGGGCTTTTTATAGTGCACTGCTGATGTCAGTTTACTTCAGCAGCCACCTGGCAGTAGTATTGCATTGCATCAGAAAATGATTCAATCAACTCTGGATGATGTGTGCATGATGGTATTGTGCAATGTGATGCAATACGACATAATTCTAGGCTGATTGAGGATGTTGTTGCAGTGCTACTGGATAAATTTACACGGTAAAACCTAAAATGAATTATATGAAATATCTTCAAAATGAGAGCTAATAAAAAAATTTCAGGGTTATATTCATGTTCAGCACACCAAGATACTATAGATTAGGGCCTTTTATAGTCAGTAATGATCTCACTGTTGACCAGTGTAATATGTGGGGCATATTATTTGGCTTCTAGATGTCTTTGATTTATTCTTGCAAATTATGGAAGTCATAATCTTTATTTGCTCCTAAAAGCAGTAACAAAAAATTAGTTTGCTTATGGTAATGTGTAGCTTTCAAAGTAAAATTGTCTCTTGCATGTACATATTTTCTAATCTTTTATAATTGGTTCATCTATGCTTTCTTCATTTTCTCATTTCTGTTTTTTCCTAATGCTCATATATTTTAAGTAAATAAATATAATAAGTATTAATACTTAGTGATTATTATAGCATCTGTATATTTTTATGTGGCATAATTTAGGGAATATTTAATTTTGAACTTACTCTCAGCTAAAATAATATCTATACAATACTGCATGACACAGACCTTCTAGAAATTTTTAATTTGTTGCTCAAGTTTTAAGTATAAAATGATAAATCATATTTGCCTATGTGTTTTCTAATTTTAGGGTCCAGTGTATAAAATAGTATGGAATCCATTTTGTCATGATGTATTCTTAAGCTGTTCTGCAGATTGGGGTGTTATTATATGGCAACAGGAGCATTCCAAGCCATTTTTGACTTTTTACCCAACTACTTATGTCGTTTATGATGTTGCTTGGTCTCCAAAATCATCCTATATATTTGCAGCTGCCAATGAGAACAGAGTAGAGATTTGGGACCTTCACTTTAGCATGTGAGTGTCAATTTTTTTCTTGGGAATATTTTTAGTAGAAACAGTTCAAACTAAATGATACCTGATAGTTTTTACATCGACTAGAGAACCATTGTTAATTTAAAGCAAACAGTAATTTATACTGTAAGAGTCCTTTATGAATAAAGATACATGCCAGGAGATTATATTAATGTTACTTATACGATTTGTTTTTAAAAATGTTTGAATGAAAATAGGTTAAATTACTCATCTCCTTGGACTATTACTGGCTGATACAGGATATCAGAACTACCTGAATCTTTTTTCATTGTATAGTTGTATAAGAATGCAGAGAGACAACTAATTGTTTTTAATTAGGGATTATTTATAATACAAAAAAAGGGAACACAATAATTACTTTTACAAAATTTACTTTTTTTTTTACCTTGTTTTCAAACATACTCAAAGGGCATGCATTTAATTAAAATTTTGGTTTATGGGGCTACACCAAAGTTATTAGAGTATTATTTAGACCATCTAGTCCTTTAATATGGAAGTTTATGTAGTACTGAAATAAATTGTGTAATGATTCTACTTCTTCCATAGGAAAAATGTTGTGGATCTTTATGCTGGTTATTAGCACAGGAGCAGGGAAATATATTCTTGTTTAAAATAAATTATATAAAAGTTAGTGTGCTTATTGTTAATAGTAAAGTTTTTTTCCTACAAGTTAATAATTCAGTAACTTTAAAATTTTATCATGGCTTGTCCTATGAAACAGTTTGAACCCCAAAGCAAGGCTTACATTACAAAACAATTTATTTTGAATATGAGATGACTCATACATTTGTACATTGTATAAAATGACGACATAAAATGATTCCACCTCTGATTTTAATTTTTCTGGTAAAACTGTAATTTCCAAGGCAGCATTTCTTCAGAAGAAATATGCCAGTTGCTGCTTCTGTTATTTCTTAAGGACATTTATGCATACAGAAACTGGGGTGTAAGCCAGAGGTGTGGGGTTGTGAGAGGATTCACCAGAGACAGAGTAGGGAGCAGAACAGGTGGATCTACTGAAGTACACTGCTGAAGGGAGCAGCAGGCAAGGCAGGAGAAGTCTGCTGCACCATGTGGGAAGCTCCCTGGACAATTACCGAACTCGTGCTACAGTGGCTGCCGATAGCTTCACAGTGCTGAGACTTCACCCAGTGTGCCACCAGGGAGGCCCACGTTCAGAAGTTCTTATTAAAAAAATAGCCTTTTATATTCCAGAAGTTCATGTGGATCAAAACACTCTTCCATTCTTCTGGTAAAAGATTTTTGTTATGTAAGGGATTGTTGTATTAGCCAGTGTTCTCTAGGGGAAAGAACCAGTAAAGGTGTGGGGTCGGTAAGTTTATTTTAAGGCACTTGTTCAGATGATTGTAGGACTGGGAACTTCCCATATCTGCCCAACAGACTGGCAAGATGGAATTACTATCAGTTGTTCACGTCTTGAGTCCAAAGTCAGTCTGGACTCAAGACTGTTGTCTTGAGCTCCCTATTGTGGGGAGCTCAGTCACTTTCTCTTAAAACCTTCAACAAACTTTATGAGACCTAACTACATTAGGGAACATAATCTGTTTTATTCAGCTTCTACTTATGTGAAATGTTAATCACATCTAAAAAATATGTACCTTCACGGCAAAATGCGTAGACTGCTGTTGACCAAACAATTGGGTACCACAGTCTAGCCAAATAAATATACAAAATTATCACAGAAGTTTAAACTTAAGAGTCCACATCTCAAGTGTGAATTGCTCTATTTACCTAGTTGAAATGAATTCAGTGAAGGAATGAAAGTTTTGATTGAATAAGGAATAAGAAGCCTTTATTAATAGTAGCAGTAATAGTAATAGTTGTAGTATTTGGAAACAAAGAAACTTTCGGTTTTTGTTACATGAAATCACAAAAATACCTCATACTTTTCTTAGTCTCTCTCTCTATATATATTTAACATGTTCTTTATATATAAAGAACATATATATATAAAGAACATGTTTATATATATATATATATATATAAAGAACATGTTAACAACTAAATTTAAATAAAATATTTCATTGCAGTTTAGATCCTCTGATTGTACATTTTGCTAACCCTGGAATCAAGTTTACAACTGTTCTCTTCGCCAAACAGACAGACTGCCTCTTAGTGGGAGACAGTGATGGACAGGTTGCTGTGTATGAACTAAGAAATATGCCCACTGCTTTGGAATCTGGCAGGGTAAGACTAAAAGGCAAAATTTTATATCACTTAATGATTTTATTCGGGGAATTTCATACTATGCAAGGAATTTATGTTTCTTAAGTATCTTTAATATGTGCAATGGAAAGAACGTAAGCCTCCAAAGTTACTACCTACTAGGCGTGGTAAATAGTAAATGTTATCTTTTTTGTTCTGAATTATATTCCCATGTATAGTGTCTGGCTTGTAGTAATTATTTAATAAATGTTTGTGAAATAGATATACATTGAAAAACTAGAGGAAAAACCAACATATTAAAAGCAGTATTTCTTAGGGATAGGATGGTGAATATATGTTAGTCTTTATCAGTTTTCCAAATCACAACACTACCTAGTTTTTCTCACAAGACGTTGGTCTCCTTACATAATAATTATAATCTGCAACTTGGAATGCAACTCAAATGGTTTATTGTTTTCGTGATAAAAAATTTTTTAACAGTTTTAATTTATCAAACATTTATTGAGTACAAGATATTTTAACAGATACTGCAGATGTTTGTACCTGTGCTGAAACTTGTTGAGATAGATGGCTCATTAGCCAAAAGAAATTAAAAGAGAATTCTATTCTGTCCTTTATTCAAGTCTAGATCAATTATCTAATTATTACACATTTAAATTAGAGGCTTTATGCTTATCTGTAATATGATCTAATATGGCAAATTTTCATATATATTTAATAGTTTAAAATGCTAAATATGTACAAATTCCTTAACACTAAATACTAAAAGTATCTGATTTGTTGCATCATTCCTATCATAATTTTTATTCTTCTCAGTATAAATTTGTGTTTTCCCAATAAAGAAACAAAACATTCCAAAGTAGCTTTGGAGATTATTTTCCCAACAGGTTGAGATGCATGTTGACTGTGAACACTGAAGGGGATTTTTACTACCTTAGCTGCCAAGCTGAGCTCTTTTTTACAGTTGATTTGCCAATGCTCTCCAAACAGAGTGGTCTTGTTGTCTGTCTTCTAAAAACTAGTTACATGCCACAGTGATATGAGCAGGGGCCTGTGTTTCAGCTGTGCAATGATACCTTTGTGATATAGCTCACTGTTGATAAGATTTACCACTGCATTAGCAGTTATTGTTTTTTGAACCACCTGCCCCTTTCTAGCATGATGGGGGTTAGTTGTTGGGGTTTAAGTGTTGCATTGAACAAAATTACAGTCTAAGCACTTGGCAGAAAATGACTTAAATGGAGGCATGATAGGAAGCAGCTTCTTTTCTGGAAGCAACCTGTAGAGATACACTCCTAGATACTATTTTTACTCTTATGTTTAATTACACAAAATGTTTGCTATATTTCCCTCTGTAATTTGGGTACTTACACTTTTGTAAATAAAGGAAAAATAAAAAACGAAATCTTTAAAATGGGATTTTGAAACAAATCTGTAATATTTAGATATTTATAATAAATTAATGTGAAAAGACAAGGTGGAAAAAGATAGACCATTCATTCAAAAAATATTTATTGAGTGTGTACTATGTGACAAAATGTGTTCTAGACATTAAGAATACAACAGTGAATTAATTATAATAGTGATCTGTTACAGTTGCCCAAGTGAGAGACTAAACTGACAGAGTTGGATTCAAGAAGAATTTAAAATTTCTAGGACTTGGCAACTGTTTTGGTGTGTCAGTACTTGAAGGGTGGGGGAAATGCTAAGGAGAGCACATTATAGGATAAAAGGCAAAAACTGACTTATGTAATTTTATCTACAGCATTTATATCTCTTTAGGGTTTGTAAAACACTTTCATATGCATTAACTCAGTTTTCATAACAACCTTTATACGTGTGTCTTAACATTTCCATTATTCATTCAAGGAAACCAAGATTTTTAGATATCAGTGATTTTCTCAAGATCACCTTTACTGTATGGTAGGAAAAAAATGCAGTTTTCTGCTTCCAGTCGCCATCTTTTCACTTTATATTTCTTAAAAATCTACCTCTCATCTTTGGCTATGTTATTTTATATAAGGTCATTTTATTGCTTTTAGTACAAAGATTATTATTATTAGATAAAAATGCAAATCTACATAGAAATTGAGATGTTCAAGCACTGCAGATCAGAAAAGAGCTTGAGATGCCATTAAGGTTAAAAGTTATTTTACAGATGAGAAAAATGAGGCTTAAGCATTATGGCTAAATCGGAGCTGCCAAAGTGTTCCTTTACTGAATCCTTATAAAATTGTTTATCAAACTTCATTAAAGATGTTTCATAGGAAAGAGCAGATTTATATTAGGAAGTAACTGTTACTATTTAAACTTGCTTTGTTTCCTTTTTACTATCTTACTGGAAGCTCTTTATGTGTGTGTCACTAACTTAGAAATTTTAAATGGCATTTTAAAGACTTCACTCTTAATTTATATTTTATTGCATTGTAATTCTGTGACTTTTCTTTTCAGGGAAATGTAATAGATACTTTGCTTGGACCCAAGTCAAACCAACAAGGATAATTCATCATTACTAATATCAGTTTATTATTGGTTAAAGAAAGAAGGAACAGTGTTTAATATCTAGTCATCTGATTAGTACGCAATAAGTTGGGATTTCGAGTTAAAAAAACAATATTTGAATGTACAATTTCAATTTCAATTGAATGTAAATTTGATGAACTTTTATTTCAGAGATATGTGATTGATTTGTTATCTAAGCTAACTGTAAAAGTTTTGTTGGGATTTTCTTCATTTTTTGAAAGATACTCCTCATATACCAAGTTTATGTAAACAATAACATGTACAAAAGTATTAGAAAATTAATACTCCTTCAAAAGCAAAACTTGAACATTATTAGAATTACTAAAATCAAAATATTTATAAGACAAAGTTCCATTGACTTTTAAATCTTCTGTTTTCTGGACTGTCCTGCATAGTTATGAGTTATACAGTTGTTAGTATTATGAGAAAATTGGATTCTCGACTTTAAATCCTAATTTGAGCCTCTTAGGTCTGAGAGCTGAAGCTATAGAACTTTATTAGAATATTTGACAAGGAAAAGACATGATAGCAAATGTTAGCATTTGCATTTTTGGTCAGGAGGAATTACACACCCAATTCAATGAAAAGACTTAGTCTGGGACACATCAGTCTGGGCACCTCCCTCCACAAGTCTAGAATCTGCTTTGAATCTTATGTCCAGACATAAGTGTACCCAGAGAGAGAACAGAAGGTCTGGAGTGATAGTTCACATCAGAATGTTATTTTATGAAAGGTTCTAGGGCAAACTTGTGAAACTAGGAATAGTGGAAGGCAGCAACTACTCCAAATATGCATTTTTAGCAGTCTAGCCCAGGCCATTTGTTTTAACAAGTCCTGCTTTTGTTAACTGAGGTCATAGGACAATATGGCCTATTCTATAAAGTATTCATTCTAAGTGGAGTGAGAAGAAAGCACTTGAAACTTGAACTCTATGAGAAAAATATACATATATTAATTAAAAAATGAATGGAATCAGTGGAACAATGGGAGATACCTTTTATAAATAGCCAATCTCCATTTCGTTGAAGTTATTCTTTAAACAAAAGTGAGTAATTTTTAGGTGGACTGAAGAGCATAGGTCAGATTATAAGAATTATACATTTTCTACTGTTATAGATTCATTGTGATTCTTCTTTGTCTTTCTGAAAGTTTGGACTTTCCATAACATTTTATGTAACAAAATAAAAAAAATACTTAATTGAAAAAATGAGTTTCTTTTTTAAAAAATATCTTTAATCTTTAAGATATTGTCCATCTTCTACTCTCATTCTCATTAAAGCTAAATGAAAAATAATGTTATTTTATCTTACTTGGCTCCTGGGCAATTGATCTAGAAGTACTGAATTTATTTTGCTTTGTTCTTCATAACCCCGATCTTGTAGATCTCTCATACTTTTAGATTAGTATCGAATTTTAATTTTTAAGATCTTTTACTTGGAAGTTATAGAAGAAATTATTTTGCTAACTTTTTGAGTTGACTTTGGAGTCTCACTAGCAAACTCTTATTTACCATAAAAAATTTTATAGCGGTTTTTGCTTTATAACAAAATTGAAAGGAAAGTACAGAGATTTCCAAAATAGTCCGGGCTCCCCCATATGCATAGCCTCCCCGACTGTCAGCATCACCTAGCAGAGTGCTACATTTGCTACAGCTGATGAACCTACACTGACGTATAAAGATCACCCAAAGTCCCTAGTTTATATTATGGTTCACTTTTGGTGTTGTACATTCTATGGATTTGAACAAGTAAATAAATTCATTATTAAAGTATCGTACAGACTACTTTTACTGCCCTAAAAATCACCTATGCTCTGCCTATTCATCTTTCCCCTTCCCCATCCAGAAACCTTTTACTGTCTCGATAGTTTTGCCTTTTTCAGACTGTTATATACTCAGAATAATACCATATATAACCTTTTCATATTGCTGTCTTTCACTTAATAATGTAAATTTAAGCTTCTTCCATGTCGGTTCATGAATTTTTAGTGCTGAATAATATTCCATTTTCTGATGTACCACAATTTATTTGTTATTCACCTATTGAAATACATCTTGATTGTTCACTTTTTAAATTTTTTTTGGCAACTAAGGCGTCCATATTACCTAAAACAATATATAGATTCAATGCAATCCCTATCAAAGTTTCAATGGAATTCTTCAGAGAAATAGAACAAACATTATTGAAATTTATATGGAACCACAAAGGACCCCAAATAGCCAAAGTAATATTGACAAAAAAGAAGAGGAATGGAGGTACCATACTCCCAGATGTCAACTTATACTACAAGGCTATCGTAATCAAAACTGTACTGAATTGGAACAAAAATAGACACACAGACCAATGGAATAGAATTGAGAGCCCAGAAACCCATACCTATATGGACAGTTAATCTATGACAAAGGAACCAAGCGTATACAATGGGAATGACGTTGAGAAAACTAGACAGTCACAAGCAGGAAAATGAAACTAGGCTACTCTTTCACACCATCCACAAAAAATAACTCACAATAGATTAATGGCTGGGATGTAAGACTGAAAACCATAAAATACATAGGAAAAAAACATGGCAAAACACTCCATGACACTGGCTTCCGTGATGTCTTTTCTGGGTACTTGACTGCAATGGCATGGAAAATAAAAGCAAAATAAACAATTGGGATGACCTCAAATTAAAAAGCTACACAGAGAAAGAAACTATCATTAAAACAGACCCCCTACTGAATGGGAGAAAATACCTGGACATTATATGGTAAAAGGAGATAGGTGCTCTGGTGGTGGCGTGATGTGGGGATGTACATCTGAGGAGGTGTGAACCTAGGCCCCTAGATCATATACAGTATCACAAATCAATGTTAATTTATAAAATGAGAGAAAATGCATATCAGATGTAAACACTGCATCCATGATAAAGAATTTATACATCAGGGGCCTCCCTGGTGGCGCAGCAGTTAAGCGCTGTGCTGTGGAGCTGTTGGCAGCAGTGACGCGAGTTCGACACCTGCCCAGGGAGATTCCCACATGGCCCAGCAGACCTCTCCTGCCTTGCCCACTGCTCCCTTCAGCAGTGTATTTCCATCTGCCTTTCTGCTCCCGGCTCTGTCTCTGGTGAACCCTCTGGCTGCCCCATGCCTCTGGCCTATACCCCAGCTTGTATGCATAAATAAATCTTTTTTAAAAAAAAGAATTTATACATCAAAGTTTCAGAAAGCTCTCCAGGAATCAAAAAAGAAAAAAAAGCTACTGTACACATGTGCAGGATTTTGTGTGGAATAAGTTTTCAAATCCTTTAAGTAAATACCAAGCATAGTAATTTGCTGGAGTATGTTTAGTTTTGTAAGAGATCCCCAAACTGTCTTATGAAGTGACTAACATTTTTTATTCCCACCAACAATGTATGAGATTTCCTTTTGCTCCTCTCAGCTTTGGTATTGTTAGAGTTCTGAGTTTGGCCATTTTAATAGGTGTATGGTAGTATTTCATTACTGTTTTAATTTGCACTTTCCTGTCAATATGATATGGAATTTACCATAAATTTTAAAAAATTGAATGAGAATTCTGCTCAGCTGTTATTTATCTCATTTTATCCTTACCACACACAAATACCAATGGTGGGGGGAGCTCTTAAGAGGAAGTAGTGATTAGACAGACTTCGGGCTCCTATTTTGTGCTAGATATTATTTTATTCAGCCATTCTCCACCAGTCATCTTTCATACAGAACTTCTGTTATTGTTGTCTGGGAATAAATTGTTAGCTACTCTTCCTGTTGAAGGAAGACTATATTCACTAGATAATTGTATTTAGTGTTTGTTTCATGTCTATGTAGTTACATACAATTATAAATGAGAAATGTAACATTTAGTATTTGTCATTTTTTCTCAATAAGAGCTCAGTAAAAAGAAAATGTTCAGTTGTATCGAGAATAGATTTAGTTCTCAGCATGCTAGTAATAATATACAAACACTTTCATGTCTGTTATCTCAGTATACCCTCACTGCAGTGAGATTGGTGAGGCAAGCAGTTGTAATATTTTCTTAATCTCTATTTTTTAGATGATATAGTTCAGGCTTAAAAAGGTGATGTAGCTTGCCAAACAATGCAGCTGGTAACTGGTCAGGCTTGAACTGAACCCCAAGGCTTTCAGCAGTTCTTATATACTTTCCATTGTTGTGTAGTAAATTGTTAGTGCCTATATAGTTTGCTGAGGTATTATACACCAAAACATAAGGGCATTTATTCTTCAATAATTAAGGTTTATTCCTAAGTGATAATGATCATAACTTAGTGTTTCTGTTTGCTTTTTTTTCTGCCACCTGGCCTTGGCACATGTAGCTCTTTTGTTGGGAACTCTTTCCCCACCGCTCGCTCTCCTTTAATATGTTAAATTTTCACTCACCCTTCAGATCTCAGTTCCTATCTCGTCTTTTAGGAGAACAATTTCTGGATTCTGTATAAGACTTCGATCACCTAGCCAGCCAAAATTTGTCCCACATATCTTTTTTTTTTAAGATTTATTTATATATGCATATAAGAGCTGGGGTGCAAGCCAGAGAGTTGTGAGGGGTGAGAGAATTCACCAGAGAGAGAGTGGGGACAGAACAGGTGGATTGACTGAAATATACTGCTGACAGGAGCAGTGGGCGAGACAGGAGAGGTCCGCTGCACCATGTGGGAAGCTCCCTGGCAGGGGATTGAACTCATGCTGCAGTGGCTGCCAAGAGCCTCATAGTGCTGAGACTTTACTCCCTGCACCATCAGGGAGGCCCCTGTCCCATGTATCTTTAAACATGAAGGGAAATGTGAAGTTTCTACAGGGCTGGAAGGGGTGGAGCATGAAGAAAAGAGGGACAACTGTGGACCTGTAGAGCCAAGGGACCTAAGCAGTAGTATTTAGGAAATAGACTGAGGAGGGGCCATAGTCAACCTCAAAAAATCATTCTCATGCAATGAGTGATGTGTAGAAGAAGCAAAGAACCATGGGAACTGAAAAGGACAAGCAGCTGATGATGATAATGATCCAAACAAAAATAACTCTTTGATGAGAGAAGGTCCTTGGCACAGAGTAAGACACTAGAATCACATCCTGGGAAAGAGATGAAAAACAACTCTAAGAGAGACTGACATCAACTTTGTGTGTATGTTGTTTCTGTCAGCTGGGTTGAATGAAGACTTGGAGTTAGAAATTATAGAAACTTTCTTGGACATCAGAGTTTTTGAATTGAGTTTTACTCCAGCTGTGCTAAATATTTGCTTTATTGTTTAGTGTCTAACTCTTCCTCTAGACTTCCCCTAGACTACTCTTGAGGGTAGGAACTATATGTTTTGCTTATCACTGTATCTCTGATATCTACGAAAGTATATGTATAGAGGAGTTATTGCAACAAATAATTGTGAATGAGTAAATTATCAAACAAAAAAGAGAAGTGATGGTTCCATGCTTGCCCCATATTCTAATACAACCTAATATTTTAAATATGATATCCTCAAGACCCTACAAAATATATTAACATCACAGTGGGTAAAACATTTCAACTGTGAAAAACATACAGAACATAAAATCAGACTTGAAAATTGCTACATATAGGTCATAACATTTTTGTTTATGGAATTATAAAAACAATTTTCCTCAAGAAAAAAACTAAAAACAAAGCTACGATCACTTTCTTTAGGTAAGTATTGCTGCTATTTTGTGAGATTGTGTTGCTGCTGTAGGGGCACAACTTACCTCCTGTTGCGGCAGAAAAACTCAGGAAAGCTCAGGTTGGTCTATGGAGCACAGGTTCTCCATGTAGCTGCACAGACGGGTCTAAAGAGAAGAGAGGAGTTCTGGAGCCCTCGGTGGCTTTTTATGCTTTTTAATGGCCTCTTGTAGGGAGGCAACCAGGTACAAGGTAGGTAGGGTGGCCGGGGAGCCAGGAGGCTGGCAGGCCTTCCAGCCCCCAGCAAATCTTCACTCTCTCGGGCTCTTTGGCGGTGTCTCTGCTTCTTCTCTGTCTCTGCTGCTTCTGCTGCTGCTGCTGCTTCCTCTGCTTATAAGCCCAGTCTCTGGCCAGGTGTGCCCACTCACTCAGCAGGCCCACACCCTACTCCAGGTGCCCACCTTCAGGCATGCGCATAGGCCTGCAGAGGGCCATCACTGAGGGGAGGGCAGAAAAACCTTCCAATTCTCCTGCTTACCCTACACCTCCAATGTAAAACATTTAGGAAAATGCCTGGAATAAAGTAAGCGGTCAACAACTGTAGTTCTCATTCTCATGACTGCAGATCACATCCCCACTTCTTGGCCTGAGGAGCTCTTTGCCCTTGACTGTCTGGAGCCTTGTCAAGACCCCACTTCTGCAGGAGATACAGAATGGGATAATTGACCTCATCAACATCTGGGCTTTGTGTCTTGTTTGTTCAGAATTTAGTATAATGTTCAAATCTATCCTCAACTCCATAGAATATTTACTAGGCTATTAGCCTTCATTTGCTTAGGTTGGCATACTCAATTGGTGATAAAACTAAAAGGCTAACAGTTTACCTGAAACCAAATCTCCAGTTAAATAGAAAACAGAACATGTCTATTAAGTTGGAACACATAAAACATACTTATGAATCTTATAAAAAAAGAGTACTGTTTTTCTAAATTGACGAGAGATTTATGTAGTATCCAGAACAACACATGAAAGAGATACTGTCTGCATTTTCTTTGAATAAGTTAACTATTAAAAGATATGGTGCTATCATCATACTGGGAAAACAAAGGATACCAGGATATTTTAGAAATCTTATATCATTATTCACTGTCAATAATTTTATTGAATGTTCCGTATTTCTATATATTTTGATTATTTATTTATTGAGCCTTATTAATTTTTAAAAGCCCAAGACAGCAACAAAAACATAAAAAGAAAATAGCTTCTCTGCACATACAAATAGAAGTTTTAATATTAATATTATTTTCTAAGAGTAGTCTTAAAAAACATTTTAATTGATCATTTAAATTCTTAATGATAGGGCATTTTAAAAATCACCAAGATGAATGATAGTTTTAGCCATAAATTTTTATAAAACATTATTGGGATAAAGGGCATTTCAATATCCATTCTATAGATATTTGTAGAATGAAAGTTAAGTAATTTTAAATAGGGGAGAAAATGGAGTTTCAGATGAAGAAAACAGCATGGGAAAGGGCCATGAAGAAAGAGAATATTTACTTTCAAAAATCTGAGGCATTTGTTATAACTATCACTTAGAATTTGAGGGTATCTATAACCTGTGTTAATAGTCAGAGACCAGAGCAAGAAAGGTCCTGTAGGCCATGTTAAAGGAATTTGAACACTTGAAGAAAATGGGGAACCCTTAAGGAGTTTTTTAGGTGGGTAATAAAATAGTAAACAGTTTCAGAAAAATCATTTTGGCAGCAGTGTAGAGAATGACTAATGAGAAGTACAGTACAACCTGAGAAAATACCATGGTAATCTAAATGAAAATGGGTCTCATGGAAGAGGGGATAGGGAGCCATGGGTGGATCAGAGAGAAAGGCAGAAGGCAGAACTGATGAAACTTGGTGATTTAATGGATATTTGTTGCATAGAAAAGGTTTTAGTCAATGAGGAGATAATGAGGCATTATGAATGATTCCCAGGAATAGCTGGATAAATAGGGGTATCATATGATGAAAACACCTTCAAGTAGCAGTAAATGTGGATGAGCTATTTTCTAACTGTTAGAAAAAAATAAAAATTAAATAAGTATTTACTAATGAAGTCATATAGTTTTTAATAATATTTATGATATAAATATATATGATGCCTATACTTAATTTATATAAACAATGTATGTTTAATATTTAATATATAAAATATTTATAAAATAAACATATTTATATTATAGTGTACATTATAATTTACCAGGGCTATCATTGACATTACCACATTTGATCCTGTGGTATTCTTCCATTTTAATTTTTACAAATTATAAAATCAAATTACAAGTTAAATTACTTTCTCAAACTCTTTTTAGCTAGAAACTAGAGTAACAATACTAAAACACTATCAATCTAATACCAAAGCCATGGTGGCACAATGTAATATTTCGTAGAATTATAATCTTTATTGTTACCATCAGTGATCAATCTATAAAACAGTTTCTTTATGCTAGAGACTCTGATCAGCACTGTTTTGCAAAATGTAATCCTGACAGCCAGCCAAATTAAGTCAGAATTATTATCTTCAGTTTGCAAATGAAGAACTGATATATAGTAAGAGACACTATTTCCTTAGTTCGCATGTATATTAAATGGCGTGGATGAGATCTGATTTCCTAAATTTGATGCCATCCATAGTAACTACAACTTTTACGCCAACCTGTCCTAAATACCATCTGTTAGGCATTTTTGTGGCCATTATTCCTTGATAATCTGTAGGTCAAATGTATGTTTACTAAATCCACTTACTAGTTTGGAATTTTGATCCTTGTTAATTGTGGACCTTTATATAATAATTCATGTTGATCACCTGGTAGTGAATTCCTATTGTTAAGATCAAATATCTGATCTTACTCTGCTTTGACCTAAATAAAAACTTAGAACATATAAATATTCTCTACATTTATAAGATGTAAATAACTTTAAAATAATTTTGCCCATCAAAATAAGTTGGTTTATGTTGCTACAACCAATAATCACCAAATCTCAGTGGCTTTAAATAACATAAAGATTTATTTCTTATTCTCATTACATGCTCATTACAGGCCAGCAGAAGGTGCTGCTCCACATTGTCCTGACGCAGAGATCAGATTCCATCAGGGATGTTGTTGGTCACCAACACAAGAGAGAGGGCTACCTGGGGAAATGTGCACCAATTCTGAAATGCCAGGTAGGAGAAACATATTACTTCCACTCACATTTTGTCAAAATACGTCACAGGGAGGACAACAGGGTTCAGAGGTGTCAGAGTATATCTGACATTCTGGGTGGGACTTACTCTCGTGACCAGATACTTCTCTCTCCCGGGTAGTTATGAAGCTCAGGTAATAGCCACAGATCCTGATCACAGCTTTACTGCAGTGTTCTGTTAAAACTGCATTATCAAGATGGGCAATTTAAGTCTCCAAAGAGAAGGAGGAGTTGCTAATAAATGGCTGAATAATTGTTTATGTTCTGAGTGTGCTAGATTTGGTCATACAGATGCCCTTCTGGAGATGTTAAATGACACATATTCACTTGCAATTTTGACCCATCAAAAGATAATGTAGCTGTCTGATGTCAAAACCATTCTTTCTCCTCGGCCTTTTTCTTAAAACAAATGCCTTTTCTACCTCCCAGTTGCATAAGCCAGGTACCTAAGTACTATGTTTGAGAACTCTTTTACCCTTATCCCTGAAAACCAGTCAGTAACAAGTTCTTCTATGTTTTTGAATACCTGTTTGCTCCATCCTCTCGGCCATTGCCTTAGTTTAGGCTACCAGCATATCTAAATTATTGCCAAAAGGCTTTCTCTGATTCTCCTCAAATCTTGTCCTCCCTCCCCCTACATTAATCTATTCTCTATGCTGCAGTCATAAGAGGAAAACAATTCTTTGAAAGACTATGTCTGTTTTACAGAGTCAGAAAATGCTTTTAATCAGACCATAGAATATTTTGTTCTGTTTCCTAGCTTCCCTGGAGAAGAAAGCAGTATCACAGAAATATGGATATGATCTTGATTACTGGGTGAAGTGATTTTTTTTGACAAGAGATCATAGATAAGGAATCAATGAAATCAACTACGTAATTGTTCAATTTACTAAAAAGTGAGTCAACACTTCTTTAAGATCTCGAATTCAGTATTCTCAAGTTAGGTAAGAGCTTTGCATAAATTAGTACTTTCAGAGGGTCTAACAAAAGAGAAATCTTATTATTTATCTGTTTGGGTGTTATGGATTCAGTTTTCTCTGATTGACGTTTAAATTATAAAGACATTCCAAAGTCATAGGGTGAGGATAATTAGGATTCTAAAGAAATTTTGGATTCTAAAGAAAAGTTCTTTTCTAGTCCATCCCTTTGTTTGAGGGAAGAAGTAAATCAACAATTACTGTTTATTTTTCAAGCAGGACTGACATTATCTCATTAGCTCTCTGAAGTTGTTACTATCCTCAGCACAATTCTACGGAGAATGATTCTTGGGGAGGCTAAATATCTTGCTTTAGTGTCTAGGTCTGGTACAAGGGGAATCCAATATTTCAACCCTAAACATAAAAACCTGAATTCTCAAGTGTGCGTTCTCATTGCTTTGATATAGATGTTACTTTCAATACTCACAAACTGCTTGTGTTTTTCCATTCTAGAGATATATTGATAGTTATTGAGGTTAAAGAGATTAAACTTATCTCACTCAGTAAGTGGCAAGGTTGACCTGGGAACTCATACTTGGCTACTTCCAAAATCTAAGCATTTTCCATGATGTCTTCCAAAAGAACATTCTGTTTATTGTCTCATGAATGTAGCTAACAGGAAGTGATCATGTTCAGAAGTGACTGAATCAATAACAATAATTATAAAATCTCATTGAAACATTGTGATGTAACCTATGTGCTTAGCAGATAGTGTTAAAGTGAGGCTCTGGCCAATAAAATGTCAGGGAAGCTAGTATAAATTAGACAAGTGTGTTAAGATAACTTCAGAACTTGATTTGGTAATATTCATCATATCCGAGTCTCATTCAATCCTCAGCAAAATGAAGAACTCCATTTTCACTATATTTCGATTCTCCGTTCTGCTTGTCACCTCAGACGTGAGGAGTAACGAATCTATGAGGCTCTATAAGCAAAAAGTATTAAGAGCAGTCGTTTTTATCTGCACTGGCTTGGGGGAGTGGAGTGAAGGCATCTCAGGGGATCCCTCAAGTTCTGCAAGGTAACATCAATACACAGAATTCCATGTATATTTTCTTCAGGTTTGTTTCAGTACTGTTTCTCCAGATACCGCTCAGTCCCTTCCAATGCGGCAGTAAATTATCCAGATAGCTGAGGCTGGACTTGGGAAAGAGTTGAGCTTGCTATCTTTCAAAAATATAAGGACTTTGTTTTCTTTGGTCTCTGACTTGAAATCATTCGATTACAAAACTACTTTGATGACTCAGCATCTAGAGTAGGCACTATAGAGCAGAGAGAAACACAAACACATGATTTCAAGGGCCAGCGTTGGAGTCGCCAGATTTTCACATGTGGATAATTACAGAATATAATAATTTGGAATTCAGACTGGTGCTAAATAAGGATGGGAGGAAGGAAACTTTTATGAAGCTTTGCCTCCTCCACTAGTGGCATCCTCTGGTATCAGAGTGGTCAAACTATGGCTGAGGTCAAACCTACCCTCTTTTTTGTATGCCTGGATACAAAGAATTGTTTTTATTTTTAAGTAGCTGAAAACCAAATCAAAGGAAGAATAACTTTTCATAATACATGAGAATTAATAGCAATTAAAATTTCATTTACATAAAGTCTTATTAGAACACAGACACACTTACTTGGTTACTTACTTTTCATGGCTGCTTTTGTGCTTTAGCTGTGGAGTTGTTCTGACAGAGGCCATATGGTCTACTAGGCTAAAACTATTTAATATTTGGTTTGTTACATTTTGCTGACCCATGTTTAAAAACATTCTAATTTCAGATTGAGCTGTCGCTCTAGATTGGGTTCTTAGGTTTTTCACTTGTGCTTGTGAACTGGAATGCAAGGAAGCCATTTGGTTGTGTTTTTAAAAATTATTTTTAACTGTCCTATCAAAATAAAGTTTTTGTAATAGAATGAATTTCCTTCAAAGAAAATGTAAAATTGTTGTATTTTTATAATAAATTAACAATATATAGTTCATTTTTTTGTTAATTTAAAAGTGAAATAATGGCTCTGTAAGCTTTAATGTTTCTCATGAATTTAAAAAATGATTCCCAACACCCCTTGCACAAATCAAATTGCTTATTCTGTCCTTTTAATAATTAGATGATCCTACCTCATTGTTGTCTGTGGAAAGCAAGTTTTTCTTTTTTGATCACAAATGGAAAGAAAGGTCAAGGCTTCCCATACTGGTTATGCTGGTTTCTTGCCTTATTAGGTAGAGAAATAACCTAGTGGGTGGGTGGAGAACCACAAGTTTCAAGTTATATCCTGTACTAAAATGAAAAACCAAAACAAAACTGTGTACCATAGTTAAAACTGAAGAAAAAAAGAAACTGAGAGAGATTACAGAAAACATTAATCATAATACATTTAAACCTCAATAACCCTACTACTAACATATGTTTATTATGTGAAGAAGAGAACATATAAATTCAAATGGAGGTTTGTACTCAAGAGGAAAAAATAGGTGACAGTAAGCAAAACCTTTAAAAGGAACTAAGAAATTACTGAAGTGGTAGACAAAACATCTGATTGGAAGAAATATAAAAAGCAGACAACATTAACAAAGAGGTACTAAATTTGGTGATGAAATAAGATTTTATAATAAATGTGGACTTGAGAAATTGTCCTTTGAAGTAGGCAATAGCTGATAATAAAAAATGAGTATTTTTAATTGAGGTAGCATTGATTTACAACACTATATATGGCTCAGGGAAATAGGTTCACACCTTCTCAGCAGTTCATCAACAAATGATACCCAACACCAGAGCACCTATATAACATTGAGCATCTACCCCTTTGTTCCACCCTACCCCTCTTGTAGCCTTAACTCTGCAGTCGCATTTCTAGGTTTGTTTTGGTTTAATTTATTCAGTTTCTTTGTTTTTCTATAGTCCACATATGAGTGAAATCAAGCAGTCTTTGTCTTTCCCCCTGGATCTGTGACTTATCATAATCTCCAGTTCCATCAAAGTCACCAAATGGCAAGAGTTCATCTTTTCCTTTTTGATAGCTTAGTGGTATTCCATCATGTATATGTACTACAGCTTCTTAAGATGATTTAAAATTTTGAAGAGAAAAACAGTCTAGAATATTACATTATGGTGGTGAGCAGAAATTGCTAAAACATTTGTTCAATTCTTTAGGAAAACATTCTTCAGGAAAAATTGGATGTCAGGAGTAAGTTTGCATAATGGGGAAGACATTTTATATACTTTGCCTCTCAGCCTTTATGGCAGGAACACAAGTAGTAATCATAATTACACTCATTTTTACCTTCGATGATACTGTGGCCCAAGACACATGCCCAAATATGCAGCAAGTAAAAGGTGGCAGCTAAAATGAGATGTTTGTCAAATCTGTGCTTAAAAGACAAAAATAATTACAGCAGCAGCTACTCAAAAGAAAACGAATTCTAGGGGGACTCTCTGGTGGCCTAGAGGTTAAGGCTCAGTGCTGTCACTGCAAAGGCCTTAGTTTGATCCCCAGCCATGGTGCTAACCCCACATATGGTGCCTGCTTCTCCCCGCAGCAGTATATTTCAGTAGGTCTGCCTGTTCTGCTCCCCACTCTGTCTCTGGTGAGTCTTCTCACCCTGTGCACCTCTGGCCCAGTTCTTCTATGCAAAAAAAAAAAAAAAAAAAAAAAAAAAAAAAAAAAAAAAAAAAAAAAAGTAATGAATTCTAGAAGAGAGCTGAAATGGAATGCAAATTTGGTCTGGGGACCACATCTGCTGCTTGTGAAAGCAGCAGAATTGAGCAAGAGAAGAAGATTGCAGGAAGGTAAAAACAGCAGAGAAAATCAGAAGTAGGGGGGTGTGGGTCACTTCTTCAAGAACTTTGGGAGTAAAACGGTATAGTAACATCAACAAAATAAATGAAATCTTGACATTTGTGACAACATGGATGGAACTGGAGTGGATTATGCTAAGCAAAATAAGTCAGGAGAAAAGCAAATACTGAATGATTTCACTCCTATGTGAAATATAAAGAAACAAGCAAAGGAACAGACAAAACCAGACTAAAATAAACCCTTGAAATATGAATGCAGAACTGAGGCTACGAGATGAGGAAGTGAGGTTGGGGTGGGTTGGGGAAGAGAAAACATAAAGGGGGGAGCAATGGACTATGATGGCGGATTATTGGGGTTTCGGTGGTGGGCATACATTAGAAAAGGCATGAACCGATACCCTGAAAACATACACAGTGTTGTAAGCCAGTCTTATTGTAATTAAAAAAAAAAAACAAAACAAGAATTTAAAAGACATAATAAATTATGAATAAATATTGAATATTGAGTTTTCTTAATGCATTTTTGATAACATCTAGAAAGAGAGATCAAGTAATGGTGTCGAACAAGGAAAATGTTCATTCTCTAAAATGGTTAAATTTCAAAGTTCTGATTTCTCAACTGTTGTTTTTAAATCACTACAGGATAGATATTTTCCCAAGAGATTTTAAAAATGAATGAACTGAAGTGGTGCTTAACTTCCCAACCCAATCTGCTGGAGTCTTGCTGTCAGAATCTCCTATTATGTGTTTTATTTGAAGTCATTCTATTGACAACAACAAACAACATATTTAGCACTTCTAGTCAAAATGCTAATGCATTTTTTGAGTGATTCTTCGTATTTTTTATGTTATCTGACAATGAAAACAGATCACATACACACACATAAAATTAAAAAAGGATGGCATCATTTAATTTTGGTTTTAGGGGAAAATGCTGTATTGATTTTGGGAGAGAGTAGCCTGGTGAAATTCCCAGTTAACTGAATTTTCAGTAATTTGCTATTAGTAGTAATGATTCTTGCAGTAGCTGCCACTAATGAATATTTTATAAAGCAGGAGAAAGATGTCAGCTCTCACTTTGGATGGCTGCCAAATCTCAATCTCTCACTTTGATGTTGTAACTCAGCTCCAGCCGCATATTTTCAGCTGCTGGAGGCTACCTCCTTCTTAATGTCCTATTATTAATTTAAATTCAACAAGTGCAAAACCAAACATTATTTTATCCCTCAAACTCTTCCTGTCAACTTCCTTATATTTGCCAACAAGGCCATGCATTTAGTTACTCAGACTCAAACTTTTAATTACAATCTACTTGAGGAGCTACTTGTTTATTGAGGATTTCCTCCATAGGAATTGCACTGTTGAGAATTTATCAAGCATGTGTATTTACTCCACACCCAGGCCCTATGACCTTGGTACCAACATTATCATTACTTTATTTCTAGATGGAGAAGCTGTAGTCTAGTGACGGCAGTAATTCACTTAAAGTCCCTTAACCAGTAACTGGGACTGCAGATCTCAGGGCTTGAAAGTTTTAATCACCTTGTTGTGTTGCCTTAGATTCACCTCTGACTCCTCCTTCCCCTTTCCTGGTCAGGAGACTGTCTCTAAAATGTTTCAGACAACTCTTCTTTCCATTGTAGTGCCACCACAGCATTCACTACCAGTCGCTGCTTCACACATCTCCTAGGAGGTTTTTCTGACACATTCATCAGAGTCACATCATATACACTATTAGCTGAATGGAAAGCCTTCAGTCATCGCCTATGGTCTGAATGTAAATTTTTACCCAGATATTAAGGTTACCACATAGCATTTCAGTCTTAATTCTAACCACTTATCTTCATGAACACTGGGCTTTATCCCTCTCTGACTTCCCATTCTTTGAACTCCTCTGTTGAAATTCTATCTACCACCTTTACAGT
This sequence comes from Scalopus aquaticus, assembly GCA_004024925.1. Lineage (NCBI taxonomy): Eukaryota > Metazoa > Chordata > Mammalia > Eulipotyphla > Talpidae > Scalopus > Scalopus aquaticus. The sequence continues at coordinate 35,571 of PVIJ01000788.1, forward strand.
CTAGAGCAAGTGTTACTTCCTCCAGGAAGCCTTCCCTGCTTTCCTTAATTAGATATTTTGTAACTTTTCTTTGAAAACATATTCTTGCCTGTACTGTGGTCACTTGTAACTTACCATTCCTGTAGGATCTTATGCTGAAAAGTGAACAAAGGTGCTATTAATGGAATAGGGGTTTTCTAGCAGACAAAAAATGAGTGAAGGCTTTGGGGTAGGATGGACATGGCAGGTCTAGGAAGAAGGATGATATTGAGGGAACACCTATTGAGAAGGTAAAACACCAGGAATGTTTAGGATCTACCAAACTAAAGCAAGTCCCTCGAACTTAGTGTCATTAAAAAAAATTATCTTATTGAGATATATTGATATAACTATCTGAGTTTAAGATATACAACATGTTGATTTGATACATTTATATTTCACAATATCATTACCACCATGATGGTAGCTAATACATCCAATCGAAGTTTTTTATCACAAAACTTTGTGATAACCAGCATTCTTCCAAGTTAGTTGCAGTTAGTGAGTTTTTACCATATATTCTTATACTGCTACATAATTGCTAGACTTCATCAGTGAGTATCTGAATTACAGTACGGGATAAAATATGGCAGACTGGTTCCTCTTGTGCTTTTTAACAAAAATCATGTTTTAAGCTTTTCATTCCTAACACAGCCTTAAACAGATGGTAAGAAATTATCTTATGGATGAGATTTTAGAATGTGAAAAAGTCATTTTTATAATGGACTTTCTACATATGAAAGAATTTTCTTCATTTTGATTTATTCATGCAAAACTGCTGTCTGATTGCCTCACTATTGTTCCAAGAGGGGATGTGTTCACAAATGTGTAATTGATGTCATTTTAGAGTCAATGGATTTGAGAGCGGAGTGGGGTCCTTGAGTTCACTCTGGGAAAGGTTTCACCAGAGCTCCTTTCGGCAGCACGTGACAAGTTTCTCCAACAATAGGTAGCTCAGGGACTAGTATCAGGAAGACCATATCCTAGGCCCTTTCAGGTAGGGTCATCTCTACGTCCCTATCCAGCAGGAAGCAGCTACAGAAAACGAACCTCCTCCCTTCAACTCCCCAAAAGATTTTGGGCCGGATATGGTCAGGGGGCAGGGGAGGGGATGATGGAGGAGATATAACTTAAAAATAAGGACCCACACAAGGAGCTGGGGGTAGTCAGAATCAACATAACCATTAGCACAATCCCTACATGCTAGCTCCTAAGTTACAAAGCATAGGTAGGAGCTAGACTGCAGTCTAGGGCCAAAGATATGGAGATTGAGCCCATTGTAGAATCTCGGTCGCTTTTCTAATTCGAGTTAGCCAGTAAACAGACAGCCATCTTCAAAGATGAGCCCCTCCCAACCGAAAGAAGGCTATGAGTGCCATCCCTGCAAGAATTCGGGACAGCCATTTTCTCTGTCCCCCTGTGCCTATATATATGCAGGTGCTTTCCTTTACCAACTCTATCACTCTGCAGGGCAGCGGCCTGCCTGTCTGCATGTGACCTGCACCATGCAGGCCTCTCTTAGCAAACCTGCCCCCCTCAGAGGGGCAGCTCTTCTTGTCCATTTGTGTCTATACAAGTGTCCTTTACTTCATTGTCCTAATAACCCTGTTCTTTAAGTATAACTGAGTCTCTGTCTCGTGGAGAAACTTGTCATGTGCCGCCGAAGGGAGCTCTGGTGAAACCTTTCCCAGAGGGAACCCAAGGACCCTGCTCTGCTCTCAAATCCATTGACTCTAAAACGACATCATAATGAAAATCTGAAGCTCATTTACTTGCTATACTTATTATGATTGAATTCAGATTCAAAAGTGGCCTAAGGAAATTGACGAATATTGGCTGTGATAAATTATTACACAGATAAATTATTATCTCCCTAAAATACTAACAGAAAAAATAATAAGAATTAACTAATCCATTTTCGAAAAGCTACCTTAATGTCAGAACAGGAAGAAAGAAAGGGATTTAAAAAGTAATTTTTTTTTTTTTTTTTACTATTTGTCGTTTTTTTTTTTGGGGGGGAATAAGACATCAATACATTTTAAGATTATAAAGCATTGACTGTTTTACCATTTGTTAAACTTTTTGATATGTATTGCACTTCATTTTTTCCTTAGGCATAGAGCGTTGCTAATTTTCTCCATATGCATACAATTTGTCTTTGACCTTTAACAAATGTCCTTTAGGTAGCCCACTCACCATCCAAGAACAACGCCACAGAATCATTTTACATGCACACAAAGGGTTGAAAGCGCCATAAAAATAAATGATCCATGACACAAGATACATTAACCAGCAGAATAATAAGCTATTTCAGCCCTGTAAATTTTAGTGCTATCCATTCAAAAACCACATTGGGTCACTTTAGTATTAAATTCATAGGAACAAAATAGTAAATACACATGTTTTATTTGTTAAGCTGCCAGCTCTGTATTTTATGTAAAAATTTGTTAGCCTAAAAAAACCTTTTCAAAGGCACATCAGCCAGTGAATATTTAAAAGCAGTGTCTCTTTCCAATACATGATTTTATGTGCTACAGATATATTTTACTATTAAGCATCATGTATATTTAATATCACAATGTCTACTTCAGTGCCCTAAAAAGCCTTTGTTCACTTTATAGTTTCCATTATTGAAGAACCAACATTCAGTTCTCCCACAATTTTGTAAAGTGCAGGCAACCCACAAGAGCTTCTAGTTTGAGCTAGCAGCCCGGTGGGATTGCGATAATTGTTATGAAATCGTTAATTCTACCTCAGCAGTTTCAACTGTCAGGTACATGTAACAATAATTGCAGTTAATGAATGCTGCTCAATTTATTAAGTGCAAAATGAAAACCAGTATTCTTTTATATGCAGCACTGAGACATATTAACGTTTATCATTTGTGTACACCATGTTGAATATTCTACTGTCATTTATTGGTCAGGGTATATAGCCGTATTTTTAAAGCACTTCCCTTCATTAAGAAACCATGGAGGAAATTTACCATCTAATTAAAGAGTAATAATTTGTACTAAAAGTAATATTTAGTAAGAATCTATATCTATGAAAAACATTCTAGCAGAACTAAGACTTAGCTCCTTCTTTGGATAAATAAAGATCCTTTCTTGTGCTCTCCTCCTCTCCTCCAATCCTGAAAAGAGGATGGAAAAGTCCAAACTCTTACACTTGATCAAAATATTCATGTTGTTTCTTTCCCAAAGTTTGGGGCAGTATACCTTTTTTGTGCAGGGATACAGACTATTTCTTGATTTAAAAATATAAGAACTGGATTTCTTACTTTCGATCATTCAAAGTAAACTGCATAGACATTTGCAAGAGCAAAGAGAGAAGAATTTCTGAAAATATAAGATGAAATATTGTCGCTTTTAGGATCCCAGAGACATCTGCTTCCAATGAGTATGCTCTGACCACTCAGTTGTCCTACATGAACAATCACAATCAGCTTATACCGTGGGATCACCACGTCCTTGACACGGGCTTTAATTACCTAGAAGTTAAAAAAGAGAAAAGAAAAAGAAAGGTACTCGCTTAGCTACAATGAAATTTAAGCTTTAGTCTCTGTCATAAATATAGCGGATTAAAAAATAGTGTGATGCATGGTAGATGCTTTCAGTAATTGTTGTGGAACTGTAGCTATGATTTCCTTCAAATGCTGTCCCCATGAGATAGGACATTCAGGGACAAAATGACAGCATCAGTAATAAATCTACATTTCTAAGCCGCACAAAGCTGGTATCCAGAGCATAGAATTTAATGGATTTATTACAGTCTTTGAAAATCTACATGATGATGGCTTCCCTTCAAAGAATGTTGGCATTAAAGTTATACTGCCTTGTTCACGTCTAATTAAGGGACCATACATCTGGAGTCTCCTATAAATGGAGTAATCACAAATGCTTATTAAAGTACAAAAAATCTGATGGAGTGCCAGCACTTTAGTTGATAAAAATAGAAGTGTATTTAAATTTACTTGAAGGCCACAATGTGTGTATTTGATAACACTCGAAGAAGCTGCCTTGACTATTAAAATAGTCTTTTACAATAATATTTTAATCAGTGGAAGGGTTACAAAATACACATAAATAGTGCAACAGTGACCTAATAAATATTTTCAAAAAATGTAAATAAGCTTTCTTACTGTACTGCAAATTAATTGCCTTCATCAAAAAACAAGGGATTGTGTTTTCAGCAAATATTCTAGTTTTAATTAACACTTTGGGCAAATCACATATGTACCTCAGAAATTGTTTTAGTCATCTGTCTACAGAACTCCAGTTCATATTGTTCATCTTGTAGATAGTGAGTTAGCACATCTTTCAAAATATGATTGACAGTGACCACAGGAAAATGTTTGGTGGGACCTGAAAATACAGATAAAATTTCTTTCTAAGAAGTAATTTCAAATCATATCCACCCATCCAGTAGGCAAATCAAAAGACTTTTCAATTAGGTTCTATGGCAGAGAGCAAGAAGAAAAAGGACTCATCCATTTACCAGACTGCCTAAAGAGTGTGTTCAGTTTCATTGAGGCTTGACATGGAAAGTATTCTCCTAATAATTATTAGTTCCCACTATCAACATCTTTCTAAGTAGTTTCCCCAGTTTTTGTACTTCTCCCTCCTACCTGTTTACCATACTACAACTGGAGGGATCACTCCAAAACCCAGGTGTATGAAATCGTCCCCTTAACAAGGTGTAAGGTGCATCAGTCTCATGGAATTCATCCTTCTTTTAAAGAACGCTTGTGTGCATTCCCTCTCCCTCTTCTTTTTAAATGAAAACCGTTCCCCATCTTGTTTACCTGAGAAATATCCATGCATGTGTCAAGGTTTGCTCAAATATCTCATTCCCCAGGTACCCTTCCTCCTCTCCTCAGGTGAAACTCTTCCCTCTCTTCTAGGTACTCCCATTCCACTGGTGATCAGAGTACTCACCGGCCCATCCACACTCACCAGCCCATCCCATCCTGCCCTGGTGCCCAAGGCACCGGAGATAAGCTAAATTAAACGTAGGAGGACAGCAATAAAGAATTACAATAGAGACCCTGCCCCGCCCCAATCCCAACAGACACCTCCTCCAGCTCACACACGCAAAAAGATTCCAGCAGCAGCCTTATCCTATAAAAAGCCATTTCCCAATCTCCTGGCACAACTCTCATGCAGCCTGCAAAGGGTGGTTCCTCTTGGACTTTCAATAAAGCCCACTTCAGTCTGATACTCCTGGCCTCTTTCTTTTCAAACATATTCTAAGAACTGGGTCTCTATCCACCTAATAATAGGCAAGGCTTCCCTGCCTTTCTCCCCAGTAAATAGTGGTCAAATAGTATCCTTCTCAGAGTCTAAAGGCACAAGAAATATTTAATGAAGGATTTCTGAATTGAAATAATTTTTACTATTTCATAGATATTCATAGTACAGATAATGGCTACTTTTATTGAGTGATTCAACCTGTTAGGTGTTTTTGATAATCATTTTGTAGGGATTATTTTACATAATCTTCCAACAAATTTCTGAGGTGAATCTTCTGTTACCTCCATTTCATAGATGGGAAAACAGAAGTCTAAATACATGGGTAAACTTATCACAGTCACATAATGATACCTGGCAAATGGGCTTCAAAATTGCCAAAGGCACTGCCCAAACTGCTTACCAGTGTGCACAATTGCAAAACTACCCAGGCTTAGGGAACAATAACAATGGGATTTATTCAAAAAACAGGGAAAAGCAAAGAATTACTGAGTCAACATATGGCCGTTTACCTTACTTAGGGCAATGTCTACTCCTTTAAGTCCCAGAAAAGTAACAAATGTGGTGTCTTCCCACCACTGCTGATGTTGAGCTCCTCTTCCAAACAATAGGCCACATTTCCACAATGGCGTCTTCCTGCTTCTGCAGACGCGCAACAATCAGGCTTAGGCCAGGTTCCAACTCATGAGGACGGCATGGAACACAACTGGAGATGCTCCCAGAGTTGCCATGGTGCCCCAGCACAGCACCAGGCCAACAATACTGAAAACAGCAACTACAGCGGCCAGACTGCCCAACAGACTGCACTCATGCATTTTAGGAAGGCACCTGCTTCGGGCCTCTGCCTTCTTCCTTCGGTTGCAGTAAAAACAAAACTGCGAGCAGTTTCCGCTGCTCAGCTACTTGCAAAGCCTCCAAAGTTGCTGGTCCCAAAGTCACTAAAGATTCCCAAAACGCTCAATTTATATCCTGGTGACTCAAAAACTCTGGCGTCTGATTTCCAAACTCTCAATCTTCGCAGCTACATTTTCTGTAGCTGATTCCTCTATTCCTATATCATGGAGACTGACTTCCCCTTCTCCTTCAGTCCCTTTTATCTCTCATCAGAATCTCCACCCCAAACTGCAAAACTTAGCATTTTTCCCTGGGGCTATTCATTCTCATCAGCAGCCCCCTTCAGCGGGCACCACCTTTACTGGACTTTGGATTTAGCCTGGTTACAATAGTAGAAGAGCTGGACTGCCTAATCTGATTTATCTGACTATAGCTTCTGTTCTTAACCACTTTTAGTCCTTGTTCAGAACAGAAGGATGAATCATCTTTATCCTGCACCCCAAGAATCTTACCTGCACCTCCAAGGAATATTAACCTCCTCATCTCTCTGGTTACATGCCTATGTCCTTGTATGTCATCACCCTGTGCCCAGGACCTGGCATACAGAGGCTCAATTGTTATTTGCTGATTGATATGGATGAAGGAATGAGATGTGAAATTTAGATCCAATTTTATTTTAACAGTCATCGCTATCTTTTAAATGTCTATTTTCAATGATGGTATCAGTCAGGGTTTAAGGAAATATATGGGATATTCAGTTAAGATAATTCCAGAAGAATTTAATAAATAGGAAGGTGTGGGCAAGGTGTATGAAGGAAATCAGGAAGCAGAGCCCAAGTATCCCTTGGCTAGTGAAAACCAGGGTGTTACTTCCAGCTCACTCCAGGCTTAGGGCTCTGAGAAGGAAACTCTTTTTAGATCCCAGAAGAGGCCCGTGGAAAGGGCCTCCTGGGAGTAGCTTGAGTCTTTCTCTTAATGGATGTAAATAGCCTGAGGTGAGCCACTGGCAGGGCAGAGGAAACAAATACCCAGTTCAGACCCTTCCTAGCTATATCCCAAACATTTAGTTAAGTGAGGTCAGCCGCCTGGAACTCAGTAAATGGTGTTTAATTTTGATTATCAATTTAATTGTTCACTTAAATTTAAATCAGGGTGGGAAATGAATGTGGACATTCATTCTGCCCTGGGTATAATTAGCTACCATTTTTAGTCAGCAGGAATTGCTACTATAGAGAACAGAGACAAGAAGTATTAAATAAGCCTGGGAAGGGTTGGTCTTGACCACCTCTGCTTTTTGGGGTCAGAGGTTGGGCAGTAGCTCCTCTGGACAAGCTCCCAGATTCCTACAGGCCTGCGTCATCCTCCTGGAAATCTTTTAGAAGATTTCTACTCACATACTTTTGTGAGATAAGCCTAATTTGAAAGTGATTTTCCTCTTTCTATTTAAGATATTAAAAAATGATAATATCAGCTTGGACTAAATTAGATTATGCCCGTAGGTTGATATCTTTCTCTTTTTTACTTTCTCCTGGCAAACATTCATAGTGCATATATCTCCTTTACCTGCATCATTCACTTGGAACTTAATTCAGCTGTGTATCATAGTGGCTTGTATACATCATTCCTTTCAGAAAACAGTAAATTCCTTCAGTGCAGATATATATCTGCCTAGTGCTCTTCCCTATCATTCTAGAACATCATCTCTCCTCCTAGGGACTTGTCCTTTGCATACTCCAACCACATGGTGTTTTAGGGTCTTTTATCATCTCTTTTGAGCCTAAGTCCAGGTCATGGCTGATTGGCCAGGGATGGCAGTTACCCCAAGCCAAGCCAGTGGGAATTTTTATTTTAAATCTTTACAGGGAAAAAAAAATCAGACTCTTTCTGGTGGCTCAAGTTATGACATGACACCCTTAGGAACTATTGAAGGTCATGTTTCTCGTGGTGGGTAGGAGGCCAGGCCACAGTGAGAGAAGGAAGCCTACACAGCTTTGTCCTGGGAAGAACATTCTGGTAGCGCTGGAGCCCCAGTGGCTGTGCCAGTGTTCTTTCTGCACATTGCTTAGTTTTTTGTTTTTGTTTTAAATCTCCTTAACCAGATTCAATTCGGGAAATATTTTGAAAGACAGTAATGAAATTTTCCTTTCTCACGTCTCTGTTTCTGACCCTTTACCTATATAGCCAGATCACCATTGCCTTGCTTAGGCTGGGGTGCTGAGGCAGAGAGTCATTGTTCAGCCTTTGACTTCCAAAATCAGCTCATGAAACTAACCTCAGGGTCAACTAATGTGTATGCCAAGGCTTTTTTACTTTTATTTTTAAAAAGTGAATTTTCCTTTTTAGGAGGAAAAGATGTTTTTAGAAATCAAAAAACAAAGACTTGAAGAAGGGCCAGGATAAGGGAGAAAAAGAAAAACTTGCTGATAAAAAGATTTAATAGAGATTAAAGAAATTTGGTTATTTAATGTATCTGTGCTTTAACTCTCCAAAATCGTGGCCATAATAATAATTACCACATTTATTTGCTAGAATTAAATTAAGTAAAATATTTAAAGTGTTGAGAACAGTTCATCTCCCATAAAAATATCACTCATTGGGTATTTATTATTATTAATATTGTTGCTATCTTATACTCAGAGAAGGGACGGGTAATACCTGAGGAGGGAGCTAGATAGGAGGGGCTGTAATAGGGAGATAGTGAGGCCACTCCAGTTGGGAAGGACCCTCTGGGATAGGACAAAATCAATATAGAAAGACTACCAGGCTCTGTCCAAGAAAGTATCTGATGACAGGGCTGAGGATCTCCTGGAAGCTGGCTCAAATGTCGTTTCTCTGTCTCCATATTTAGGTTCTACTTTTCATTTTGTTGGCTTCAGACTTAGGCAGGTTCCTGGACGTGGTAAAAAAGATGGCCACCAATAGCTTTTGTCTGATCTGATACTCACAGTATATCTCTTTAATCAGTGTTCCAGAAAAAGTTCTGTATTAACTGTAGTTCTGTATTAATAGATTAATATTAATAGGAAATTATACTGAATGTCACAGAAGTTCTCAGTAATCTTAAGTAAAACCCCTGAGTCAGTCACTTTGAGAAGCAATAACACAGTGAAAGAAAAAACTATTCAAATATATCATTTAATTTTCAGTCTCCCTATGATATGTGGATGATTATTTCTTGACAAATGAAGAAATTAAGATTCAAGGACGCTAAATACCTTGATAGAACATCATTTACTTAGGAATTGGCAAAAATAGTATCAGAATTCAGATGCATTGGATCCTATAGCTTGTATTTTTTTCTATAGTCATGTTTCGCTATTTAATTATTGAGAAAATGTAAGGTATTTTATTTGAAAAATATACTTTCATTTTCCATTCCCTTCTTTCTCTCATTAATTATACTCATGTTTCATCTCATTATTAGTGGTGGGAATTATTCATATAAAGGGTGAGCAAACATCCTAAACATTTAATATGTGCTTAGGCAATGCAAATATTATTAAATAGAATGTAAAAAATTAATTAAACACAAGAGTGCTGATGATTGATGACATCTCCCTACCTCTTCTGGCCAGAATTGTCTAAACGTGAGAAATCTTCATCAAAGTTCCACAGAGTCCCTTTCAGTTGCAAAATAAACATAATATGGCCAATTGAACGTTTAAAGAATGATTGTCAAGCATAAAATACTTTAATCATGAAAGAGAAATTCACATAGACTTTTTGGAAGCAAATACGGAAAATACTTTATTCTAAGGTATTTCTAAAATTACTTTTCTAACTTGGTTTGACTCTCGGTACTTCTAAAATGAAATGATTTAGTTTGTTTATTTGAAAAAAATAAGTTATAAAAATATGCCCTTATGAAGAAGAACACAAGTCTTCATATTTCAATTCCTTTATCGTGTTGAAATCTGATTCAAACCCTTTTGGTATGCAGAGCCCAAATCGGCACCAAATGGCCAAGATCAAGTGGGGGAAAGCCTTACCAAAACTTAATTTGCCTAACTGACTAGCTAGCTAGATTTAGGACTGAAGTGATGACATTAGGGTTTGGTTAGCTCTCAGTGTCAGGTTTCATATGGAAGCAAGATGGTAAAAGCTGCTGAAGCCCCTATATTTCTCAGGTTTCAGGGCCTGATCTGCATTTCCAAGATCCCAAATAGTGTTTTCCCGAGTTAAATCTCAAAAGTTTTGATTGATTTGAACAATAAAAAGAAGGGTTATATGCTACCCCTGAATCAGTCACTGTTAAGGTCAGCTTACGGACCAAAAGTGGTCATGATGGCAGTGTGGGGCTTCCCCAAAGGAAAGTGAGTAAAATTTCCAGAAGCATCATAAAAGTAAACTGGGTGACAGGAATATTCTTTGTCTATCACAGGAACTGTGAAAATACCAGTGGTCTGACTAATTATGGAAACTTGTCATCTGCAAAGTCTTGGGAATTACTGTGGAAAACTGGCTACAGGTCTAAGGGGATGAGCCGATGGTCTATAATTTTCTTGGGGTTAGCTGATCACAGATGGAGCCACTTGGGTCCATAGAGTCTTCCTTTGACCATTGGTAAGTCTCTGTGGAATTTCTATATAGCTGTAATTATATATGAATTCAGATAATAGTGTGCAGGTAAGCACTTAGAGAAAACAAGTGAGTCTATGAAGAAACAAGAATTGGGGAAGACATTCACTATGGACTCCACCTGGGATTATAAGGGCAGGTGCAAAGATCCTTGTTTTGAAAGACCCAAAACCTCAGTGGGAAGAGATAAACGTCTCTGTCAACAGGGGACCAGGCATTATTTGCCTTTGCCTTGAAGACTTTTTTTCATCACCTATCAACAATATTGGTTGGTGGTGTTGAATAAAATTTTAAAACATATCACTTTCATTTAACTCAGTCATATATAAAATAACTTCATAAGATAACCCAGAAATACTCAGTGAATTTCTTAATTCAGTAATATCCTATACATGTCAGTGCTTCCTAATGAATTGTTTGATATTTAGGAAACACTGATAAAGAAAAGTGGGCAATGGGTTTTTGTTTTATTTTATGAAACAAATAACTCAATTTAATGTCCCTTATATTATTTTAGGATTGATGGTAAGAGCAGATGATCAGATATTTTAAGAACATATCATTCACGAAATTAGAAGTTTGAAATAGGCATGAGTTATAAAATAACACACCCAACTGATAGGTGTTTTCCATCCGAACTGGAAGGTGAGGGGCTTCATCACTCTGGTTAGGTTCATCCATGTAAGACACGGTACTCACAGAGCTAGAAGCAGGAGAGAACACACAGTTCAATAATTATCATAGCAATAACGAAACAGAATGTTGCATTCAGTGAAAGTCTTACAAAAATGATGTTTTCTCTAAGAAAATTTCAAGCAAATCCATGTAATATACCAGTGACATACATAAAATTTAAAACATTTTAGAGATGAAAACATAAAGGCTTAAAAAAATTACTTGAAGCAGATCTCAGTGTAGAGGTTGAAACCCAGTGCAGTGCCCAGAAAGTGTTCATAAGTTGGTCTGTCTGTGGGATAATAGAGCACATGTTCCAAAAGCCATAGCCAATTACGTCTCTACCATAGATGCAAAGGCTTTCTCAGAGTGGACAAAGTACACAAAAGGGACTGGGGATTATATGAGGAAGCTTAAGATGTTGGCAAACAATTCTATATCTACATGGGTTGTTAAAAGAGGTCGCCATTTTATGTACCTCCCAAATCCCTTCAGTTGAAAAAAGAAAAGTGAAAAACTCACCTACATGATGAGAGAAACCACAATTCATCCAAACTATTGTAAATTAATAACATCAATCACCTTTTCAACATTAAGAAAGGGTTTTAGCTTGGTTACCAAGGCCATATAAGCTTATCCAGGTGCTGAATAGGAGACCCAGGCAAAGAGTCCCTAATGTCCCTCCAGCACAACGTAATTCAACTCAATTCAGAGAAAATTCAGCTGTCACTAATGGCAGTTTCAGAACACTGTTCCCCTACTTCTCTCCACCTGTGACAATGGAGGTTAAGACAGATGTCATTTCAAAGGAGATGATGTACTAGTGTGTGTGTGTGTGTGTGTGTGGTGTGTGTGTGTGTTTTCAGAGTGGCCACTGTTCCAAGCAGGTTATATTTTTGCTTTTATCTTATATAAGAAATATATTTGTAATCTTTTGAGATTTTTCTCTGCAATTGAGTTTATAATACTGAAATACTTCATCCTCAGCTCTTTGGAATTAATGAGCTTCTTGCAAATTGATATTTTAAGAAAATCATGGGTAATCTATTTTTAAAAATCCTTTCAAACAATGCAATTTACACAATAAAGTTTACCCACCGAGCCTAAGAAAGTGGTGCAAGAAATTATGGTTGCTTGTTCACGAAGGATTTCTGGATTAGTGATTTAGTCTTTATTCTTGTAACACCTGCTTTCCTCAATTTTCTGCTGCCCTTTGAAGTAGCAAACAACCTGTTTAGCCACATTGGCTGCAGGTGTTGTGGGCAGTGCCACAGATGATAGCTTCTGTTCAGAAAACCCAATGTTACATAAGCCCCTCAATTGTAAGATAAGCCAGTCTGCCCCAGTACCATACATGCTACTTTTAACTTTGCAAAACATTTCCCATCAATTATCTCATTTTACCATTACAATACCCTTTAAATAAATAAGAGTCATTATTCTACCCATTTTAGAGACAAAGGGAAGGAGGCAAGAGCTTAACATCATATTCATAGGAAAGGCTGACTTAGATTTCAAACAGTCTACTTAGTGACAAAGTCACACATATGATCACATCTGACAGATGAAAATAGGGGCAGCGACTACCTGAAATACTTAATTACTGCAATTAAAACTTATTTGCAAAAAATACAGAAAATATTAATGAAAAACCAATTGTTTTTCCACTGAACACAGTTACTAAAAACTCAGAAAGAGAATTGAATTGGCACAAAGTTAATATTACCATAATTTAGGAATCTAAGACAAAGTAAGTAAGGATTTTTACACTGTCCTCTCTATTGCTTTGTTTCATGGTACTGAAAAAATGATCATCAGTGCAGGTTATAATATTTCCAATATGAGATTGTTAAATGTCATAAGCTTAAAAATCCAGGGAACTTGAAGTTAGTTTTGTAGAGGAGATAAAGACTTTGCAGATTGAGGACCTCCCTGGGGGCACAATGGGATAAGTCTCAGGCTATGAAGCTATGGCAGCCACTGCAGCACAAGTTTGGTCTCCAGCCAGGGAGTTTCCCACATGGTGCAGCAGACCTTTCTTGTCTCTCTGCTGCTCCATCCAGCAATGTATTTCAGTCAATCTGCCTGCTCTGTTCCCCTGCTCTGTCTCTGGTGAATCCTCTCACCTGCCTACACCCCAGCACTTATATGCATAAATAAATAAATCTTTTATAAAAAAAGACTTTGCAGATTGAGTTTTTCAGGTATTTTGCTGTAACTCTTCCGTAGTGTGTACATAGAAAATTTTTAAGACTAATTTGTTTCTGATTTTCTGAGGGTGATTTTGTTTGGTGTCTTTATTTCCACAGTAATCATATAAACAGTGTATGCTTATTGCAAAAAGTTAAAAACATATATAAAAAAATTATGTAAAATTACAACCAAAAAATACTAACCTCCATGGTTATTGAAGAAGCACTGTTAACATTAGAAGTTTTTTTCTGGACATTATTTTATATATGGAATCACATTATAAATGATTTTTTTTTTTAATTCCAAATGTATTATATCCAGCTTTCTATGCTAACAGCCAGTAATCTACATTAGTATTTTAAATATCAGGACAGTATTTAATATATGAATATACTGCATTTTATTTAATCATTTATTTTCCAGGCCACTTAAGTTGTTTCCAATGTTATATTGGAAATAGTCCAATATTATTTTAAGAAAAGCTGTAATGAACATTGTGGTGGGTACTCTGCCATTTGCTTTCTAGTGTGGTTCTCTTTTTCCTTGGTAACAGAACTCTAAATTTGTGGAAATATTTAATTGATAAAGACAAATTCTTTTTTAAAAAAAATTATTGTTATTATTATTTATGTCTTTTACATTATTATGTATTCCCTGTAGGTTTCCCACCACCAATTAAAGACAAATTCTTAAACTCCTTTAATGCTATTGTGGCCATGTAGCTTTATGAGCCAATGAAATGTGAGTGGAAATTCTGAAAACTTACTTAAAAGAGCTAATTCAATCAAGAAGAGCCATTTATATATATCCTTCTTAAGTACCAATGGAGATAATCTGTAAATAGGCTATGGATAATGTGGATAGGAGGGCAAGAGCTCAGCATCTATTTTGGGTCTTAAGATGACCTGTAGATTACAGATCAAGAAGACAAGTTCCTTGAACTGCTTTTGTTTTCCTTTAAGTAAGATAAAAATATATTTCTATATTTGTTTAAGCCACTGTTGTTTGGAGCTTGGAATTAGTTTTGTGAAGGCGGGAGGACTTAGTGGAGTGAGGTTTCAGTGTTTTTTTTTGTAGGAGACCTAGCACTCCTTATCACACAGAAGGACAATATTTGTTTAGTCTATTCCTTTCTGTACCTTGGAAGGCTGACCATGTATCCATCACGGAAAATTATAGGGAAGTATTACCTAAAAAACCTAGAGTATTTTGGGGGGTGTCTTTTATTGAGGTTGAATTGACATATAACATTATGCTCATTTCAGGTGTATGGTGTGATGCGTTATTTGCATAAATTACAAAATGATCGCCACAATACCTCTAGTTAACATCTCTCATGCATGGTACATAATTATGAAGTGTTTTTTTTTTCTTGTGATGACAACTTTTAAGATCTACTCTCTTGGTAACTTTCAAATATGCAACACAGTACAATAATTATAGTTCCCATGCTGTATGTTACATTCCCATGACTTACATATTTTAAAACTAGAAGTTTGTATGTTTATGGTATTTTTTAAAACTGAAATCCGCTAGTTCCTACATTAGAATGGGATAGATTGGAAAGTAGAAGAGATAGAACTAAAGTAAGGAATAAATTGTTCAGAAAAAAATAAGATATTTATTCCTTGAATAAAAGACAAAAGGAAGAGATAAAGTAGTAAAAATGCTTGCAATCTGGGCAAATGACAGTAAACCATAATATGGGCTTAGTAAACTTTTAGAATTTTACAATTTGGAATTACTAGTATCAGTCTGAATACTAATGTAGGAAAACTTGTACATATTTTCTATTGATAAACAACTTTACTCAAGCCTTTAAAATTTTTAAAGATAAAAATTGAACCTCACTTTTATGGGAAACCTGTTATTAAACCATTCATAGATGACCTGCTTCTGGGTCAGGATTTTGCTTTTGTTTTAGATTTTTTAAAAATTTATTTATGCATACAAGAACTGGGGTGTAGGGCCTCCCCGGTGGCTCAGCAGTTGAGTGCTGCGCTGTGGAGCTGTCGGCAGTGGTGACGCAAGTTCAATGCCCGGCTGGGGAGAATCCCACATGGTGGGGCAGACCTCTCCTGCCTCACCCGCTGCTCGCCTCAGCAGTGTACTTCTGATCTGCCTGTTCTGCTCCCCACTCTGTCTCTGGTGAACCCTCTCGCCGCTCCACGCCTCTGGCCTGTACCCCAGCTTGTATGTAAAAAAAAAAAAGAACTGGGGTGTAGGCCAGAGGTATGGGGTGGTGAGAGGATTCACCAGAGACAGAGTGAGGAGCAGAACAGGCAGATCAACCGAAGTACACTGCTGAAGGGAGCAGCGGGCGAGGCAGGAGAGGTCTGCCGCACCATGTGGGAATCTCCCTCGCTGGGGATTGAACTGGTGCTGCAGGGGCTGCGGATAGCTTCATAGGCTGAGACTTAACCCCTTGCACCACCAGGGAGGCTCCTGGGTCAGGATTTTGTATGTAGCCAAGAAGCTCCCACACTACAATCTACTGCAGTCAGGCCTCCACACACGGGTTTTTGAAAGAAAAGGGAAAAAAAGGCTATAAAGCAGAAGAGAAGATACAGAAAAAAAAAAAAAAAGCATGAGATGTTCAAAAAGCAAATTTTAAATTTGAATTGTATATGTTGCACACACAGCACAATACGTTTGCTGGGTGTATGTCATGATATTGTAAGTGGATGAGTTTCAGTTGTCTATGACCACACTTTCCCTATTTTATAATAATAACCCTTCTAGAGACATGACCTCATTACAAATGGAATGCTGTAGTTGACTTCATTGTTTATACGCCAAAAAATGTTCATGCTGTCTTTGTGCTTCATCAGCTTGTTGGCATGTACGGAGGAAAAAGATTATAGTAGGCAAAATGTGTCCAAGAGAGCTGTAAATTTTTAGGAAGGTAGGTAGATTAAAAGTAAATTCAAGAAAATTGAAAGTTTGACAGAGAGTACTGATGAAACACTGAACAAATCAAATACTATTATTTTAGGGAGAAGATAACAACTTGAAATCCAACACAAAATTCAATTAATACTTGGAATCACATCTACTCTTGCTGAAGATAGACTTGGAATTAACCTAGATATAGAAATAGCTGCATCTATTAGAAATTGGTTCATAATAGCGAATATTTTCCCTCCTATGTTGTATCTGGTTGACATGGGAAACAACTCATGCTTATTCAACAATCTGTGTTTTGATTATGCAGAAAAGCAGCAAAGAAAAAAAAATAGCTAAGGATCTGGAATATATTTATATTTTTAATGAAATTAAGTTTTCTTAGTATCTTACAAATTTGCTTGGTGAACAGTCCTTGAATTACACAGAAGGAATGCCAGGCATATCATTTCTTGTTATGACCATTGGAGGTAGAAACAATAATTTCAATTAAATCACACCAACCACAATATCATTGAGTTATTTAGAATTCATTTGCAAACATTTTCACTGCCGTTATTACTTAGATGTTTAGTAGCTGCAATAAGACATAATTGAATGCATAATTGGCCTTGGAGCCATTAATTTAGTACATTAAAGATATGAGACTATTATTTATATCTTTTATTTGTAACGGAGATGGCCATATTTTGAATAGTATCTTCTAAGCATACTTTTACCAAAACAAAACAAAACAAAAACTAAAATCATGTGCTGCCTCCCAGTGGCCATATTTCAGAGTGCACAGAGAAAAAAGGATTCAAGGTATACATTTGTATATTTGTTCTTTGGGTTTTCCCTCATTCTTTCAAAAATACTTATTTACAATTCTTTAAATAAAATTTTGTTGATTTACCATTACGTTATAAATTTTGGGAGTAGAACTTCCCATCTCGACAGGGTCTTAGCCTCACCGAAGCAGGAAGTTACTAGTAATACAAGGCAGAGCCCCTGCCCTTGAGAAAGATGATGTAGAAGACAAGATTGCTGCCTCGCAGAGTGGCAGCGTTGGGAGCGGCGCTGGATCAGGGAAAGATGACTCAAAGTCCAAGTGTGTCTGGAACAAGGAGAAGCTTAGAGAGGCTAGGGCAGTAATGTGCAGCCCCATCCAAAGGCAGTCTCATGTTCATTAGAATCAAGTATAAAGGTGGGGCATATATGTCGGGAACATCCATGTGTGGGGGAAGCAGTTATTGGGATGTAAGCTAGGGTGGAGTGCCCAGGGGCTACTGCCCGGGAAGGGGGGGTGGGCTTCATTTTCCCTGCAGGTCAAAGCACATTACCTGTATTCTTTATTCTTCCTCACTTTCTGCTAATCTTTTCAAGTAAGGTATTTTGGTTAATCTTGTAATTATTTGTGAGAAAATAGATTTCTATTGATTAAGCCGCCCAATGTATGTATTTTGTTATGACAGCTTGAGCTGATTAATACGGACTCAGATTGATAGGATAGCAATGGGGGTAGCACTAAGTCGTTGGGTTCTGGATATATTTTCAGTTTATCCAGCAACGTCATTACAGTTGGAAAGAAGGGAAGTTAGAGAGTTAAGTTGTGAGCATATTGAATGAAGTATCGATTAGATATTAAAGTGAAATAAGTGTCAACAGGCAGGTAGTGCCTGGGTTTTGGGAGAGACTTGTAGGCTGGGCTTATAAATCCTTAGTCACCAGGCTTGCAGAGATTTCCAAGAAGATATGTGTAGGATGAGAAGAAAGGGGAAAAGGACCACTCCCTCAGGCACCCCTACATTAAGAAACCAGGGAAAAGCAGAAGGAACAGAGAAGACAAGTGAGAAAGTGCGTCTTGTCAGATAGAAGGGAACAGGAGAGTGTGGTCCTGAGGTCAAGTGAAGACAGTGTTTCCAGGAGAGAGGAGGATTGACAGTGTCACATGTTGTTGAGAGGTCAAGTAAGACAAGGACCAAGCTCTGATCACTGGATGAAAAAGTGAAAGTCATTATGAACTTGACAAAAACAATAGATGAGCTAGGGTCTATTTGTTCACAGCTGTGTCTTTAGCACCTGGCATAATGCCCACAACTGAAATGTGTCCAGTGAATTAAATACTTCTTTGATGAAGTGAGTATTCTCATTTTATAGATGAACTGTTAAGACCCAAAGAATATTAAATAATAACTAGTTAAGTAGAAGATCTAGGGATCAAACTCTGGTCTGGTATAAATCCAAAGTCCTAAGTAATAATAATAATAATAATAATAATAATAATAATAATAGATACTTGCTCTGTACTTGGATGTTCCAAAAATCATTCTAGGTGGATTTATTTATTTATTTCCTCCCTCCCTCCCTTCCTGCCTTCCTTCCATTATTGAGGTAATATTGGTTTACAACACTGTATATAGTTGAGGGGAAATCTCTCCCCAGCTAGAAAAGATTTTTAACAAATCAAAATATCATAATACACAGAATTTTTTTTTAAATACAGGACTCAAACATGTATATTCTTACAATCTTGTAGTGTTATGTGTATTAGGGTGGGTGCCTATTGGGAGTTGAGGTTGGGAATGGGAAAGGGGAAGATGGTTGTCAGGTGAACACGAGAGGAATTTGCCCGTATTAGTTCTGGTCCTATGATCCAAGGTGCTATAAAATGAGTTGTATTTTCAACTTAACTCTGGTCCTATGATCCAACTGAAAATAAACGGAGATGATAAAAGTATCTTCTCTACTTAACCTACAGGGTCTTGTTGATAACCACGGATATTGTATGTAAAGTGGCTTAATAACCGATCAATTGCTATTGTGGTTTAATTTAGGAACATGGCAATTTCGGTTTTCTCAAGCTTTTCTTTTTTTGGAGGGGAAGCTGCACCTCAGTCAGATCTTGCTGGAGGCTTTAGTTTGCTTTAGATGGAAAAATAAAACCATATCTCTTAGCTCCCACTTTCTAATCTCTGTTCTTATCCTTCAGTTATCAAGATGATGAAACAAGTCTGGCAATGTCATTTTTAACTGCACATTAAGCAACTCACAGTAGTATAGGTTGGAATCAAAGAATAAAGTGACCACATTTAATAAGACTTTTTACTGTCTTTCCCACCAGATTATAAACTCCACAAGAGCAGAGATTGTTTTTGTTTGGTTAACCAGCTAGCACAGTGCTTGGAATGTACTTACTGGTCAATAAATATTTATTTCAAGTGAGGTAAGGAATATAGTCTTTTACATTTTTATGTGGAAAAAAATCACCAGTTGGTTCTCAGTTTACTTGAAAAATAATCTCCAGTTTA
Organism: Scalopus aquaticus; assembly: GCA_004024925.1. Classification (NCBI taxonomy): domain Eukaryota; kingdom Metazoa; phylum Chordata; class Mammalia; order Eulipotyphla; family Talpidae; genus Scalopus; species Scalopus aquaticus. The sequence goes on from PVIJ01000788.1 coordinate 55,312, forward strand.
GAAAGTTATTCACCTTTATATGCTTACGTGTGGCACAAAAATTAAAACATACCAGAGGCTCAATAAACTCTGAATAAATGAATAAGTTAAAGAATATAGTTTGACTTAACCAGTGTGTTAGATGCCATTGTGGGTTCAAGTAAAGAGTGATATGATTCATACTTAAGGTCCTAGTAACCTGACATTACTATAATTTTCACCTTAGGCAAAAGAGAGATTCTTTAGAATCTAACCTTAGATTTGACCCTCTAGTGAACTACAGTTCTTGGAGACAAAAAATCCAGATATCATGTCACATGATACTGGGAAGGGAACTTAACCTCACAGCTTCTGTTTCCATTTTAAGAACACGAGAACACTGTCTGAGGCTGCTGAAGCCTGAGCTTCCAACAAGAAAGCTGTCACTGCAAATACCTGCTGTTACACAAGGATGGGAAATAGAAGGTTCTGGTGAATGAACCAGTTGACTGATGAAGACTTTCATCAATGCAAGTTACACAGAGTTTGCCAGTTTTCAAGGAATTAGAATACTTGACGATAGTCAAAAGGTGATTTTGCCACTGCTAATTTTGTGCCTTTGAAACCTCAACCTTTGTTCTTTTTCTTCATTTGTATAAGGGAGTGATAATCCATCAAAGAGAGAGGTTATATTTATAATCTACATCCAAGATTGAAAAGTAGAAATTGCTATCAGTGCTTAATACACTCTGAGAGTGGACAGAACAAATTTCATAATTGTAATGGAAACTGATTCCAATTCATCTGGTGTCTGTTCCACAAGACACACCAGCTCGTGCTTCCCGATCACAATCCCGATCACAGAGATTAGTAAATACACCTTACCTTTAATCCTGTGGAGACCGTTAAGAAGGAAAGTCTATTATATAAGCTTATTGACCTCTATATCAGATAATTAATTTTTTTCCCAGTGGCAGTCAAAACGTCATCAATGTATTAAAAGTTGATTTATCTTTTTGAGAGGAAAAGCATATACACGTGTTACCCTTTGACCCATTAATTATACAAACAAGCAGAAATGTATATAGTGAAAATGAACTGGGGAATGATTAACTCAGAAATATAAACTAATAAAATATTATGTTTCATTTAAAAAGATATAGACAAAGACTATGAAAATACATTGCAGATTTGGTATAAAATAATGTTAAATGCATTGTATATGTATATATTGATTAAAAATACAAAAACTATGTATTTATATAATCTCAAGGAAACAAGTTCAGGAAACATGTAAGAAGTAGCTGGTCTACATTGAATATGGCTTTTTCTTTGAGTAGATTTTTTTGGTGGGGGGTTGTCTTTGAAATGGTTAAAAATTCCACTGGGATCAACATATCACTTATATTTCTCACTCTTTATTTAAAATATGGCCCCCAAAGGTGACCAGAACCTTGTGCTTGTTCATTTCTTCCCCTTTTTATGTGCCAAAAGAATGGGTTTTTTTTTCCTGATAAACATTATGAGCATGTTTATTCAATAATTAAATTTAAGTTACTCACTTTTTGGTGTGACCATGAAGTTCTTTCCACCGGGAATCATAACAATTTAGAGAAGACACACTCCCCCTTTTCTTCAATGAGTGAATTACTCTTTCTTTAGCAGTGTCTGACATCATCATAAGCTATGGAAGAAACTTTTGTAAAGTACCAAACAAAAGAGCTGAAAATATTTTAATTAGTATAACACAAAGAATTAATTCTAAATAAAATGCACAGTTAGTTTTTCTACTACTTCAAACAGAGAGGTGAGGTTTCTTAAGAGTGATATTTAGAATATATCGTTATTTTTGTTAATAAAACTAGAAAAATAATTCTAAACATTTTTATGCAATGTTGTACTTAATTTACATAAGCAGATACTAACTAAGGTGCAGCAAAATGCTTAACTGCACAAGAGGTTAAACATTGAGAAAAGATAGTGAGATATGCAAAAAGGATGTCCTACACCATTAAAATTAAAATTAACTGTCTTCCCCAGGGAGGAAGGGCTTTTTCAAGTCATGATTTACTTTGTAAATAGCAAATTTTAATAATTTGTTGGAAAACTAACTTCTTTTTCACAAATACTTGTTAAAAGGCTGCCAATAGGAATTGATTTTCCAGAATTTAGACTATCACTCTATTATCCCACAGCCCACATACAAATTTAGCTACTTCTTTAGATTTTATAATCTCTAAACGTGAAAGCCCTAACAAGAAGGCCCTGTGCTAGACACTGAAACACAGAACCAAGACAAGAGTCTCCACCTGCAAGGATGTAGCCACTGAGTGGGTAGGGGCAGACAAGCACACAGCCTAAAACCCTAGTGTGCTCAGAGGCAGGGCGGGGAGCAGCAGAGGCGACACGAATATGGCAGAGGTGTTTTGAGTCAGGAAGCAAGGCAGGGGTATGTGTGCAGTTGTGTGGCTATGTGTGAGTGTGTGCATGAATACAAACATCTCTCTGTGGATATATGTGTGTATGAACACCAGTGTATGAACACCAGTGTGTCCCCATGAGTATGTGATGCTGTGTGAACAAGTAAGAGCATCTGTGTGAATGTGTGTACAAATGTGAACATTTCTCTGGATGTGCCTGTGTAATGGGTGATTTTGTGTGTACCTGAGTGAATGTGTGGCTTTCTGTGTGTCTGTATATGTGCTTTTGTGTGTGGTATGTCTGTGCACTGAATGTGTGTATCTGAAGCTCTCTCTCTGTGAGTATGTGCATGTGTGCGTATGTGCATGAATTTAGCATCTAAATATGTGAGTGTACACTTGAGTTAGTGTGTGACATCTCTGTGTATGTTTTTGTGTCCGTGTGTGAATAGGACACAGAGCCTGATTAAGTGCGTCATTCAGGTTCTGCTGCAGTCGGTCTACTAACATGTTGTAAAGCTGCCAGGCTGGCCACAGCTGGAAGCTGAAGTTCCCTAGGAGGGTCAGCAGCCCCCAGTACCAGGCAGTCCTCAGGAGGGCTGTTCAGGACTCATGCTGCAGACCCCACGAGACAGCTCTGACCAGGGCAACCCTTAAAGCCCAAACAGCAGACCAGTGGGGAGCCAAAGGCCAGCATCCCCATCCAGTTCCCATATGTGAGGTCACTTCTTTGTTTTCTTCCCTCCAGTTTTATTAACTTGCCAATTGTTTACCAAACAATGTTACTGGGAGTACAGCTTGCACCTCTGTATGTGCAGATGCTTCACAAACTCTCCACTAAAACTCTAGGGCCAAGCTGCCAATATCGTATCACCTTCCCACCACTACCCCCCTCCTTTCCCCCATTCCCTCGGGTAACCAGCATATTTTTGCTGTGTTTGGCCAGTTTGTTTTCTTTAGTTATTCTCACGTTTTCTTATTTGTTGCAGGGGAGGAAGACTATGGCACCAGAGAAATCGTGGCCAGGGCAAGCCACTTCTCAACCCAGGGTCCTTTTCTCTTCAACACTCACTCCCCTGGAACTTGTATTTCTCTCTCTCTCTCTCTCCTCCACGCTGTTGCCCTGGGCCCTGCAGGGAATGTTCACTTACCGCGGGGATGCGGCTGCAGGCACTGCTCGGCCTGGGCCTTCAGAGCTCTGGCGCGGCTCTTCCACTGTAGACACCCTTCGGGGAGTGTGGTTCAGGCCGCTCAGACCTTCCTCTGCTTGCAGCCACAAGCGCACAGCACTCCCTGGGGACTCCGGGCTGTCTCCAAGGCGACTTCCTCAAACAAAGCCCTCCCCCCGGCCCGGCCAGAGTGGCCCCTTGGTCCTCTAAACCACCCCTGAGAATGTAAAATCTCTCATTATCCTAAGGCCAGGAGGGTCCGCCCTGAACTTTGCTGCGCCCTGGGGTGGCCGTGAGAGGGCGGTGAACTGACATCCTAAGAGAGAGGAGGACTTTTGGGACTGGAAAGGCAACCTGGAAAGGGTCCTCATCCAGTTTCTTTTCGTGCAGATGTCAGGGGCTGGAGTAGAAAATGCTGTCGCTTCCTAAGACAGGAAATCAGAGGCACAAAGAGAAAGTAAAACGACCCCTTTCCTTCCCCGAACCGTGATGCCGCTTTCCACCAGTCCCCTCCGAGGCACACGTGGCTGATGACAGGGGTAATTGACTAGAGTTTACCTTTGCCAGGTAGGAGAACCAAAGTGATTACATCTTGCATCCATGCAGATAGCCAGAGACGGGAAATTGCCTTATCCTGAGAAGATAGTTAATTTCCCCATTATTTCTTTCATGTGTACAAACTGTGCTTGTGATCTATATATAACTGTTGACTGTAGTAGAACAAAGATGCACTGTTGACACACCCTCCCGCCCTACCCCTTCACATCTGGGTATTGGTCTTTTAGTCTTAAACAAGAATGATCACAAGTACTAGCTGGGTATAGGAAGATGTTGGGTGGTGTGGATCCTGCTAGGCACCAACTCCGGCTGACCCATTCAAGTGGTGGAGAATCCCTGAATGCCAATTGCCCTTAATTTTCAAGTGTGGTTTAATTTTCAAGTGTGGTTAATGGATGTGCCTGCTTTTTCTTTGGACTCAAATTACCCTGTTGAATTTGGGTAAAATTCTAAGAAGTTGGTAATAAAAGAGATTCACAACTCAATTTATTTTTATGTTTTTCATTTATTTTCCAGAAAAAAAAATCACATTTAAATAACAACTTACTCAGATATTTCATTGTTTTCACATATAATTAAACTTTGTTCTGAAACGGGAACCCTAGTTGCAGTCATGTGTCATGATAAATAATTGCATATTCAGGATTTGTGAAATGGGTCATTGGGAAAATTATGAAGGAAAAAACATTTATAAAAATTATTTACAAAGAGTGATAACCACACCTTTCCTAACTCATAAGGCAAGTAATGTTTAAATGTTCTCATGATTAACTTCAGTAAGTCAATACTACACATTCATATCACCATTAGCTCCCCAGAGAGCTTTGCTGCATTTCTGTGAAAAAACAGCTATCACTTCTTTTGCTGGTTTCCTCTTGAGCACAGCATAGAAGCAGTAAAGCTTTCATCACAGACAAAGCAGTAACGTGTTTGAGAGTAAAGTATTTACTGTTGAATTACACATGTAGGAAAAAGAGCCAGGCATTGACATTTTGACTAAATTTAAAAAGCATATTTGAGTGTTTTAGTTCACAATTCCTTTTAAAAGTATTTTATGCCCAAGGTATTTTGTGAAATCTTATACTCCATATATGGTCATAGAGAAGTTCAACATACCTTCACTCTATGTCTTGGAGAACTCTTAACTAAATGCTACTACCAGCTCAAATGAAAATACACACTAACAGTGTTTTTCTTTTGAAAGACAACTGACTGAATTTATTACCGTCAGAAACACAACAAAATTTCTCTGAGATTCTTATCCTACATTCTCTTACTAAGTACCAAAAATATCAATGCCTTGTATTGACACTTAGTAGGCATGAAAATTAAAATTTGATCATTTCATTTTTTATAAATCTTTTCCAGTACAAAATGAAAAAACTTATATTGAGACACAATAGTGTTCAATCAGTTTTAAAAACCACCTCTATAAATTACTGCTTGGCCTATAGGGAAGACCTGCTCAAATTGTTAAGTTTAGCATATTATCATAACACCTGTTTTTTCAAAAAGATTAACCAGCAGCAATTTTTTAACTCTCTTAGATTGAGAGACAGACAGACAGAAAGAGCAATCAGACAGGAGTCAATCTCTTTCATGCATATCCATTTTAAAAAAGTAAGAACTAACTAAATATTGACCTGTAAAACCAACATAGCTATGTCATAAGAAAAAGAAAAAATTCTGACTTTGGGACAGTGACTTCAGTGATAGTTATTTGGGTCTATTTACTATTTAAAATAGTTTAATGATGCTAGAATAACATTAAACATTTGTTTTGAACAAAGAAAAAAAGGCGAATGGATAAATAAGACAATACCAATGAAGTAATAGTAACTGAAAAAGTGAGATGGTTTTAGCATTTATATTATAAAATCACTCAAGGGAATATTTTTAAATGATAAGTGACATGGTCTATCAGATTGATTCACAAACTTTGAATGAGTTAAAAACTGAACTGCATTTAGATAAATGTAAAATGATTCAGGAGATTTACCCAGGAGATTTTCTAAGAGAACTTTGTTGATTATGTGGCAACAAAAAGTTGATTTGCAAAATAAAACAACTCACAAAGAACTGTGAAATGCTCATTAATATAGTCTTACAAAATCCATGATAAAGAACTCAGTTCTCTTAGCTATAAATGAAATATTTTTCATGTCGTTTAAAGCAAGAATCGTAAAACTATTGTTAATATTGAACTATGATGATTCAGTTTTTTAAAGCTGCGTAATAAAATATTATCAAACATTGTTCATAACAATTAATTTAGCCCATCTTCAACAGACATGTGGGTCATAAGTGTAAATCTAAAAATAACACTTAAAAATTTAAAACAATTTTATTGTTTTAGTTTGAACATTTTAGGTGCTAAAGTTAAATTCACTAAGTCATACTAATAAAATTTAAAATAGATACAAATTCTTTTGAAATGGCAGGAATTTCTCTTAAAGTCAAAACAAAAATCCAGAAGCATTTTGAAACAACCCCTAGTTTTATTATTTGTACTTTTTAAAGACAGGTAAACTGTCATTAAAAGTTTTCCAAAGTTTTTCAAGATGTGTTTCAGGGAAAAAAGTTTTTTTCTTGATTCAGTATGTTTCTTAAACTTTGTTAAAACACTAACATTTACTGTCAATGTCCAAGGAGTAGGATTTACAGTATGGGTAATTATTCTCTTATGTTTCTCATAAGGAAGAGTTGCCATAACTACTAGACTGGAACATGACTTGGAAAATATTGGAATATAGGTGAATGCAGTTGAAATATCTTTGACTTACTATCTTTTTAACTTTAAGTGACATAAAAAAATAGAGTTGCTTTTCATTGAAACAATATTTCTTACAAGGTTAACGATGTATTTAGGATAGCAGTGTGCCATCTAGAGCTAGGAAACAGTCAGACATACTAAAAATCAAAGGAAAAATTAACAGTTAAGTCTAGAGAATAAATTATTATATATGGTGAATGTCAATAAGAAGGTGCCCTACTTTCACAGGAATGCTCATTTAGGATAGAAATCAGATATTAAACATGTAAAATAATGATCTTATCTTCAATAGACCCTAAAAATTGACATTCCTTCAAAGATATTTAGATTTCATTTAGATATTAAAAATGAAATTCTAGCCCAGAGAACATGACAGAACATCAAAGGAACGAAAACAAGAGAAAGGCAAGTGGGTTTTGTTGTTGTTGTTCTTTGTTTTAATATTTGAGACTTCAACATTATCTCATGTTTCCTCCATTCATGTCATGAACAAAAAGTAATGTAATGGCAGCTATGTTTAACTTATGACCGAGAAAACGGCATTTTAATGTTGTTTGCCAAATGAAAACACTGACGGAGCAGGAAAATACAATGAAGTCTCAAGAGAGAAGTACACACTGAAAAGGGGGTGAGGTGGGTCATCAGAACAATTTCTTCAATCAGTATAACATGAATTGTTCATTCATAGCTACAATTTAATTACTCATGTCGAGGAAACATCGTATTCACATATTAACTTTTAAGCTGTATTTAGAGATCATTCTCATTTTGATATAAAAATTATGCTTCCACTTTTAAAAAGTTGTTGATCAGGAAACCATGTAGCAAAATCAGTATATTTCAATTGCATGGATTTTGCTCAAAAACATAATATTTTGGGAAAAAGAAAGCTTAAAAAACTCTACAATCTCATCTTCTTAGTAGATATCTGAATGTTTTACTGTCTTTCAACTTTGACAGCCTGTGATTATTTTTAAAAAACTGTAAAAATAAAAATGATGGGTACAACTCTTTTTTTTGGATGAATCTCTTCCCTGCTTTTAAAGCAGTATAAAAGCATATCAAGCAAATTGTGTCAACTTGGAAGTTAGATGTTGGAGTGTCCCATGTAAGGAGGGAGACATTTATTAGGACTTTGTATTTGGAATGAACAATTACTGCTCCATTTATTTATTTTTAAGACATTAAAGAAAAGGACAGAATTATGAAAGTGAGGAATGCATTTCAGGTCACTTGGAGACTGAGATAATGTAATAGGTGAACCTAAGGAAAAGATAGAATTTTTTTCCTTGAAAAAGTCTTCTATCTTTTTCTTAAAGTTTGATGAAGTTAAAAGGATTGAATGAAAAATAAACTGACCATAAAAACATCTGATACAATGTCAGCACTTAGAAGGACCTGAGCAATCTACTAGAGGGCAGTGATTCTCAAATTTTGAATGCTTGCCAAAATACATATTCGTAAAGCCCATCCCTAGAGATTCATTCATTCAATATAAATTTATTGACACCTCCTATCTTCTAGGTTCTGGGGATATAGTGGTGACATAATCTAAGACATAATCATTGCCTTTTTAAAAATAAGTGAGAATACAAATGATCCACAAATCATATTTTGAGCAACAATGATTTTTTTCCCAATAATTTTGCTATCTCAATTGTCCTTATGTTGATACTATTATTTCATAGTGCCCTTTACCTGGGCAGCCCAGTAGGCTATGAAGAGCATAATACAGTAAAAGAGTTTCTTACCCAGAATGGGCAAGCAAAACAGGTCAGAGACTCCCTCTGCAGTCAAGGTAACTGTGTTCTTCCAGCTGTTGTGTCTCTTTGGACAAGTTAGTCTGTCTAAACCTCAATATCATCATTTGTAAAATAGAAATTAAGAAAGAGTATCTACAATCTTTTGGTTGATACATTAAATGAATTAATATCTGTAGTCACTGGTACATGGTAAACATTCAAGTAAATATCAGTTCTTATTGTGCTTCAGTCAATTATTGTGATTATACAAGTTTCCATGTAGAGTCTCCAAAGGTGAACCTATCTGAGTCAAGTGGAAGCAGTTGGGAGAAATTGTGGGTACAGAGTGTTACTATGGTGTTTAAACAGTAGTTGGGGGAACCCGGATTTAAACTGCTGGAGAAATATGAACCGTTTAGCCTACGAGGATTCCATGTGAAATTTTAGTAGAAGAAAATGTCCTGCTGTTAAGAAAAGTTTGAAAACCATGGCACTACCAGTCCCTCATTCTGAAGAAGAGAAGCGGAAAGGGGCAGTGATTTGTTGAAGGTTACAAAGCAGGAGTTAGTGGTACAGCTAATGCAGTTACCAGATTTCTTTGAAAAGAAGATTTAGAAATACATACATTTATGGCCTCAAAAACTTTGTGGATTGAGTAAAAATATATAAAAACAAAAATAAAGCATCTACAAGTTGACTTTCTGAGGGGTTTCTCTCTACTCGAAATCATTTGAAATGTGGACATTGTTTTGTTACAGGTGAAATATATATCCAAACAGCATATGGTAAATTTTCATTTGGCTGTAGGAAGAGAGAAGAATAGAACTTTAAAAGTAATTAAAAATTTAATTTTTAAGAATTATAAAATCTAATGGTGATAAAATTGAGACTGATTCTTAATAAGAATCTATTTCTAAAAATATCATGAAAGTATGGACTTTATTTGAAAAGAATAACATACTTTCCACGTTGCCAAAATAAAGCAGTAACATTTATACTTGATCTTGTTCGGCAGAACCTTTTAGACCATAATGCTCAGGAAATGGTATTTGAGCCTAAATTAACTAGAACCTTTTTTTTTTATCTTAACCCCTATTAAAAATCTTAATCTGTACTAGCTCATCTTGCTGTATTTTGTGGTTGATAATGAACCCGACTTAAAATTTCTTTGATAATTGAGAATCTTGCATTGTCTAGGACCATTTTTTCCTAACACAAAATCTTACTGTACAGTACTGTGGATATAGGTGTAACAGAAGATTATAAACTATGGATTAAAACAAAGCCACCAAAATCTAAATCCCTGATATGAGTTTATTGTGTTATTATAGATTTATTTTCTGAAAGGAGAAGGGATATATATTATGTATTGAGGTTCTGGTTATTCAAAGTTTAATGATTTTGAAGTCACTGACTTCCATTCTATAACACAAAGACCAATTAAGGAATCATAGGATATCTTCATAGTTTCAAATTTACGTTTCTGGAAACATCTGAATAATGTTAGAGATTATTGTAATCTATGTTTTAAATTACATTTGTACAATATCAACAAAATTATTCTTTGAAAATAAAACCATTGCCTTTAATTACTAATTTACTCTAGAACAATATAAAATAATATAAAGACCAAGACATGAGAACCAGTAATATTTACACATTTTAATATGCTTGTGTTAATATTCAGTGCATCTCTTTCATGAATTAGTTTCTTAAAAACACATTTTTATATTCGTATACTGGATAATTCTCAACTTTCTGCTGCTTATTCTCTACTGATGTCAGTGTTGACATTTCCCCTCATGAGATTTATAAGTTTTCATTTTCTATTTTGTTTTCCGAATCAAATTGAATATATTTTTTAGAATGAACATATTGTGTATTTGTTCAAAAAACTTCAACACACCAGATGGCTTGGGGAGTCAACTGAGAGTTTGTTTGAATAATAAAGATTCTTCTAAGATAGAACAGATCATTTTGACTATTCTCTTGGAAACAAGCACTAATTGAGAAATACAAATATTAATTAAAAAACTTCTACTATAAACCATTGCCAGTCACAATCTAATTTTAAAAGATTTAAAAAATATAATTTGACTCTAAAATTTAAAGGGGCTTAAGAATTTTTGTCAAATATTTGAATGCAAAATCGAAATTAGCAACTAATGATAAATGTAACAACTTAGTCATTGCAGTTATTTAATAGTGTAACCTAGATAAAGAACTGGGTTTATGTTTAAAGTAAGTTCTATGATTTAAAAGAAGAATCATGTTTTCAGATTGTAATGAGGAAAGTTTTACAACTGGGATCCCTGAAGAAGACTTCACCTTTCTGAATTCCTGTATTTTGGGGTCAGCTGAGTAATCACAGTTTTTATTTTACCTTACAGCAGTGATATCATGACATACATTTTTGATAAATCTCTACTTGATTCCCCAAGAATGGCAAAGATTTATAGTTACATACAATGAATCTTAATCATCTAAAAGGAAATTTATTGCACTATAATGTTGATTAGAATTTCATTTATAAAGCCTTTTCCCTCCTTCTCAAATGATATAAATGACAATGATTAAAATTCTCCTTCTGGATCAAAAAAGGAGACTAAATTTATCCCTAAGACTTTTAGTCTCAATGCTTTGATTTTTGTTGGTAAAGAAGAAGATATGAGATACCATTCTCTGTGCTAGATGGAGACTCTGTCCAGAGCCCTTGTGCAGAAGCTGCCTGCCACTTCAACTATGGAAAGTTGTGAAATCTTAAACCACAATTTTGGTTTCATTCTGATTTTTCAGCAGTTGTCACATTTGCTAAACTGTAGAGAGGGGAAGTGGTTAAGACTTCATCTTCTTTACTCTTGATTATAATTTCATATACTTAAACTTTAAATATGAATTGCTTTCCCTTTTTACACGAGTTATAAAAATAAGAGGCCTTGTTTACAGTTTGCATTTTTATGAAATTTGCAGTTTGAAAAAAAAGCTTTTTAAAAACTGGTAATTAATGTTTTTTTTGAATATGCTGTAACCTTAGAATTTTTTTTTTTGAAATAGTTTCTCAATTTAACTCCTTAGACATTTGAAGATAGAATTTTTATTTAGCACTAGAGTAAAACATACTAAGGACTGAAGAAAAGTAAGTTCATTTTTTCTGGTTCCACTTAATTTTCTTTGTATGTGGCACCCCCTTTATGACAGCTATCAATATTAAATTTAAATTTTATATATCAACAAAATGCAATCTACCTCTGTAAGCATTGTGCCATTCAACAGTACTACTATTAAATTTACATACCACAGTTTAAATTACATCCATTTCAGGAATGGTAAAATGCTGAAACTCAAGGGTTTAACTGCCTTACTGGAATGAGTACAATATACAAATACAATAATTACATTTTAAAACCATTAACAATATTACACCTAGAAGTAAATACTGTAGGATGGGTCATCATGGTATTGTGAGAGGGAAATCACTGCTGAAAGTCACTGACATTTCCAGCAGATATATCCCAAGTGCAGGTTTTGGCTTGCTTTCATCAAACCAAAACTAAAACCTGTTTCTTACACAACAGTTTTCCATTATATGAATCCTCCACATCCTTGAATATAATTTGATTAGTTATCTGCCAAGTATTTTCCTGCAAAACAAAACAATATATTGACAGGTTATATGCCAATCAATAATATGATTACTAATGGGTAACGTTTCGATTCCTCCTGCTGTACCTCTGAGAACCAAATACTGAACATTTGAGAGGGTGCAATAGTAATATATAAAATGCATCAAGTTTCTTAAGTTTCCCATTTTCCAGACCAGCTGGTTGTTTTCTTGTTTCTATTTATGAACAATTTGCAGAGGTTTGGGTTTTGCCAAGAAAAGGTGAAAGATCTGTTCTTAAAATTGAGGAACCAACTTGTCATAGGAAGAGTAACCATTTAATTCACTTCCTGATCTGGGTCATTTTTGAGAGTAGAAGGGGTAGAATTAATAATTATATCAGTACAGCAGACATAAACCCAGGACTTACCTCCATCGAAACACTGCTTAATATAATCACCTTAGCACTGGGAATTCCCTGCCAACAAATTCTGAGGTACACGAAATAAAACCTATGTCAAGCCACATTCAGCTCATGGGTAACCCATATAATCCTAGATTCTTTAAGGTTGCTATTAAAATGAAAAATAGATCTCAGATCTCAGTGATACCTGACCAGTCTAAAATCTATGAAATCCTGTTGTAAAAAGAGTTCTCAGCGAGAGATCAAATCAAAGGCAAGCAACATTTATCTTGCTTGTCAAAAGAACAAGTAGGATTTACTCCACTAACCACAGACTACATGTCCATAGGAAGGGAATGACTGGTCAGAGCCAGAATAAGTAGCCAAGGCCTTCAATTTCTGATGTCCAGTTCATTGCCCTATTTTTACTTCCTTCAATCATTGGTTTGCTTTTTTTTTTTTAATATATATTTTTATTGTTTTTTTATGTCTTTTACATTTTGTATTCCCCTTGGGTAGCCCACCACCAGTTCATCCGTGATCCATCTCCATGGTCCCTTGTGTTCTTTTCTATTCCATTTTGTGCCCTTATCCTCCCCTCCCCCCACACCCCCCTCCCTATCCGCTGAGTGTCTCTCTCCTATTTGGTTTCCTTATAGTCCTGTTATAAGTGAAACCATTCGATAGTTTTCTTTTTCTTTCTGGCTTATTTCACTGAGTATTATCCCCTCTAATTCCATCCATGTCGCTGCAAATTGCATGTGTTTATCTTCTTTGAATGCTGAATAGTATTCCATTGTGTATATGTACCACATCTTGATCCAGTCATCTATTTTTGGCACTTCTCCAAAGAAGAAAAGCAAATGGCCAACAGATACATGAAAAAATGCTCAACATCACTTATAATCAAGGAAATGCAAATCAAAACCACTATGAGATACCACCTCACACCTGTGAGGATGGCACACATTAAAAATACAGGCAACAACAAATGCTGGAAAGCATGTGGAGAAAAAGAAACACTTCTACACTGCTGGTGGGAATGTGAACTGGTCCAACCACTATGGAAAGCTGTATGGCGATTCGTCAAACTGCTCAACATGGAGCTTCCATACGACCCAGCAATACCACTTTTGGGAATTTACCCAAAGGACACAAAAACACTAATCCGAAAGGATACATGCACCCGTATGTTCACTGCAGCACTGTTCACAATAGCAAAGGTATGGAAGCAACCCAGATGTCCAAAAATAGATGGTTTGCTTTTTAATCGGGATGAGAAAGGAGGGTTGGGAGTGGGGAAGAAGAGGAGGAAGATGAAAAAAATCACAATCTCTTCTTTCTTTAAGGAAGAGGCTAAATTAACATTAGCTTTGCAAGTGAAACTTATGACATACCCACTTACCTGCAGCAAACCTTTTCTTGATGAGTGAAAATCGATACCCTGCTCCAACAAGTTCAATATCACAGCCAGAAAGGGTGCTTCCCTCGCTTGTGAACTGCACAACCAATGGGGAAGGTTTGCTTGGGCCTTCAGATAACTGAAATCTTGCTAATAAAGAACCCACTCCTATAAAAAGAGTTATTACAATAGAATAGTCAATACAACATTCTGGATATAAATTTGGAAATAGCATTCAAAAGTTAATATGTAAAATCTAGCTTTCTAGAAAATAGTATATGTTCTGCAGACAAAAATTATGACTAAAATTTATCTTTAAATGTTATGAGTGACTCTTCTGCACAATGATAAAAGTGCAACTCAGCCAAATGGTCCCTCAAAATCTGGGGGCAAGCTACCTGGCAGACAATGCATTTTCTAGTCCACAATTAATAGCAGCTCTAAATGATCAGAGAGTGCGGGGTTTGCCACAGAATGGAAGCAGGTCTCATTAGAAGCCCTTTTCTGCCTATAATGGTTTGTTTGATGTGGGATATTAGGCAAAAAAGATGAAAAAGAGGATTCATTGAAAAGTTATTTGCTGTTATGGATTGACAAATAGAAAAATGAAGTGAAATACTTTGCATGTTTTTAGTGCCAACTGTATTTTGATAAAAAGTTAATACAATCTAAAGTTTATCCCAGTTTTACATGTTAAATGATAAACAAAATCTGTTGTATTACCTCCATTTTCTGACTTCTGAGAAATATCGGGAATCTTCCACAATATTCTTTGTTGTTCAGCATTCCTGAAAGTAAAATAGGTAAAAATATTTACCATATTCAAGGCTTTTTGTTTAATGAGTGTCATATTTTTTCCAGATGGGGTTAAAATAAAACGATGGATCTTAAAAATGTCAGCAACAATTTAAGCATTATCTATCTACCTACCTATCTACCTACCTACCTACCTACTACCTATCTAGTCTCTCCTTTTCCATTTCCTATCATAATAAGACACAACAATGTCAGATAAATTTACATTCGAAGACAATGCAGAGTGAAATATTTTTAATTCTGAAAAAAATAAAGTGTAAATTAATCAATTCATTCAGGTAATTTAATTGGTGCTGCCATAGGACTGGCATTCATTTTTAAAAAGTTCTATTTTTTGCTTCTGATCCTATGAAAAACTGAAATATTCCCTGGGGAAATAAGTTCTTTTAAACAGTTGCTGTGAGACTTAGAGTCTATTCAGTTTCTGTTTCCCTACTTTCTCTAGTGTGCTTATACAGATCAGCGGCTACAAAAAACAAACAAACAAAACCCCCCTACATTTTCACATTTCACTCTCCCTGTATTTAGGGTCCTAGATGCAAATTCAGTTCCATCAGTTATATGCACTGCATGAGATTTAGTGGACAGCGGAAAGTACAGGTCATTCTTCTGTTGCTTTCTTGGCTGTTCCTTGCAGACCATCAACCTGAGATTTGGGATCTTCTAAGGCATAATTGGACATCCAGTTCAAGCTCCAGTTTTGTGGGTGGTGAGAAGAAACTAAGGCAGTGTCAGCAGCAGCTGTCTGGTTCTTGCAACAGTGTGGCAGTGGCGATAGTGGTGGCTCCTGACTCAAGGGTTCCCTCTGCAGCCTCCCCATTTCCTTCTTCATGGCTGTGGCTGAGGTAGCCACTCTCCCATCTGGTCAGTGGTGCAGTGTTCTGGAAAACTTCCTCGGAAAGCTAGCCTAATTCTTGTTCCACTAGCACTTCCATCATTGTGTGGGCATCAAAATCCCTTTGCTAATAATTTTCTGCTATGGTGGTTTCTGTCCCCTGCCCTAAGCCCTGGCACCTAGGCCTGCTGTGACTTCCGCCAATAGGAGACACGAACGCTCACTAAGTCTCTGATGCTGATGCCCAGAGGAACCCTTTGGGGAGGAGGGGAACTGGTTGCTCCTCACCAGACAGCTGGTGGGAGCACAGCCTGGAGCTTGGTCACGCCTCCATCAATGGGGACCAGGAACTGCACATTGTTGAGGGCCACAGCGGTTGTCATGGCATCTGTGTTGTATTTGTAATCTATGCGCAGGTCAGTGCTGGCTGGCTCACACCGCCAGTTCACTGCCAGGTTCAGAGGCGTGGACTGAATGCCCTGGGCAGACACCTGGCCAAAGGACAGGAAATAGAAAGGTTAAGATTTGAACCTTTAATCTGAGACAAAAACCGGAAGCTCCAAATGTCTCCCATGGGTATGTTCTGAGATACTGAGGTGTCTTCAAGCTGTACTGCTTGCAAGTGAGTTCTCAGTGAAAATCACCGTCAACAGTGCCACATGAGAGAGGGCTGGGTGTTTTAGGTAAGCTGGTGTAGATTTAAAACATCAAATCAAGTACTTAAAAATCTATGTGGCACATTACAGTTTACAATGTACTTTTTAAAATAGTTATTTGAGGAAGTTCCTCAAATTACTAAAAATGGGGTTTCCATATAACCCAGCCATTCCAGTCCCAGGAATCCACCCAAAGGATACAAAAACATTAATTCAAAAGGATACCTGTACCCTTATGTTTATTTTATTTAAAAAAATTATTTAAAAAAATGTATTTATTTATGCATGCAAGCTGGGGGTGTAGGCCAGAGGTGTGGGGTGGTGAGAAGATTCACCAGAGACAGAGTGGGGAGCAGAACAGGCAGATCAACTGAAATACACTGCTGAGGGGAGCAGCAGGTAAGGCAGGAGAGGTCTGCTGCGCCATGTGGGAATCTCCCTGGCCGAATATTGAACTTGTGCTGCAGTGGCTCTGGATAGCTTCATAATGCTGTGCTTAACCCGTTGCACCACCAGGGAGACCCTGCACCCCTATGTTTATTGCAGCACTATTTACAATAGGTAAGATATGGAAACAACCCAAATGCCCCAAAATAGATGAGTTGATTAAGATGTGGTATATATATATGTATAATGGAATATTACTTAGCGATCAAAAATGATAAACTCATGCCATTAACAGCAATATGAATGGAGCTAGAAGGGATTATGCTCAATGAAATAAACCAGAAAGAGAAAGAAAAAGAAAAAGAAAAATATCGGATGGTTTCATTCATAGGAGGAATACAGAGGAAACAAATAAGGCACCAGGAAAAAAAATAATACTAATAACTTAAAACACAAAATTAACAGGCAACTATAAATCAGAGACATTCTGCAGGGGAGGGGGAGCAAGAGGGATAAAAACAGGGTAGGGAAGAGAACAAAGGACATGGTGATGGTGCACAGGTGAATTGGTGATGGGAATTCTATGGCGACTACACCTGAGGGGAGAAAGTATACATTGTGCAAAAAAGAAGAATGATGTGGGCCTCCCTGGTGGTCCAAGAGTTTAAGTCTCATCCTATGAAGCTATCCTCAGCCACTGCACCATGAGTTCAATGTCCTGCCAGGGAGATTCCCACATGGCACAGCAGACCTCTCCTGCCTCGCTTGCTGCTTCCCTCTGCAGTGTATTTCAGTTGATCTGCCTGTTCTGCTCCCTACTCTGTCTATGGTGAATCCTCTCACCACCCACACCTCTGATTTATACTCCAGCTTGTATGCATAAATAAGTCTTTAAAAAAAAGAATGATATTATATATATATAATAAAAAATAAATAAAACACATGATACTAAAAAAAAATAAAGGGTAGAGACACTGGGCATAGAAAATAAAATAAAATAGTTATTTGATTCTAGTCTTATGTTACCTTTGAGTTACTTTACAATTATAATATGTAGGTGATTAACATGCAAAATCCACCTTAGCTAGTAGAGAATTAATTTACTTTTTTCTTCTACTCTGTGAAAACCCAACTCCATGTACATATTTATTTGAATAGCCCTGACCTACAATGTGACTACTTAAAATATTCTCTTTTGAACCCAAATATAACATCCATTGAGCCCCTTCATTAAATAAGTTATATGAAACTGTTAACAATTGTTCATGCTTTATATATTTTTTTCCAAAGGTTATTCTGAAAATTATCTTTAACAAAAATGACTGGAGGTCTCCTTTAGTACGTATTGACTTATAACCCTTATAAAAACATTATTTATTTTTATTATCATTATTATTTTTAAATGAAATACCCCCAAATTAACATCTCTCTTAATTTTTTCACAATAAAAGATTTCTATCTTCTGTTGTGGTCACCATATTTCTCCCACCACAAAATCTCCCATAGTCCATTGTGCTTTCTCCTCCCCACACTCTCACCTCTACCTTCACCCTCATTTTCTTCCCTCTTCCTCTTCCTCCCCCTCTGCTCCCGGAAGCCTCAGATCTGTGGTCAGTTTTCAAGGGTTGGTTTTAAAATTTGCCTTTTTCTGATGCTTTCTTTGGCTTCTCTAGATTCCACCTATAAGTGAAACCATCTGGTATTTACCTTTCTCCTTCTGGCTTATAAAAATGTAAAGTTAAGTGAGATAATGTAGTTGAAAATACTCTGCCAACTTTGAAACTCTTCGTCTTTATTATTAATTAAAATTTTTAAATGATGTAACACTGCATGATAGCCTTATATATGTTTCAGTTATGCATCATTATAAATCAACATCAATATAGTACGTTAAGCTCACATTATGTACGTTATGTCAGTTTGGTAGCGGGTAGCACAGTGGTTAGGAGTTGAGGCCAAAGAGTTAAACAGTTCTGGATGTGAGTTCTCATTCTGTCACCTAAAAGTTGAGTGATCTTGGACCAGTCACTAAACCTCTCTGAGCCTCAGTTATTTCCTCATCTGCCAAATGGGAATTATAACAATAATATTTAATACTTATACTGCTACAATAACGTAACAATAATATTTAGAGCTGTTGCAGAGATTGAAAGAGACTTTTATGTGAAATTTTAATAATACAGTACTCTAGCACATAATATGGAATTAATATTT
Source organism: Scalopus aquaticus (assembly GCA_004024925.1). NCBI lineage: Eukaryota > Metazoa > Chordata > Mammalia > Eulipotyphla > Talpidae > Scalopus > Scalopus aquaticus. The sequence goes on from PVIJ01000788.1 coordinate 74,246, forward strand.
TTAGACATGTTACCTATTAATATTATCATATTTGTTGTTAATAACAAAACAGTGAGTTGGACAAAGCAGGTAATTATTACTCCTTTGGGATTTGCCAAAGTAAGAACTTGAATCCAGGTTCTCTGACTACTGCATTCTACTGTCTGTTTTTAATTCTAGTTGCAACCAACTGTGAGTTTGACCAAGGACAAGTCAGGTTTGAAGAATCAACAAAAATGTATCTTATCTAATAGCAATAATATTGAAATTATTTAATTTTATTGGGTCTCTCATGTATATAGGAGATAAACATGTTATTTACATTAAACTTCTTTTTGAGGTTTTTTTCTCTTGCCAATTGTTATTTGCTAGCCTAGAAGAACCAAGAGGGGCAAGGGATGATTTCCTCTGTGCCTTGGTTATGGAAATTTCTTGAAGTTAATGCAAAGAGTGTATGTTTTTGTTTAGTTTTTAACTTCACATCACCTAATGTACCACTTTAAAATACTGAAGGTTCAATCAATACTTTTGACTGACAAAAAAAGACAATAACAATTTGAATTCTGGTTCACAGTGAAAAATGATCAATGTTATAATTTCTTGATTGTTTGCTGTGATGATGAATGGCTCTAAGAAATTCTCTTTTTGCAAGGACAGGGACACTGCAGGGACAATGAGGGCGGTGTTTATGATCTTAGAGTTTTACTTATAGGTTTTGTTGGTTTTGAAGAATATAAACAACACTCCATTAGCATAGAAATGCTGGCATATATGGGCACCATAGGGAAGGGTTTTAAAGGCAGGTTGAACAAACAAGGTAGGAGTGAGTGGTTGATGCAGAAACAGGCCCACAAGTGGGTTCTTTTTTCAGTTAACAGAAATGCTTTTGACAACATTTTTTTTATTAGATAACTATTATAATAGCTTTAATTTTAACTATCTTTAGCAGCACAATCATTTTATTTAGAAATCTATTATAAGCAGGCTCAAAGCAGAGCAGACTCATCCTTTGCCCATTTCTACTCTTTGTCCTCAGCAGTAGTTCTCAACTCCATGGTAGCTGTTCTACCCAGAGAGGTGCTTTTTGGATATATGAGGCTGTATTTTTGACTGTTTCAACTTAACATTTTTGGTGATGCTACTGATGGCCAGAAACTAAACATGCTTCAATTTAAGGATAATCACACCAAATACTAGTTGTGCCTCCTACCCAGTTCCTTGCATGTTAAGATGAAACGACAGGCCCAGGATCACTTAAATTCACAAACTACTCTGAAATATATTAGGTTGTTAGTTCCTCACCACAACCTGCAATATCTAGATATGAATATCTAGATAAAATATCTAGGTAAGAATCATCACTGTCCTAATTTGCAGATGAGGAAACTGAAGTTCACAAACTAAGTGCCCAAGGTCAGTGATCTTAGCCAGTAGCCATTAGACTCACCTGGAGGAATGATTAAAAATACAGATATTTGGGTCTCATACTGAATGAATTAAGTCTTTCAGAGTATTAAGGCCTTACAGATATGTATCTCTATCTCTGAATAGATTGGTTTTAATATAATAACTTCATGTCTATATCTCTATCTATATTTATAGGTAACATACATATCTATCTATGTATCTATCTATCATCTGGTATCAGCTCAGAATTAACATTTGTTTAAAGTTCCTTAGTAATTGTAAAGTAGTCATGTATGAGATGCGCTGAGGTCTACCAAAATGTAACTTTAAAAATATTTTTTCATCTTAGAAAAATAATTTGAATGTATTTAATTGCAACTATTGCAAATGACCTAGGAGATCTAGTAGCTGGGACTCAAATAGGTATTATATAGCATTCTGGTTGGAAATAATTTGGGATAAAGATAATCCTAGATTAAAAAAAAACCAAGTTCTCAAATATTATACTATATCTTACAAACATTCTTTTAGCATTGAGTTATTTAACATAAATTTTACTAGAAAATATTTCATAGAACTATCACATTACAGAAGAAAAACCCAGATTATTTATATTTAATAATTTAAAAGAAGAGGTTTCAGTATAGTCATTTTCTTTTCTTTAATTATTTTTATTGAAATAATGTTGGTTTGCAACATTGCAAATGTTTTAGAGATATAGATTCATACCTTTTTGATTGTACAGTAATGTTCTTAATGAAATTATAGTGATCTAGCTTATCAATACTTATAATCTTAATTGAAATAGTATTCTGCAAATTTATTTTTATGGCATGTTGCACTAACTTTTTTAATAAAATATTTTACTTATAAGTTTAAACGGATGAGGATATATACAAATATTTATGTCACTAAGTGGTTTCCATGCAGACATTTTTCTTACAAATGGTTTTTTTTAAAAAGTTTCTATTTTCTTAAAAATTGTATTTCTTACATAATAGAAAAGAAATACTCCTTAATGTACTTTTATCTAGTGTTAGGTACTTTAGAATATACATATATAGTATGAAAGAGACATTCTGACCATATAAATTAATTTACCTGATATTTGAGCATGTCCACATTATAATATGTAGCCTGGGGTTTTTGTTCTGATACTTTCTTTAGGTGCGTCATCAAATTTGGCATGTTCACCCAGAATTCCTTGGTATTGACATCATTTTGGTTATTATCACTATTCAATTGGGAAGAAAAATGATTGAGTACAATTTTACAACAAATATAAACCACAAAAGAAGCATTTTAACAAACTGTCCTCTCACTCTAGTCCATTTTTGACAATTTACAGAGAGGCAAGGGAAACAAACGAGGAGACAAATACTTGGGGCTTCATCAAACTGAAAAGCTCTGTACAGCAAAAAAGACAGTAACCAAAATGAAGAGACATCCTACTGAATGGGAAAAAATATTTGCACATCATACAACTGATAAGGGACTGATATCAAAGATCTACAAAGAGCTTACACAATTCAAAAAAATAAAGCAAACAACCCCATCAAAAAATGGATAGAAGAGCTGAAAAGACACTTCTCCAAAAAAGAAATACAAATGGCCAACAGGCATATAAAAAAGATAATATTATTATTAGTAGCTTGCTTTTAGTACCACTGCAGTTTGAAATGGAATTATGTTAATTGGTTAAAACCCATAGGGAAGCATTATTGTATTGCTATAAATCTCAGTGAGTGCCCAGTAATACCAACCAATCATGACGATAATTGGTTGCTTTAAAGAGTGAATTATTTATTAACCTAAGCTTAATAGCCTTTCCTACATCACCACAGTTTCCTCTGAATTAGTCTGCTAATGCAATCAAGAAGCTAAGTATATCAATTTTTTTTTAATTGACTTGAACAGTAGTTTTTCAAAAATTACCAAGTTAAAATTGGCCAAATGTCAGTGTGGTCTTTATTACCAAGGAGAAAAAGGCAATATTAAAATTATCATGCTATCTTTTTAGCATTCACAATATCTCAACCAAGAGCATCTAAATCAGAATAACTGTCACTTCACTTACAAGATGGCCCTGGATTTAAATCAAATCAGAGTAGTTAAAGTAAAGAAGTAGAGTCCAATCCTGACAAACTAAGGAGTTTTTATTCCTAAGAAAGACCTTAGCTTTGCGCAGAGATTTGACCACAGGCTACTCAGCTAAATTATTTTGCAAATGTTTGTCTCAATGACAAAAATTAAAATAATAAGAAAAAGGAATTAGGTAAGAGATTGCTCACTTCTCACATAACACTGGTCAACAGTGAGATTGTTACTGACTTAAAAAGGCACTAATCTGTAGTATCTTGGTGTGCGGAACATGAATATAGCCCTGAAAATTTTTTATTAGCTCTCGTTTTGAAGATATTTCATATAATTCATTTTACATATTTCACCATGTAAATTTGTCCAGTAGGACTGCAACAACATCCTAAATCAGCCTAGAATGATGTCATATTGCATCACATTGCATAATACCACCATGCACACATCATCCAGAGTTGATTGCATCATTTTCTAATGCAATGCAATACTACTGCCAGGCAGTTGCTGAAGTAAGCTGACGTCAGCAGTGCACTATAGAAAGCCCTGTCAGAAAGGTTGAGCATTGAAAATATTTCAGACTTTGTGTGAGACAGTTGAAGCTACTGTTCCACAGAACTGTTATGATTTTATCCATTTAGGCACAATACAGAACAGTAATGCCTCGAAAGTGTGTTAATAGTGTAGACAATTTCTGCTGTATTTGTGGGGAAGTGACATTTACCAACCAGAAGAAAATTATCACTTCTCAAGTGAAGAAGGCTTATCATCTTGACTTCAGATCTAAGACTGGTGACCAAAACAAGCCTTGGGCCCCGTATATATGCTGTGCTACATGGACAACACAGCTTTCATAGTGGTTCAATGGCGAAAGACCATCAATGCCATTTCCAGTCTCCATGGTGTGGTAAGAGCCAAGCAACCGCATAAAAGACTGCTACTTCTGCTTGGTTCCTCTTTTCAGTGGAATAACGAAGCAAAAGAAGTAGAGAATAGTCTACCCAAACATTCCATCTGCATTGAGACCAGTTCCACATGGTGAGGGACTTCCTATTCCAGAACCTCCAGCAGAATATTCTCTTGATTCATCTGATGAGGACAAGCGTGAGCCGACCTGTTCTTCTCTTGTTCCATCAGCATGCAATAATCCAGATTTTCACTGTGGTGCATCATCAACCCACACAGACTAACACAGGAAGAACTAAATGACCTGGTTCATGATTTGAACTTATCTAAGAACAAGGCAGATTGCTAAGATCAAGACTCCAACAATGGAATCTTCTAGAAGAAGATGTCACAATGACTTTATATAGAAAGCGCCACCAGCAGTTGCAGCCTTTCTTCAGAAAGGAAAGTACTCTGCTATTCTGTTCTGATATTGAGGGCCTCATGAATGCCTGAGAAATCACTCATGACTTTCAAGAATGGAGACTATTTCTAGACTCTACAAAACTGAGTCTTAAAGCTGTGCTTTTGCACAATGGAAACCGTCTTCCATCTATTCTATTCCTGAACAGCTGTACAAGAGACAAGTGAAGCTATCTAAGACGTAGTCTATGACTTGATTTTTTACAGGTATTAACTGTAGGCCTATTACTATTGACATGCATTTCATGATGTAAAATATCAATTTATTGCAGATTACAAAAAAAAACTAAAGCCAAAATTAGAATTTGACTGTCATATTTGTATTGAGCAAATACAAAATGATAGGAAATGACTTAATTTTATTTCAGTAACATGACTTTTGTAAAATTTTGTTGACCAGTGTAATAAGGAAAGCAAGGATCCAACTGATTCAGTGACTTGACACACAATTTGTTTATTGACACTTCACTTTTAAAATATCCTATATAAAACATAATAGTAGCTATAATTTTGAGCACTGATTATGTGCTAAGCATACCGCTTAGATGCATTAATATTTCATAAATTTCTACTTTGCAAGGGAAGAATTATTATTTTCATTTTTAAAGATGAATACATGTTACATAAAGAAAGTTAAAGGTTAAGAACAGTGATTAGTGATAAAGTGATAAAGGCAGATCTAAGGTAGGTTGCTATGATTCAGCCTCTTGAATTGAAACAAATGAAGAGAGCTGAGTCAGAAACCATGAAAGCTTTAAAACAGCTACTGGTCTGTTAGGAGGATGTGTTTGTGGGGGCCAAGTCTAGCATGACTCATGTTGTTCAGCAGTGCCCTGGTTTTCGAGAAAAAAGTAATGTTCTATGACTTTGGGCATGTAGGAAATGAATGAAAAGAATGTGGACCCTAAGACTTTGTCACTGGTCGAGCTGAGCTAAGGGTGCTGATGGTGCCATCCAAGCTTTTATTATCTCAAGCATTCAGATTCCCTGGAGCTCTCAGAAATGAAGCTACACAAAGAGGTACGAGGTAAGAGTATTAGAAAGTCAGTGAAATGAGTGTTTTGTTTCAGGCTGAACAACCAGTAAGTTAGCAGAGTTAGGATTAAGAAGGAAGAACCACAAATAAAATTTGTGAACCACATAAATAAAATTAAATTAACTGGCTAATGTGCATATCATATATATGGAGGGGAACTGAAGTAAGAATTCATTGCTTTCCAATCATCAATCACATTTGTCTTGTATCTCCATGGTTGATCATTTCTCTTGCCTTTTAAAACCTGGAATCATGTTTATCAATTAAGCTATTACAAGCACCAAAGAGGAAGAGATGATGTTGGTAATCACCTGAAAGACTTGTGATTTATTTTTTCTTCCACTAGAATGATGAAACAGTTTCATTCAGTGAAGAAAGTCAGTGACTATATTGGTTTTCAAATTCCAAATACCAATAACCTATACTTATTTCTACATACATACCTAGCTTGACTAAATTCTTTAAATTATGGTTGGGCTATTGATTCATTCAACAAATATTACTTGTTCCTACTAGATGCCAGCTACAGGGGAAGCTACTGAAGATATGGTGATGAACCCATAAAATCCATACTTTAATCCCTCATGGGTTTTATAGTCCAGTGGAGGATATGGGTGAACAAAGAAACACAAATAGACATAATCATAAATTTTATTAGGTACAACAAAGGGAAAGAATAGGGTCCCTTGAAAGAGAATGATAAGATATACATAATCTGGGAATGGCAGTGAGGGTGGGGAAGAGAGTAGGATGAGATGGGTGGTGAGCGGAGATCTGAAAAATGAGCAGGAGTTGGTGAAGAAGGGCAAAATTAGCATTGAATGCAGAGGAAACAAACAGTATTGGATGCAGAGGAAACTCATGTGCAGAGATATGGGAAAACATTGAGGCTGTTTATAAAGTTGGCACGTCTGGCTGAAGCTATGATTCTGGGATGGGGTGAGCAGAGGGTGAGGACAGAGAGGCAGGCCACCAGAAGATTATGGGCCAGGAAGATCTGAATGTAGGATGATCTACAATCAGCTGTCACCTGTAGGAAAGGGCAAGATTGGTCATAGGGAGAAGAAAGGAGACAATTACAGTGGCCCGGGGCATGTCAGTGGTCATTTGGACAAGAGAAATCATAACAAATTGAAAAGGTGGTCACCTTAGAGGCTTTTTAGATGGAATATTAAGACTTGATGATGGAGAGGAAACTGTCAAGGATGACTCCTTTTGTCTCATTGATTACAAATAATTAACTCGTTAATCATTTATAATAGCACACATAAGTGTCTGTGTGAATGTGCATGCATGTATGATAAAAATTCATATTCAGATTTAAGAGCTAGAAATTGTGAAGTACATTTGTAGAAACAAATTCACTAAGTTTCTTTGACTTTATACATGCAAAGTTCCATTAAAACGATTATCATTACAGTGATTTTTCAAGCTCACGTAAAGAGTAAAACACAGTTCAAATATCATTTGACTTAAAAAGATGATGATGGGGGTTTTATATCTATTATTGGGTTTATTTCCTACCATTTTCATCCACTGTCCACTTATAGTAAGTAAAACAATGAATAAATTCTCACTAATACAGATTTTATTCCCTGTCTCTAGCAATGTGATATAGTTGGCCATTAAAAAGTACCTCCTCATATGCAGTTACACAAACACACAATCATGCACAAAAATCTTTGACAACTGGTAGAAAGTATGGGTTTGAATCTACAAACATGTCTGAGTAGTGAAAATTGCCCTATAGTGCTACACTCTTGTCAAGGTAAATTGCTTATCTCAGGCTAGTGTTAAGTCACATAAATCCCTAAAAAGAAATTGTGCAAAATATACTCACCAGCAGAGAAGTTGGGGATTTGGCAGGACATGTTCTAATCTGCCAAAATTTGTCACCCGAAAGGTCAGAGCAGCTGGCGATGGGTTATTGGCAAAGTGCCTGGTGATTCCAGCAGGAAAGGATAAAACCATTTCTCCAGTAATCTTCACGATACATCTGGCTCATCAAAATACACAAAGAACAGAGAGAGGAAACCCAGTCAATGTGTTGTGAATCAAAACAGTTTTGAAAAAGATTTACGTAACAATAATACATAGCAGAGGAGAATGGTAAGCTCTTAAGTGCTGCTTTTACTTAATCATTTCTCAGACCTGACAACTCAATGATTTGTTTCAACACTGATCAAAAAAAGGTGTCTATTTTGTTGATTGTGTTTCTGAACTGTCAGAAGAAAACTGCAGTTTTAGTCTTTCTGTGAAAAACTCTCTATGTTCACCTCACAAATAGAATCATCTACTCTGGTGGTTCTTTCTTACTTTCATTTCTTAATTTTTGGCAACATATCTGAAGATAGTAAGTTGCACAGTATTATCATATGATTCATTGGGACTTATTTTAGTTCTCTAAGTGACATGATTGATGCCTTGAACCTGCTTATTCATATACTCATGAAGAAGACTTCATGCTCTCACTTAGATAGTTCTTCATTCTAATAACTTGTTTATTTGGTCAAAATTATAAAATCACTCTATGAGTTAACTCTATAGGATGCTAATTTGGAATGAAGAAGAATCCTGTTATTTAAGAGGCTTTCATGGAGGTATAATTGACATGCCATAGACTGTACTTATTTATAAAGTTTCATAACTTTTGGCATAATATACAGCTGTGAAATCATCCCAATTCAGGATAATGAATATATCCACTATTTCTATAAGTTTCCTCCTGCCCATCCCCATTCTTCCACTCTATCCCTAGGCAACTGTTGATATGCTTTCTGACACTATACATCAATTTCTAGAATTTTATGTAAACAGAATCATAAAGCATGTGCTTTTTTGACTGAAGAGATCGGAATTATTTCACTCAGGACAATTATTTTGAGATACATCTATGTAGTGTGTAAATTAATAATTCACTCCTTTTTATTGTTTGATAGCATTTTAGATATGTTACTGTAATACAATAGGGAAGGATACCATAAATATGAGAAATCTAAGTTTTCTAGGGATTACAGAATAAATTCCTGAACCTCATTTTTCAGCACCAGTTTTGTTCATATTGGAGCTAATTGTGGGAAATATGTTTCCTGAGCTAACAGCAAAAGTCTAGCAGTTCTCTGCCTACGAACTACTGAAAAACTTCCATGTCAAATACTTGTTACAGGCATTCTGGATACTCAGGAGAAGAGTGTAGTTATATTTGAATAGATTATATAACATAGTAGATAATAAACAGTGATTTTTTTTCCAATGTATGATATGAAAACAAATGTGGAAGGTTTTGATGAAGGATGAGAGGGACCCATAGGCAAAAGCAAATCCATATGGCTTTTCTGCATCATTTCTCTATATAGTTGTGTGTTTTTTTCCCCTATCCATTCCCCACCCCCATGAACTTTGGAACTTGAGCTATTTCTTTGAAAATAAATACCAAAAGAAGAACAACTAAAATGATTCACTACCTAGAGATGATATTAAATATAGAAGAATGTTGCTTCATCATGATCTGTTTATGAGTTTTAGATCTAATAATTATAGTGAAATATTCTGACTCTCCTATCTACTGATATAGAGGGTAGACTGCAACCTTTTTTGGGAACACAACTGAAAATACATTCAATATGTGCTGTGATTCACTTGTCAAAGGCTCAGTTAATTTGGAAGGACATAGGAAAAACCCTAATATTAATTTGGCTCAGTGCCACATCACTGGAATGCTAAACTCTTGGATACTAGACTCACTGGTTCAGAGCTGTCACATCCTATTGGGGAAACTGGAGCAACACGAAGAGCCAGCTTGTACGGGCACAAGGGCACAGGTGGCTGGTGGGCTGCCACACAGTTTCTTGGAATTAAAAAACATATTATGGGCTTCTTACCTCTAATTGTACCATGTCTATACCTCTTCTAGTTGACTTTGTGTTATATTTATGTACAATTCTCATTTTCCATATCACCAATCTATGCGCTGTCTAGTGCCATATCAGCACATAGTAGCCATTCTGTAAACATTAAGTGAATAATTGAACTCAACTTTTTCAGCAAATAGGCATTGAGTACTCCACACCAGGTCCTGGTTTAGGTGCTGAGGATACAACAATGAACAAAACGCTCAAAGTCCCAGTTCTCAAGAATCTAGCATCCTCAATGGGGGAAAAGATAGACAGTGCACAACTGAAAACATGTAATACATTAATTAGAGAGAAGGACTGTGGAGAAAGAGAAAGCAAGGTAGGAGGAAGGAAGAGTTGACAGCAGGTGACAGGCTGTTATTTTACAATGGATGGACAGGGAAGGTGTCTGACAAATCTGGTGAAGAATCATAAAGGAAAAGTGGAAGATAACCATTCTGATAGCTGAGAGAATATTTCATCAAGGCAGAAGGAGAAACAAATGCAAAGACACTGGGGTAGAAATGGGGTTGGGGTGATGAAAGAGAAATAACCATGAAGTCGGTGTGGCTGGTGTAGTGAATAAGGAGGTGAGTGATGGAGACAAGCTCAGAGACAGGAGGGAACTGATAGACATAAGATGAGAGAGGTGACAACAGGGATGGGGCAGTGGCCAGGAAGGACAGATCAAGTAGGGTCTTATAGACGATTGTAAAGCATTTGGTTTTTACTTGGAACAAAATAGGAGAATATTAAACATAGGACTTGATATCTTGAGACCATATTTTAGGTCTTCCTGAATAGTGAATGAATGAATGAATGAAAGTCAATTAGTAAAAAATAAAAGGAGAATTCACTCTTGTGTGATTCTCACTGTTTTTCATTCTGGGATATAACATCACTCTAGCTACTCTTATTTTTTTAAGATCTGTTTTTGCTTACTTAATTCAGGTCAGCCTGAATTGAGGTCTACTGGAGCTTTTTAAGGTATAGGTCAACCAGTAATATGTAGTTTTTAGAATTGATATGACAACATTATACAAGTTCTTTCTTCAAAGAAGATTCTACAGGATAAACATGCATGTATAAAGTACATATGCAATCTAAGCTCACAGTACTCTTAACATTTCAAAGGCATATGGTGTATGAGTTTGCTTTTAACTTCTATTGTTATGTGGATGTGGCACATGGATTTCCTGCTTTGAAGATAAAAGAGAGAGGACAAAGGAGAAACCAGCACATCATATGTTGAAGCTTCATTCCAAATGTGATGACATTTGGAAATGGAACCTTTGGGAGACGGTTAGGACAGGGGGCTGAGCCCTCCTGAATGGGATGAGAGCCATTCTAAAAAAATGTCCCACAGAATTTCTGAGTCCTTCCACCATGTGAGGTTACTATAAACCAACAATTGACTCTCATCAGAAATCAAATCTGCTAGCTGCTTGATCTTGGACTGCCCAGCTTCCAGAACTGTGAAAAACAAGTTTCAGTTGTTTATAAGCCATCCAGACTATGGCATTCTCTCACAGCAGCCCACATGGACAAGGACACCAGAGTCCAGAGTGCTATGTCTCTGCAATACTTTAGGCAAAGAATAAAGCCTAGAGGTTGCTTAAAAGGACATGACATTTAGGGAAATTGATAGATCCTAGTGGCTTGGTGGGACACTTAAGGGGCAGTTTACAATTATATTAATTTCCCAGAAAAATATTTTCATTTAGATTTTAAAAATTGAGTGTTTCTGAAATATAAAGAGGATTCATGATTAGTCATATAGTTTCCCATCTAACATACAGGTGAGATCCAAATTCTAATTATACTTATTACTGTTTCAAAATGTATATATAATAGTCCAGTTCTAGATACACATTAATTTTTTCCTCCTAATTTTTATTTCCATAGAAAGTAATGTATTCTAAGCCCTAATCCTTTTAAGTTAAAAAAAAAAAGAATAATTCTTTCCTCACCTAGGTATCTCTTTTATTTATCAAATTCAGACTTGGAATTATGTTGGTGACACATTGAAAATCAGGTTGACTTAGTTATTAAGTGTGGATAAATAATCACTTTCAACTTTTTTTGGACCATGAATCCCTTCATGAGATTGATGACTAGAGACCCTCTCTACGGAAAAGAGTACATATACCCCTACACAGAAGATCTAATATTTGAGGAAGTACTAGACTTCCTGAAACTTATCCAGAAAACTCTACATCAAGAGTAAAATATACTTATTCATATTAAGTATTCATGGCCAAGTTCATGGTCAGTATGTACTGATATAAGTGAAATTACATTCATGTAAATGGGTAGTCATATACTTTTCTCTAGAATTTTACTGTGGTTACTTAGTTTAACATATAATGTCCTCTTACTAATCTGGGTCTTAGAGGAAGGTTTTATTGAAGTGCTCAAACCAATGCACCATTTTTTCAATTTATCTGTGGGTGATACCTATCCAGGAAAGATTCAAACAATAAAAGAAATGATTTGGACTAAACTTACTTTTGTAAAATGATAAATTTTCTTCTTGTTGACAGAGTTGGGATGAGGTTTTCTTTTATTTGGAACCAAAACCGAATCAGAGATTTGTGCTTAAGATACTAGATAATTAAAACTTTTGGTATTTTTTTAAAGCAGTGAAGTAATATTCTTAATTAAATTTTCTTCTCTACCTAATATTAGCTGGATTTTGGGGGGTGTTTTAGGATAAGAAATGGTTTATTTAGGGCATTTCCCACTGACTAGGATGGAGTTTGGAGATTACAGTGGATCAAGGTCCAGCTTACTTGCTTGGATCTGCTCCTTTGAAGTAGGCATTGACCGTTTCTGTAAATGCTGCTGCAACAGGGAGGGTGTCTTGGGCTCCCATCGTTAAGGGGCTGGGTCCCCTAGAAGAACCTGCATTAAATGAAAAACTCATTTATTATGGGCATAGAAGACATTTTAGTATATGTGGAACTAAAAGTCCATTAAAAGATTAAAGGATGAAATATATTACTGAAAACAAATGTAATATAATATGCTAAGAATCATAATATTCTCCACATAGAGCTCAAGTATTTAAGAGGAAATATTTGGCTGTTTTACAGACAAACACACTTGAAACTAGTTCAATTACATATTTCACTACAGAAAAAAATCCAAGCAGAGAACAAAGTCAGGAGTTTCCAGTGTTTTTGCATAAAGCATAAGGCAGTATTTGCATGACAGTTTGTACAGCAGGTAGTTAATAAAGAAAATTTTCAATTACCTATTTTATCATTCCACCTCTACAATTGCCCTCACTTAAAACTTTTTTCATTTTTTCATTTTGAAGGGATAAAAAACCATATGGTCTGATGTTACAGATTGTCCTTTTCTGGATTATTTCCATTTCAAAAACTCCAATTATCCTCATACCAGGAATACTCAATTTTACATGCTCAAAATCATATACAATCAAAATCTATGCCTTAGCACAAACACAACAATGCATCATATGATTAAAATCTACGATGTATTAGCAGGTTATCTTATAAGAAGAATTACCTCATTCAAGTCCCACCTTAGCATTATCATTCCCTTTTTACAGAAGAGAAAACTGAAACTCAAATTGCTAAGTGACTTGCCCAAGACAACAGAATATAGCTAAGTGGAAAAACTAAAATTCACACTACTTTATTTGCTGCCTAAAAGCTAGTGTTTTTCCTATTACACCATAAATTTGCCTAAACATTTTCTTGAGTAGTATTGATATAACTTGAAGTTTCCAAAAGCAGCAAAGTTCAGGATTATTGTCTTTGTTAATAATTTCTAAGCAAGGTAGTGGACACTGAAGTTTTAGTAATTACAAAGCACTTAATTAACCACAGGCTCACTGCTTCTATCAAACAAAGCACATTTAATATTCCAATTTATGTTGCAGACTACATGTTATGCTTTCAAAAATTTTACCTTTAGTAACTTCTGTTCTCTTTTCCAACTATGAAAAAAAACCCAAACCTATCCCCTATCTATCTTCCTCCTTGATAATGTTTTCCCTAATAATTCTAGTTTATTCTAGTCTCTTCCTTTTCTGTCTTCTCTTGACTTTCAGTATCTTGAATTTGGTAACTGAACATTAATTTAACAAACATATGCTTACTATCTATTATACATCATGGGCTATGATAGGTACTAGGGATTAAAAACTAAAAATAATTCTTTTCCTCAAGGAGTTACAGATCATCATAATCACAACATTTCTGACTAATATTATCTCCATTACCAATATTTGTTATCTAATTTGTAGTTGAGGGAGCTAGAATTCTGAGTTCATACAGCTTTTTAGTCTTGATAGTAGAATATGTATGATTGGTACTTAGGTATGTGTAAGTGCAAACTTTAGGCTGTGAGCTCTACATTATTTCACCTCCTTAGTAGTCAATTATAGTACCATTTGAGAACAAGAAAACAAGTACATTACTGTTGAATGAGTGTTAAGATGGAATATGCAGGTTTAAGTCTTTGCTGTCCACAAGACTATACATTTATGAGGAAGGAAATCTGATGTGAATTTCTTCTATGGGACTTCCCTAAATCATAGCCCAGGTTACATTGACCTTTCATTAAATACATGTTGAATTGTACCCATTGTTGAATTAGACCTGAGTTCATGCACATACATAAAGAGGGCACACTGAACAGAGGCCATTATTTTTTAACTGTGCTACTCAGTTTATTTATTCACTTATTCATTCACATGCTTACTAAATGACTACTAGGTCCCAGAAGAGAATGGCTTTCCTAACTTTGATTATAACTGGATGAGACTGCTGAGAAGGCTGGATTCTCATCATGGATGAGGGTCATAGCCACCACATGACTGAAGAGTTTGATGGGGAGATACATAATCAAACAAATAAGTAGAATAATTTGATATATGCAATGAGAAAGACGTGAATAAAGAACTATGAAAGCATTAAATGTTGGCTGAGTAGATGAGGAAAGCTTTCATTGAGAAAGTGATATTAGAGCTAATGTTTGAGGCTAAATATGATCTTACGAGGAGATGCAAGAAGGTCCAGCAAGTATGTATGTGTGGAACTGAGAAACCACAGGAAGTGTGACATATTGTGTGTGTGTGTGTGTGTGTGTGTGTGTGTGTGTGCACCTGTGTGTGAATGTTGTGGGTATTGAACAAAGAGACATGGAAAGATAGGAGGCTTAGGATTAGGAATTAGGTCATGAAGAGTTTTTTATAAATATCTAGAAAATTTTATCTTCATTTTTTAACTTATTTCTAGGCATTAACATCATAATTGCATTAATACAAATCTGTGGATGCTTTTCAGAACAAAGCATGTACATATGTAACATTAACATTATTGGAAATAGAATTATACATTTTTTGAAGTTTTTGGGGATCCTGGTGCTGAATTGAAGATATTCCTCTAGAGCAGATGGGAGGCTTCTGAAATATTTGAAATACAATGGGGCTTGAGTTTAGATCACTCTCGTTAAAGTATGATGGATAAATTAGTGAGGGAGATAATAATGTTGATGAGGAGATATCTTTGAAAGAAAAAAATGTTGATGAGAAATGTAAATGGTATAAGACAATGGACATATTTTCAGTTCTTCCTGATTTTCATGGTCTTCTATGATGTTCATGTGAATAAAATAGTGAAAGCTGGATAATAATTTTGCAAGTAAATTGACAATTAGGTGAATCACAATATCTAATGAACATGAATAAGTGATTTTATGTTCCTTGGGAAGGAAAACTCTAATGGACTATTCCAGAGATTTATCCTAGACTGGTATCTATAGCGTCTTGAGTAAAACTAGAGAAGAAGCTCAGAAATGTCACATGCTGTGGCTAAGAGCATGGGATTTGGCATCAGATCTACTTGGGAACTGAGTCTTATATCTCACATTTTGATCTAAATGATCTTTGGCAGGAATAAATAACGTTCATTTTGTAGGCTTGTTTTGAGAATAAAATGAAGTACAGCATTTAACATTCTTGATTTATAGTAAGCCCACCAATAATGATCAGCTATTTTCATGATCATTATCACAAATTAAGATAATACAGTGTCTATCTTAAAAAACTGACAAACTCATAGAAAGTTCTCAAAATGACCTCAAAAATTGAATTACTGAGCTGGGACTGCTAAGAAAAATATCAGCAACAACTGCTAAGAAAAATATCAGCAACAACTGTGGAGCTCTAATGTTTTAAGATTGAACATTCAGCAAACAGTTGTGGTTTTATGGAAGAATATGTGAAAAAATATTGGGAGGTAGCTTTTAGATCATCAGATTTCTATTGTTGGTTTCCAAACATTTTGTCTATTGGGCTATACTAGTGTACAAGGTAACAGATGGATCACTAGAAATGGTTTTACTGTGTTTTATTTATCTACTTTATGTCAATGCTCATCAGATAACTTTCAGAATATTTATCCATCAGATAAAGAGCAAACACTTCAGAGTAACGCTCTATAAGGCCATCAGTGGTGCTAAAGTTTGAGTGTTTACGTGCCTTCCAAATTCAAATGCTGAAAACCTAATACTTAAGGTGACAGTATTTGGGGAGGTGGGCTTTGGGAAGTGCTTAAGTCATGAAACTGGAACACTCATGAATGGGATTAGTGTCCTTATAAAAGAAGACCCAGAGAGCTTCCCACCCTTCCATCATGTTGAGGACACAGTGAGGAGGCAACAATCTGCAACTTGGAAAAAGGTCTTCACCAGAATCCAACTATGCTGCCACCCTAATTTTGAACTTCCAGCATCCAGAAGTGTGAGAAATAAGTTTTATTGTTTATAAGCCATCCAGAGTGTGGATTTTTGTTAAGCAGCCAGGACAGACTAAGATATGCAATGTGACCCAGACTATACTTCATGATTTGGCTCGTCTCACCACCTCCAACAACTTTGGGCATTATATCCTTTAATGCAGATTTAATCAGTAATTTCAGAGAAGGCAAAAACATCAAAATTTTACAAAAAACCCTTTTACCTTAAAGGACACACAACTTAGTCATATTTATTCACATTGCTATACATTGTGGTTAATATGACTTTTTTATTACACTGTTTTTCATTTATTACATAACTTTCCTTATTTCTATTTGGCCTACATATTATTTTTAATAATTATATATTATTCCATAAGCATTCTCTGAATCTTGGGCCATTTTTAGGCAGCAATGATTCCAAATCAATCTTCATATAAATTGGCCTTCTTTGCCTTTTAAATAATTTCTTTAAGATACAGTTTTATAACTAAAAAATGGGATGACCAGATCAAAAGGCAGATACATTTTTGATTTCTTAGCCTGCCAGATAATTTTAAAGAAAGATGATACACAATGAAAATGCTTTTAGTAATAAATGCATACTTCTATACAGTATCTTAATCTATTTAATACAGCTGTTGAAAAATTGGATTAAAACCAAGAATATTTTAAATAGTGAGAAAATCAAACCTCATAGCCTAAAAGGACTGAGAGGCCTGAAAACTATTTTCAACGTCTGAAATATTATTACCACACACGGACTCAGGGACTAGGGCTCTTTGCCATGAATCTGTAAGTTAACAGGTTTGTTATCTTGGATAAGTCAATTAACTTTAGGTTTTCTCACCCATAACATGAAGATAATAGGCCACACAATCTCTAGTCTAAGAATTCTGTAATTTTAAGTTGTTTACACATTAAAAAATTGTTTTGAACAATAAGAACAACTATCTAAAAAAATAAGATGCTTTGAAAACAATATCCCTTCACTGGAGGTTTGGGTGGATCTGTCACACATTAACTGAGCCTCCACTATGTACAAGATAGCGATGGGGACTTGACATAAACTTTCAGGAAAAAAGGCACAGACACAGCGTAAACCTAATAACAAAAACATCTACAAACTAGTTAAGACAACAGTTCAAGTGACAGCACTGTGAGACTACCTCAGTCCCTGGCAACCACTGATCTTTTTACTGGTTCCATGGTTTTGCCTTTTCCAGAATGTTGTTACTGTTGGATTCACACAGAATGTAGCCTTTTAAGATTGAGTTGTTTCACTTAGTGATATGCATGTAAGCTCTCCTTACCCCCACCATGTCTTGTTATGGCCTGGTAGTTCTAAAAAGGTTTTTATTCATACTTTGAAGTTGCATTCAAGCTGAATGAGGAGACTTAAGAGAAGGAACCAAGAAGTTTCTGTACTAAGATGCATTTGTTTCTTATTTCTGGTATATCTCTGATCTCTGAAATGAACTCTTGAGTCTCTAGTACTGACTAAGCCCAGGAGCCACCTCTTTTATTTCCATCAGATGCAGTGATGGTGTATTTTCTTCCTTTTATGGTCATAATGGCCCCAAACACAGTTGTTTCTGAATGTGTCCCTCACTCAAAAGAAACTGAATGTAATTTAATAACTTTAAAATATATGATGGTTGGATAGCCTTTGCTCTATTCAAAATTGAAGCCTCTTACTTCCCCAGCAAAGGATAAATTTGGGTCACACTTGACTACAAGATATATAAAAGAGTTATCAGGTGGGAAACTAACAAGAACAATATAATGACCTAAGTCTAGAAAAGAAGGTTGCAATGTGTAGACAATTGCAAAATTTATCACATAAGTTGAATACTTCCTAGAGCTGGAAAAGGGAACGAGGGCCAATGATTAAAACAACAGGAAAGTTAAAGAATATTCATTCATTTATTCTTTCATTCAGGGGTTCACAAACACTCTATGAGACTTTAACTATGTATCAGTATACATGCCCTGTGTAAGAATTATGGAAGTGAAATGATATGGTTCCTGTCTTTTAAGAATTCACAAAGGTAATGTGTAGCAAATGTCATAATGGAGTTGAGAAATGTGCTGAGAAAGTATGATCAATGGATAGATTTCAACTGGCAAGAACTGTCCTGGAGGCACAAGGATATGAGTGGACTGACATTACTTGATGAGAAGGCCATTAGTCACTGCGAGTATTCCTGTTTGAAGAAATAAACACTGATATCTATGTGAGTGATAGTGATAGTGAAGTGATATCTGTGTGAATGAAGGGATGGTGAACACGGGGAAAGGTGAGGAAGACTTAAAGAGATAATCTTGGAAAGCAAATGAGTATATTCTTGAGGGTTCTATATAGTGAGAAAAGAAAGTTGAATTGCAATCTCTATACAAGGTGGAATTTTGAGAAATTTTCCACAAAGGAAGTGATCTGATCATCTTTTCTTGTGGTGTAGTGGCAGGGAGAAATTTGGGGATTTACTGAAGCAGTTTTAGAGAATAAAGGACTAACAGTGATGCTTTCATGTAAATATTTGTAAAACACCACTGATAGAAACATTTGACATCTAATGGGATTTGGAAAGGGGTGAAAGCTTCCCTGAGACAGGGAAAAGGGTGCAGTTGTTCACCTGGAGAAAAGAGTCTCCAAGAGCACTAGATTTGGTCATGATGAATGAATTGTATTGAGACCTCTCAGCTCATGCATAATATGAATCCAGGAGTAGACAGACTGGAAATTTGGCTATCATTTGCTTAGAGATGAGGTCTGAATTCATGGTGGTGAAGATTTAACCTTGCGGCAATCTTTCATTGGGACACCAAATTGGAAAAGGAATGTGTTATAACTAGAAACTTGCTCCATTGTGTCT
Source organism: Scalopus aquaticus (assembly GCA_004024925.1). Taxonomy (NCBI): domain Eukaryota; kingdom Metazoa; phylum Chordata; class Mammalia; order Eulipotyphla; family Talpidae; genus Scalopus; species Scalopus aquaticus. The sequence goes on from PVIJ01000788.1 coordinate 93,669, forward strand.
TTTCTTTAAAGAGCCACACAAATATTACTGATTACATTGAATGATATTCAATGGTTATGTTTTTTGTGGAATATACTAAGTTCCTGGACCTTTGACTGACCTATTTCTTGCAGTGGTTAATGCTTTGAGAGTGTCCCTAACCGACTGATCCAATTGCACTCTGAATATGACTATTAACTTATGAACCAGATAAGAAAAGTGTAAACATTAAGCATAGAATAAAAACACCAGCTCCTACATGGCTAGTATTGCAAATACAAGATAGTGCAGAGATGACACATGGCTTCTTTTCTCTACCTGTTGCCTTTTAAGTCCTCCTGCCTTTTCTTGAGTACGTGCCCTCCTCACCTGTCTTCAAATTTCTTTTTCTTTCTCCTGACACACAGACATGAGCACTTAAAACTGAACATATATGAAACTGAGGGAACAGTTTATATTTGTTGTGTCTATCAAACAAAAACAATGATTTGTATAAATCTTGAAAATAATTGGGTAATCAATTTGGTATTTCTTGATTAAAAACGGGAAGAAAATTGGTTTCTCTTTTTCCAAGAAGAAGTAACTCTTGAGAAAATCTTTCAAGCCTCCTACCTACATCTGTAGTGAACTTGCTGATGTCTAATTCATATTCAAAAGAAGGGATTAATTGTTTGTTAATGTTATTTTAGAGTTTGACTTAAAATATGCATCCTGGCAACTCCAAAATGCATATGCCTAGGCAAGTTTATAGTAAATATTCTCACCAGGAGTCAGGAATGAGGAATGTCTTCATATATTTATAGGTATGTGTACAAAATTGATTATGATGCATACATAGCAAAATGCTAATGTTTTCCATATTTACTAATTCTGCAATATGTACATATCTGAGAGAGAAAACAAAGAACAAGGCCCAGAAAATTTACTGTAGAGAGAGATATGTTCTGACTGTATTCAATCAGCAAGTATTTATTGAATACTATGTGCATGATAATATTAAAATTATTAGAATTTTTTTTTTTTTTTACAGTAGTGAACAAGAAAGACACATTCCTGTCTTCATGGAACATAAAAGGCAGACATTAAACAAGTAGTAACAATAATGTGTAGAGAGTGTTACAATTCAGGATCCAGGAGTTAGGAAGAACTTCCAAAAGGAAAATACAGGAGTGACATTTAAGCCTACTGAGTCCGCTTTGAAGAAATATGAAATGTTAAAGTTCTCATATAAAATCCTGCCTAAGGTGTAGATGTTAACCGACAGGTATATTGGTGTTATCCTAGATATTAGGAATAGAGAAAGTATCCTAAAATAATTCATTGATTTGTCACTTTTACTACTTTATTCTGTGTATGCACACATATATAAGAATATTCATAGAACTAAATAAGAGAAGATATGAAATATGTACTGAGAGAGAGAAAGAGAGAGAGAGAGACAGAGAGGTGTATATGTGGTATTGGAATTCACCTTCCAGCTCTGAATTTTAGCCTCAGCAAAATGTGTGGCTCTAGGACTTAGTTTCCTCCTCTGGAAATAGGACTCACAATTGCTCTTATTTCACAGGTATATAGCCAATACTAAATAGCCAGGCACTGAGGTCCTTGCACATGAGGTGCTCACTATTACCTATTACACTGTTGTCCAATTTCACACAACTCTTCCTTGTAATATGACTGTGTGTTTTAGTTCTTGCCTGCTTTGGAGAAGGTTTAGTTGTGTCACTCTTGTTATCTTCCATATAAAACATCTGGCAACTTGACCTGCTGTGAGTTGCTACATGGCCTCCCTCCTGCTCAGTGAGGCCAATAAGTCATCTTTTCTCCACTGCTTAGGGAGCAGGAGGTGATTCTGAAGCAGAAGGCTCCTCCTTGCTGGACACTCGCGACAGCGCTAGAGCCCATCATTACAGCCGACGTGTTGAGACTAATGATCTGCCCAGTGATGATCTCCTCGGGGTGCGATGTTAATGCTGATGAGAGCTGGTGGAAGCCAATCTGTTACCATGTCTTTTATTAAAGGATTTGCAAACCAGGCCATCTCAACATTTTGACAATTAATTTCAAACTTCCTGAGAAAAGAGCAGAGAACGACCAGGGAAACTGCTCTAACTTTGCTCCATTGTGACATTAGTCATGCAATAGCTTTTTATTTATTATGTGTCTTCTGAGAACTCTCTAGTGATTAAAGTTGCTGTCACCTGTTGTACTCTTCCGATGAACCAGTGACTACCCCGGACAGAAAGGAGAGCCGATGTATGAATGAAGAAGTGAGCCAAAGAGGGGCTGTTAAAACTTGGGAGAATCTCCCACTTCTAAGCTTTTTGATGTATCTGGAATGAATATATTTAATCAACACCATAGATGCTCCTAACAGATTTTAATGAGTTACTTGTAAAAGATCTATGTCAACTATAAAACACAATACAGATGTACTCATTTCCTAAAATAATGGTTAATATTAATGAATGCTTAATATGTGCTAAGCATGTGCTAAAAGTTTTGTGTGCATTACTTCATTTATGAAATCAAAGGTTTATTAGGGGTCTTTAAGATAAGGCATTTAAGAGAAATCACTGCACTTAAGATTTTAATGTTTTTGTGTCATCAGCAATCTTGAGACATGCCTATGGTAATTTCTTTCCAGACTTTCGACAATCAGGGGTTTTCATGCACCTGTTCCTTTCTTCAGGTGGCTCTGCTGTGATAAGTCTTCAGGACACATGTAAATATGGCCTTGAAGCTTCTTTTCCTGCTGGTGTACATTCACACAAATAGTGTGTAGTGTCTTCTGTTCACAGTAATTACAGCATGACTTCCCCTAAGATCTGAAATGTGCCCCCAAGAAAACACAAAAGATTATTTCAGAGAATTGTTTGCAAGGGAGCAAGGGTGATGTTACTTTTTCCAGGTGACTTGTGAGACTTGCAACTGTCATTGGATAGGATGACTCCACGAAGAGGAAGTAAGAGTTATTTAATGCTGGTTATTCCTTTCCCTAGATTTTGCTGGACTGCTCACAGCCCTCTCCCCATGAAACTGGCAGTTCAAATAGCAGGCTGTCAGGCAGTCAAACTATGACAGACGGCATTCTTTATGCCTTCCACATTCATAAGTATCAGCCCCTTGCAGGGAATAACTTTCAGTGGTGTTCAAAATTACTGATTCCACTTCTTAACTGTAAGTGTAAGAACAGGAAGCATTCAAGAAATGAATAAAGGAGAAATGCAGAATCCTCAGTGTAATCTAGATCCCAATATGACTCCCAATTTCTATTTTTTATGTTTGTGCCTTTGTTTTTAATTCTTTTTTTTTAAAGATTTATTTATTTATGCACACAAGCTGGGGTACAGGCCAGAGGCGTGGGTTGGTGAGAGGGTTCACCAGAGACAGTGGGGAGCAGAACAGGCAGATCGATGGAAACACACTGCTGAGGGGAGCAGCGGGCGAGGCAGGAGAGGTCTGCCACGCCATGTGGGAATCTCCCCAGCCCGGCATCAACTCGCATCGCTGCTGCCGACAGCTCCACAGCACAGCATTTAACTTCTGTGCTACCAGGGAGACCCCCAATTTCTATTTATGATACTTTTGGTGACAAAATATTGTATGCATGTACCTATTTTTAATTAATGGATGTTTGGGTTTTTACCTTTTTCTTTTGCTGTTTTGTGAAATGGTGCAATGAACAACCTTAAATCTATGTCCTCATGTGTTTATTTGAATTTTTCCTGAAGAGTAAGTGGTTAAAAGTGGAATCCCGAGATTAAAGAGTTTGCACATTTTAAATACATCATATATTACCAAACATTTCTCCAAGAAGTTCATACATGCTGATTTATGTCAATATTTTCACCTTTTCATAACTAACAAGGAAAAAGTGGTATGTGGTTATTTTTAGCTCCATTTTTGTTTTGAAAACCCTTTTACTAGCCATATAACATTTTTTTCTGTCACTATTCATGCTTTTTTTCACACTGACTATCAGGCATTTGAATTGTTTCGTTTCCCCACAAGCAATGAACATCCCTAAACACAACACATACAAATCTTTGGCCCTAAAATATTTTCTTAGACTGCATTTTGAAAATTGAAATTATAGGTAAAAATTATAAAACTTTTAAAGGTTCAGGGTACACATTGCCAAACAGTTTTAAAAAGATTGCAGCAGGCTTCTATTTCCACAGAAAATATATTAAAGTGACTCATTATATTGTAAGAACAGAGAATAAGACAAGCTAAGGTTAGGAACATTAGAAAAATACTATTTAGACACCAATAAATAAGTTATTTAAAACTGGTGAGAATCTTTTTTTTTTTTCTTTCTTCCATCTCTAAATGAAGAATGGAAGATATGGCTAGTAATATTAACTATAATAGTGGGTAAAACCAGAGTGTCCCTAAAAGAATATGCTGGAAGTACTATTCAATAAAACATATTGAGTAATAGTCTTTTTAGAATGAGTACTACAACAGTCTTTTTAGTATGACTACTTGGGTAGGGGAATTAGTCTCAAGGCAATTTAACATGTTACCATCTCTAAGTCATTTTGTCACCACAGCAGATGATTTTAAAGTCCTTCCAGGTTGTATTAGCTAAATTCCCTGAGACTAATGCTAATAAATGAAAGCAAACTTCTGTTTTAAAACATACCCAATTTTTGCTCAGGTGGCAAGATTTTTATTTTCATGTAAGGTTTTCCTTGGAGTTTACTTTAATGTACTTTTAGCTACACAAAATATCTCTTGGTAAAATATGTAGGGACACACATTTATTATATGACTGCTGCTGTAACTCCCAAACTTGGGTAAAGTCCAAGGTGAAAAGAATATAGTCCTGGAGGTTCCAATTAATTTATATTACACTTCTTTCTAGTTACTATACACCACTGAATAGAATTTAGTTATAAAAAGATGAAATCTTGCCACTTTTAACAACATGGATGGTATTTGAAGTTATTACACTAAGTGAAATAAGTCAAAAAGATAGAAAAATAACAGATGATTTCACTTGTATGTAGACTAAAAGAAACAAAGCAAATGAACAGACAAAAACAACAACAAAAAAAACCCCAGAAATAAACTCTTGGATTATGACAACAGAACTGAGGTTTCTAGAGAGGAAGAGGAGTGGAAGCAAACAATAGAGAGGGTCCAATGGACTTTGGTAGAGAGTTATTGGTACTTTGGTGGTGGCAATACTGTGGAACTACAAATTTGAAGGACAGTGAACTTTTAAAAATACATACAATGCCATAAGCCAATGTTGCCTCAGTTTAAAAAAATGCATAAAAAGCTTTCTTGCATGACATCCCTTAGCCCAAATTTAGATGCTTAAGGAATTAGATCTTTTCTTACTAATCAGAATAATAATGTGATCAAATTCGATATTCAGATGTCTGCTAATAAAGAATATAGTTTCCTAAAATGAAAAAAAAATGGGATTCACATTATGTTATGCCACACATTTATTAATAAGTACATTTGATTTGATAATATGTATCTAAGCGAAAATTGTCTTTGGACTGACATTTTCAAAAAAGTTTCTCTCTGTTTCAAGGTACTCAACAAACTAAGAGCAAACAAGCCAATAAATACTCTACAGACCAAAAAGTCAGTAACAAAACAAAACTGCCAAAGTTATTCTTTGGAGCCCAATTACTCAAGAGCTGCTACAGAATATTGCTAATTTCTTAGTTAAAATAGGGTAGACTTCAACTTCTGCTGTGACCAGACTGAACCAGAGAAAGAGCCGTACATCTGATGCAGGTATTTGCTGTACTTCAAGATTACCAACTTTTCTAGCTACCGCATCTCCTTCTCAGATGTGCTGATCTGCAAAAAGACACCTGCGCAATTTTAAATTCCACCTGACTCATAGAGAAAGTTTGGAAGGTCATAAGTTTGTGGCGTTTGCACATTGGTTATTACAAAATTAATGACCTGAGATAATGAAGGCTTGACACTATGCAGAAAACACACATCCTCCCCTGTAGAATACCTGCCCACCTGTCCTCTATCTGGACCTGGATGAAATGTCAGGGTATTTGGGAAGTTTTAAATCAAACCATATTTTTTGCTGCTTTCCTAGGCACTCCAACCTAAGGACTTCCATCCTTAGGATAACCAGGGAAGGAAAATTCACTGTTGAGAGAAAAAAAATCACCACACAAACTACTTACAATACCTATTTGTCATTCTAATTTCAAAAATTACATTAAAACACACAAGAAGAGATTTTTGTTGTTATAAAATACAAAAACAAGTTCAATATTTAGATACAATTCTAGAACTGGGTATTTTTGGGCCACCTTTTGATTTCAGGAAATACGTAGCTATTTAAAAATCTTAGAAAGAAGGACTTAGGTGATAAATATTTTTGAGCAAGATGGCCCCATTCATTAAGTTAAATTACTGAAATTATCTCTCCCCATTAATTCAAATGGACTATTTTATCAAATTTTGACCTGTTAAGATGATTGAGAATTTAAATATAGAACAGAAGAAAGCTAACCTTACCACAGAATATAATAAATGACCATCATTTAGGTTAGCTATCTGACACTCTCTATTTGTATATACATTCCTTAATTTTCTAAAATAACAAGCAATAGTTGTCCATTTACCGCTTTCTGTTTTCTTATACAGCATTCCTTGTCATAAGAATGTGTAAACATATTTACATTTTACAATAATGGATGTTGTAGCTGAACTATCAATCATCCAAAACACAGTTAAATGCCGATACCAACAAAAAATATCTTTATATTTGTTGCACTGCATTTGCAAAAGAGTTAGGAAAGAGTCCTGGTTGACAGAGTTAAGTTCCTTGGTCAAAAAGATGTTTTTTTCTTCAATTGACCAGTTAATTAAGTAATCAATATTAAATGCAAATTAGCTATAATTTTTGTAATATGAAAAATTGAAGATCCCATAGAAACCAAATTCAAGCAATGTTTTCTTTAGTATTTAATCTTTTCTAAGTAGCCATAGCATTTTTATATAGAAAGTGAGACTAGGATTTTGGAAGAGAACTGGGGTTTCAAAATGCAGATGAGGGGGAAGAGGAGGGGAGTATAAATTAGAATCTGGTATGCTATGTACTACTTACCTTCAAAAGTCAAATAAAACTTTCCTCTGTCAAACCAAACGAGGGAAGGCTGTTCATTCTCTGTATGGCCAGGAGTTGAAGCGGGATGGGGAAGGTTAAGGAGAGGGAGAGAGAAGGACACAGTATGAGTTACAGAGCAGGTCATTAATCTCACTATGGGGGAGGGCAGAGGCACTGCATGCCATTAGCGTGCAGGATAAAAGGGAAGGCCGGCAATCTAGGGGTGTATATATTTTTTAGTTCAGGAAACAGAAAGCAAAAGCAAAGCTATGGAGGCCTAGAGGGATGGGCATGTACTGTAGGTAGCTTGCTACTGGGTGCTTGTGCGCATGGAGCAGTCTTCCTGGCCATGCAGTGGTGTCAGCATATTTTAACTGCACTAGTTTGGGTAAACTGTCATTCAGCAATTGCTGTATCCATTTTATCTTCAATGTCATCCTATGTTTTCAAAAAGATAAACTTGGAGTTATGGGTTGTATAACACATTAGCTTAGGTTTTAAATGACAACAGCATTGTGTATCAATTTAAAATTCAGGGAAGATGTCATATATCTTCCATCCCCTCCCCTGGAATCACCTTAGGCATCCAGACACAAAACACCCTTTACCTACATACCAAAGAGAAAAAAAGGTTACTAATGGTGCTCTACTCTTTTTTAAATCAAAAAAGCAGTCACTAGGCATGTAATTCTGAGCAGTTAAATTATTCCTTCCTTTGTCAATTCACAAAGCAAGAGCATCTCACCTTTTCCAAACCTCTTCACTGAGAAACTGTCATGCAACCCTGCTGCTTTTCAATGACACTTAAAAAAAATTTCAGTGGCATGAGGTCCACGATGAGCTGTAACTAGACAGGGTGTGTCCGAGAGGCATCAATGCTCATGAGTGTGATGCTCATGAGTGGGTAGCATGTCCATGAAGTTTATGGCATTCAGATGGTGTAACAGCTTGGATTTTTGAGGTCTACATATCTAGAGATCACTCGGCTAGCACCGTACCTGCAGGCGTTTCACAGCGCCTTTCAAACGAGGGCAGTTTGTCATAAAAAACATCATCTTCTGACACTACGAACCAAAGAAATATAAAGGAATGGAAAACAAAAACACAAATACAGATCCCAAATGAAATCAAGCAGGACACTTTATTGATCAAAACACGGGGATGATTTTAATGGAAAAAGGAAACAAAGCCTAACACTGGAATGATGACTGATGCATTAAAAAGTGATGTGCTTAATTAATGATGATTCCATAAGAAGAAATAAAAATTTCTTTATAATGCCAGGTTGTAGCATCTGTGAATTTGGCTGAAGTCAGCTCCATGGCAGACACCATCCTCCCTCTCTTTTTTCAGAGGGTTGTTAAAGGCGTTAGCATTAATAATTGATTGTGCAAGTGTATTTCACTCAGACATAATTCTCAGGTGGCCAGACATTTGTCCATCAACAGAACCTCCTGACAGAGAATTGACAGCTCAACAGGTTCACCCAGCATGCACCTCTCCCCATGGGGAAAGAGAAAGCTTTTAAGAGACCAGGAAAAAAGCAACACTGTAAATCTGAGATGCCTGAATGAATCACTCCATTTTAACTTCAATATCCAACCAAATTCAGTTTATCTTTGATAGATACATCCTGTTAAGTTCTAAGAACAGTGTTGTAATTCTGTCTTTGGCTATGGTGTCCAGCTGTGGCCAAATGTCCTTATAAATTAGTCATAACAGACCCCAATTGTTCCTGATCTTTACACATGGTCCATTTTCTCACTAATAAATGCAGGTAATTGAATTTTCATTTTATGTGATTCTTTTGGGTAAAAGTTCTCAACACCATCAGTTCTAAAAGCATTATAACTTCAATTGAAAAGTGAATAAAGTCTGCACAAAGACATGTAAGGGAAAATCCTACCAACAATATAGAAAAAAAGGGAAGGAAATGGATGAGGGTAATAAAATTACTCCATAAACAATGTTTCTTAGAAAATACTCTAACTTTTCTCCTAGACTTAGGAACTAAGGCAGGGAAACTAATTTGCCAATTCTTAAGGTTCTAGGATATCATTTGTCAATTAGTTTTTATTTTACACAGGTTCTCTTGTTGGGTAGAATAAATTAATAAAAGTCCTATAAATCTCTAGGAAAGGAATAGGACAAATGGACAGGACACTAAGAAGGACTTTCCACAATGTGTCTAGAAAGTAGGAAGGAAAACAGTTACATCAGCAGTAATGAATGTAATAGTGCCTTTTCATACCTGCTAGTAGAACATGATGGAGGATATTCCTTTTTTTTTTTTTGAGAATGAATGTCTTATTTACAATCTCCTTAAAATGGGGTGGCTCTCACACTATCATTTGTTCTTTGAGCTGAAGTTAAAAAAGAATAGTTCATAAGCATAGAATTCTATGCTTATGAATTTTTAAATGGGTGGTGTGGACATTAAGGGCTTAGAAGAAAACATTCTAAATAAATCAGGGGACTTAAAAAATGAGTCACTGAATAGCTCCAGGCTTGGTTTAAATAAAGGTATATCACTCAAATTAAGTACAGAAAAAAAGCTTCCTTAAGAACTATGGATATTGGACACTGGTACTTGAGACTAGCCTTTAAAAAATGACAGAATGAAAAAAAGACTAACATCAAATTTTTTAAATTGTGATCAGCAATAGCCACATCTATATATTTTGTGCAGAATAATTAATATCAATACAGGTATTTTTAAAAGAAAACTTATTCAATTCAGAATTGCCACCACTTTGGAAAGGGTAAGGCTTAAGGAACTATTTTAAGTTTTAGAAGCTATGGTTAATACTCCAGCACTGAATATAAATCACTTTTGTTCCAAGTTCTATACCAAAGGAAGCATCAAAGTCCATCTGATGCTTCCTTTGGTGCCCATAAGTGATTACTTTTCATTCATTACAGATTCTTGGGATTTTAAAGATGCAATTTAAAATGCATAATTAATAATGGAGGTATATAATTAACAGTGCATCTAATAATGAAGAAAAATTGTCTTTATGTTGGTCTCTTTGCATTGGGCTCCCAAATGAAGATGTTTGCAAACATCTAAAGAAACAATCACTCATAGGAATAGAAATCAGTAACAAAAATGGATATTTACAATTAGAGATAACACTATATCTCTAACTGTCTTGGAGTTTATTTCTTAGACAAACTTTAAGCATTTTCTCTATTCTTATAATAATAGATCCTGCCATCCAAATCAAAAGGTGAAGGTCCTATGTGCTTTTTTGAGTACCAAGGAAATTTATTGTATTTCATTGATTCTAAGATATACACTTTCACACATTTTAACTTCTCTGAAATTGGAATGGATCTTACTATTAATGTAACAAGAAAGCACTATGTTTTAGTTCAAGTGGCAGTTTTCCTCTCCCCTCCTTGGTCAGATATAAAATAACAGCACATCTTCTAATTTGGGGTGTCTTAAATTTAGTGAACATAGGTGTATAGAAGCTTTTAATATTAGAATATGAAAATACACAGAAAGTCTCATTTTCTGAAGTGGCATCGGATTTACCACTCTGTAATCACAGCTCTCATGGAAGATTTCATCCTCAAAGTCTTCCAGGGGCATAGTCTTAGATGAGCTGTTGTATATATATATTAGAATTGTTCTTAAAAATCTAGTCCTTGAACTATGTTAAACTGCGCTTATTGGTTCTCAGCACACATGCCCCAATTTAGGCTCAAGGTCATAGAAAGTGTCAAAAAATATATTTTAGTGATGGGAGGTAATGTTGAGCCATTGACTTCAGAAGTTTGTGGCTGGAATTCGCTGTCTCCCTCAAACAGTCTGACTACATTGACTGCACACTCCAAGTCAGTCAAACTTTGGTGCTGAATAGCTAAAGCCCATCTTTTCCAAAAAGAGACAAACAGCAACACTCAAGAAGCTGATGGGCTGTCAGTCATTTGACACTGTATTTACTTCAAAGAGAAGTGATTGTCACGTGACCCACAGCAGGAGGAAATAAAGGAGAGTGAGAGTTGTAGTGGAGAGATGAAAACTAAGTAAAAATAATGGAACCAAACAGATTAAATCAGAATGCCTCTCAGCAATGAAGCAATGTCCTCATGGGTGGCTTTTTTTTTTTTTTTTTGGTCAAGCCCCACTGTGATTCATTTTGAAAGAATGTATACTGGACGTGTTAAAAATAAAAGTCACTGGATAGGATTTGAGATTTTGGCAGCAGGGAGCATAAAAACATGTTGAACAAAAGATAGACACAGTTCAAATTCCCTGTGTGTGAAATTTTCTCTATGAATCTCAATGAATTGATTGAGCATGTTAGACAGTCATCTGAGGTCACTTGAGTTCTGCTTTCTGAGTGACAGTTTATTCTTCTTACTGTCCTCTCTGACCAACCAGGAAAATCATTGGAGCAGGTGGAACAAACGATCTTGAGAAACAAAAAAAGAGCAGGAGGAGGGGAAATGACTGCAGCAATCAAGAGTATTAAGGAAGCTTCAAAAATAAGGTTGGGATGTTACAGAAAATACAAAACAAAATCCCAGACAGAGATGAGCTAATAAGCATCTAAAAGTACAAAGCCCCAAATTGCCCTAATTGATGATGCAGATACACAATGGACTTGGCTGTATAAATGGCAAATATTTGTCTGTTAATGAATCATATGAACTGGATAGCTGGCTATATTTTCATCAAATTTGAGGATTTGTTGGGGCTGGTCTGAGTAAAATTACAGTGCATAGGATATAGTTGAAATTCTTTTTGTGAACTCTAAGATACACACCTTAACTTATTTTGCTAGGAAAATAGAAAGTTCTTCAGAAGAATTTCAAGCTTTGAGCAAACTACTTTCACATGGACAACTGTATAGTGTCCACCTGGTCATTTATTTAATTTGGTTTCTGATTCTTCTAAGCAACACAGGATGGGTCATCTGTTTATAACATGGGAGTCATGGAGGGAAGTTCAGACAACAAAGGAAGACAATGGGGGAATGGAAGTTGCAGGAGAAAACATGGAAGTCCCAGGTCAGAGACGCCATGCAAACACAGGACGCAGCAGGAGCTTCTGGAGATGGGAAGAGCAGTGTAGAGAGAGACCAGCCTTGGGAAAAGGGACTCCAGGCAAAATGAGCCATTTAAGACCTGGGAAAACCATCCAGCTGAGCAGCCATTCTCAACTCTTCACTTTCATCACACCATAAGGAAAGAGGCACAAAGGCATTTACTGAAAATGCCAACAATGAATTATTTCACAGGGAAATTGACCACACATCACTGAAAAGCACTAGAAAAAATGTCAAAAAGTGATGAAGAAATGAAAGCTTCAAGAAAATAAAAGGTCTAAATTTTGTAATTTCTGATGTGGTACATGGTTGGAGTTTAAATAAGCATTACCCCTCAAAGGAGACTTTTATTATAAGTAGTAATATCATAGTTACAGGACCTTACTTGATGATTTCTTCTTTACTTTTATGAATAGCTCTGTACAACATAGCATACGACAATTCTTGTGTTTATCAGTGTAAGGCACTTTGCCTCCTTTGCTGAGAAGGTGCTTTTAAAAGAAGAGTCATATGATGATAGCAAAACACACAGCAAAACAATTTCTACCAGAAACATACGGCCTTGGAATTTCAGACATAAAAAATAGCCAGTCAAAACCACAAACAGATTAAAAAAGAGGAGATAATTTTTACCAACTGTGGGAGTGGTGGCTGCACTCAAGGAATTGGTGGACGATATTGAAGAAGTGCTTTCAGCCCGGGCTAGGGGCGCTATTGGAGGTGGACTGGAGGAATGTATGGGAGGGCTAAAAGGTCTGGGCTGCAGGAGAAGGAAAGAGATGGACAGTTAGACACAGAGGTTGTAATATTTTCGTTTCATATTTTTAATGTCTCTCAGTCCCAGATATGGTTACTCACATTCTTAAAAAGAGTACAAGTGACACCATTTTGACACTGAAATTGATCATATCTATACAGGAGCTTGTGGATGGAGCTCAGGAGCCAAAAACCACAATGTACTTGTAGAAGTTGAGATGTGTGGTGTGGTCACTGAGGTTTCCAAAATGTGCACCTGTATCCTCAGGACTAGAAGGTAACAGTGTCAGCGCTTTTATCCCCTTAGAGATATTTAAATAGAAAATACTGTGCTGTGTTAGTGAAAGCAAATATGGACATGACCAGTGTGTGATTCCTGCCGGAGGATGCCAAAGAATTTACCTTTGTCAGTAGTCTCTAAATTGCTCACACAGAACACTTTCCACCCCTCAGCCTTGAAACTCAATGCAAGAAATTTCTGGAACAAATTCATCACCGGCCACCACTTTTGTTCATAATCAGAGAGTGCCTACCACCAAAAACTTCTCTGTCTGGGGACAGAAATCAGGACTTGCTCTCCCTTAAAGTCTTTCAAAATCAAATAAACGTAGTGAGAGCAAACAGTTCCTTTTCTAAAGGATTTACCACAATTGAGCATTACTCTCTTAACACTTTGTGGTCAGCTAATGTATTAGTACGTGATTTGTCACCAGTATCAGGTGGCTGCTCACGTATTAATACGTGTTGATCAGGTCTCCGGTTTTTCACGCCACGGAGGATTTATTTGGAACTATTAGGAGCTATTTCTTTGATTGTACTCAGTCTAGAAGCTTTAATCTCTATGATTTTAAATTTCATTAAAATATATCCAGTAGTTCAGGAGTTGTGTGTGTTTTATTGAATTCTTATACCATTCATGCGATGGTACAGAAAATGGCCGGCACCCAAGGGCTGGTAAATTTAAACCGGCACACAAAGTGTTAATTTGCATCAAACCCACTGTGGCAGAACTAACAGCCTTAGGACCGTCCCACCACACTTACCCCAAATTTAGCTCAAGGTCATAGGAAATATTAAAAAATATATTGTAATATGGGAAGAAAACGTTGGACCATCAACTTCAGAAATTTGTGGCTGAAATTCTCTATCTCCCTCAACCATTTGCCTATACTAAGTTCATATTCCAAGTAAGCCAAGGCTTGGTGATTTACACCTTAACTTGAAAGATGGTAGCAACTAGAAGAGGGTTGAAATTTGCACCCATTTCCTATCTGGGTCAGATCACCACTCCTCAGGCAACCTGATGGCCACCCCCCACCCCCACCGTCCCTTCCCCCCTCCCCTCCCCCACTCTACCCCAACCCTCCTTCAGGGAGGTCACTTTTGATGCCACACTTAGTGCAGAGGCTGCCGGATGCTGGGTGCCAGGTGCCGGATGCACATAGCCCAGAAAACCAGGGCTGAAGCGATCCTCCAACCTTAGCCTCCCAAGTGGCTGAGACTACAGGCGAGCGCCACTGCGCCCACAGAGCAGTGACTGTCTCTCAGGTCCTGCCTGTCAGTGCCATTTGCACCAGTGCTCTATGACTAGACCTGGGGTTGAGATGGCTCATGGTGGCATTTTGGCTTCTGTTTGTCATTCTCACCGTCCGTTTCTGAGCATGTCAGGACAAAAGGTGACCTACCACATCTCCAACTCCAGGCTTTCCTGGAGGTAGCTTTGGCCGAGATGGAGGCCGGGGAGGAGGTGGAGGTGGGGTGCTGCTGCTGCAAGGAACCACGGGAGTGGCAGGCCGTGCAGGGGATGACGCACCTGAAAAACAAGCTGGTGTTAAAAAAGGACTAGACACCCCGCGGCTGAAGCAGCGGCATCACTTGATGCTCCTCCTGTCCCGAGGTTCAGTGCCATCCCCGACACTTTTTTTTTCTACCTCGGCAGCTCATTTACTCAACATTCTTGCATGTGGTGCGTGTTTTTCTTTTTTTAATAAAGAAAAATATCACTCCGTTGGACTATGGTTGATGGCAGAAGCTGAAGCTCATTGTCCTTTGTTGTCATGTGACATCCAGTGAAAGGTAAATCCTTTTGTTAATGACAGAAAAGAAATTCTTAAGATACTTTTGGTTGGATGGTGATGGGTCTTTTTCATTTGAACCCTATGCATATCAAAGTTAGGATAAGTTCACTTGCTTTGCGCATCTTCACTATTTATGTTCAAGGTGAAAAGATTAGAACTTGAAGTAAGATGAATGACGTTTCATGTACATATTTAAAACAAGTATAAGAAAATTACCCTTTTATTGTGCTTCAAAATATGAGTGCTAACTTTTGATGGAAGCAAAGATCAAACTAGAAGCAAATAAGTCAGATGTTGCAGGGGTACTTGGTGTTTAGAATATTTTTTTTCAATTTTATATGTATTTTACATCATTCTTCCTTTTTGTACAATGCATGCTTTCTCCTTTTAGGTGTAGTCATGTTTAGAATCTTAATACCAGAGACACTTTGATTTCCAGCATTTAATTTTTTGAAGGAGGTTGCTTAGGGGTCTAGTCTAGTTTGCCCATGATGATTTTTGTGATGGTTTTTAAAAGGGTGTCTCGGATTTACTTTTCTGGCTGTCAATGACAAGCATATGAACACAGAAGACACACAGATGCCGGCATGCACACTCATCAGCACACCAGCAGGAGGTCTAGACTCAGGGGTCTGCCCATCTTCAGTTATATGTCTGGGATACATGAGTATGCCACCTGACTAAAGACTTTACAAAAGACAAATGAGTATTGTAAACAGTTCTTGTTCAGCTAAGCTCTAACTACTCCTGCAGTTTTGTCGCTTTGACCAAAACATCAACATCAAATCATTCCAAGAAAATGCTAAGAAATCCTCTTAGGAAAATACCATGCCCCTCCCTCACAACACTACACTCTGGAGAGTTCTAGACCAGCATCTAGATTTTCATATTCTCAAAGAGCTTTGAAGTAGAGTAGCAAAAATCATCTCAGAATGTGCTCTTGCCTTAGAGGAGTCCCTATGAGGTACTGGCCGGGGGAATGTTGCTCCTCTGTATTGCTTCTTCCAAGTGTAATTTCAGGAGTGTGAAACACTAGTAATTATTATCTCCACCATCTTCTTACTGTATTTTTACTTTGTAATTTATTAGACTAAGACTTAATGCTAGGCACTTCATAATCCTACTTTTTTCCCACAGTAAGCTGTGGAGGTTGGTCTTGTTATCTCAATGGCGATTAAAGCTCAGAGACGCTCAGTAACTTGCCTAAGGGACAGAGCTCAAATACTCTGTTTAACTCCAAAGCCTAATGTCTTAAATGTCTTGTGTCTCCAAGTGGACCGTGGAGTCCCACATTTAATATGTCCCAGTCATAAAGCCTGGTCTTATTTGTGTATGGTAGGTTTGCACATATCATTCTTGATATAAATATTCTTAGTCTTTGATTAATATTCTCTTGAATAAGAAAAAAAAGTATGTTTTGAAAGGTCCTACTATGAAGTATTCTTTCAAGTTAGTTTCTTCTCTGAAGATATCAAGAATATTTTTGAGAAAAAGTGACAATGTAAAGATGATAATCTTTAATAGCAGCATCTTTGTCAAGAATTTTTATGGGGTTTTTTCTTTGGACTCTAATTAGTTCTGGGAAAACAATACCATAGGTATGGTGCAAAATGTCTATCTATGCCTCTACCTCCAAGAAATGGTCTTCTGAATCAATCTCAGGAAACATGCTGCTTTTCCTATATATTCCAGAAGATAAATTTTAAAGACTACCTTAGTAATCTTTGGGAAAGTAGTTGGGGGTTGTCATCAAGGCAGCTGTGGATGCTGAAAAAACTGGATGGAGGGTCAGACGATATGCCTGCCTTTTATCAGTGGTGAGATCCTACCCATTCTGAGTCTCAGCTCCCTGTTTTTAAAAATGAAATGTTTCTACCTTACAAGGTAGTTGTAACAGTTGAAATGGGAAATGCTTATGAAAGTGTTTATTAAACTGTAAAATACTATGTAAATGGAAAGCAGTACATATTGAAGATGATGCTAAAAATTGTGTCTTTTGATATACATCCAGATAAATGCAGAGACAAAGTGGCTAGTTATCTGTTTTGTTTTTCTATTTACAGACACCCCATTTAACTTTTCCCTTGCTGAATTGATTTAATTGATTGGTTGTACAGTTAGAAAGACACTAAGGGAGTGTTTAAGAAACAAAATCTTGCTTGACAGAACCCTGAGGTTAAGAGAGCATAATCAAGTCTTGAGGGGGGTTTTCACCACTGAACCAGAGCTCCATAATCTGTGTGTGTGTGTGTGTGTGTGTGTGTGTGTGTGTGCGCGCGCGCGTGCATGCACATGTTCATGCAGTAGGGGCTGCTGGGGATAAGTGGAGTCCAAGAGATTTGGGGTTATATCTGGGATATAATTATTAGTTTTCCAACGATGACTAATTTACATCATTGAACTTTCATTTCACTATCTGCAAAATAGGCTAATATATCACAATATGACTGGGAGAATCAAGAAAATTAAAGTATATGCACTTCAAATATATAAAGGAAGTATACAGTCTTTTCCAAATTATATTTCTTAGAAGACAATTATACCCTTTTTTTCAGAGAAAGTATTAAACATGTGGGGATAGTTAAATACTATATTTCTCTTTTTGGTGTCCAGCACATTATAAGTCCTAAAATAGTACTGTCCAGTCAAGCTTAATGCAATTATAAAAATGTTCTAGACAAATACTGTCCAATACCATAGTCACTAGCCACATGTAGCCATTGAGAACTTGAATTTAGCTATTGCATCTAAAGAATACCTATTTATTTATTTATAAATTTTTTTGAACAGCCGCCATGCTGTTTTTTTTAAAGATTTATTTATTTATGCATACAAGCTGGGGTGTAGGCCAGAGGTGTGGGGTGGAGAGAGGATTCACCAGAGACAGAGTGGGGAGCAGAACAGGCAGATCGACCGAAATACACTGCTGAGGGGAGCAGCAGGTGAGGCAGGAGAGGTCTGCTGCACCATTTGGGAATCTCCCTGGCCGGGCATCAAACTTGAGCTGCAGTGGCTCTTTATAGCTTCACAGTGCTGCTACTTAACCAGTTGTGCCAGCAGGGAGGCCCAAGAATATGTTTTTAATTTTAATTAATTACATTTCATATTAAAATAGTCACACAAGGCTAGTGCCTTCCATATTGGACATTGCCCCTCTAAAAAGACTTAATGTTAGGAAATATATTTGTTTAATGCAACCTCAGGTAGCCTAGTCTTGTTTGTGTGTGTGTGTGTGTGTGTGTGTGTATGTACATTTTTAAAATATTCCCTTAGTTTCCTAAGTAGGAAAATGACACAGTGAACATTCATCTTTACTAACATTAACACCTCTCTTACCCTGCCTCCAAACTTGCTGTGGGCCAAAAAAAGCTCTCCTTTCTCTCCCTTGGCACATAATCCACAAGGGAGAGATAGTCTTTGCCAAGAATCATAGTCTACATTCCAGTAAGCAATTTTCTGGCCAAGCTAGGTATTTTTAACTTTTGCCATAATGAAATGAAAGTTTTTGGAGCAAATTCTTAACTTCCACTGTTTCAACAGCTGATAACTCTTCAGCTTCACTGTGAATACTGTTTAAACTTGATCACCTTGCTGTGAACAAAATTTAAAAAGTGAGCATAATGGTATCCAATTAATATAGTTTGAGAACTCCTGGAATAGTTAGTCTCACCAGGCTAATGTTATAAAAAAGCAAGTAGTGAGAAGTGTTGCTCATCTTTAAAACATGAAGACATCCTATTGTTTTAATCTTAAATTTACATTTCTGCCAGTCTGTGTATATTCCATCAATAAAACATTAAACAGCAAATAAACTGGGACTTAATTAGGAGATAATGGTGCAAAGATTTATTTATTCATGAGCTTCACTGACCCAGTTCAATGTTCCTCTTAGAAATTCAATCCTTTAATACCAGCAAAGTATAGTTTTTTTCCCAGCTCAATTATTAAGAATTGATAGTCTTTACTGGTAATATTTTTAAATAATTCCAAATAAGGGCATGGCAGTTAAACATTAAAACAACAAAATCCTCAGATTCTGGGAGGAAAGTCAAAGTCTGTGTCCTCACTTATTAGATCAGGGTCAATACAACTAAACAAGCATTTCTCAAAGCCTTATGGAAAGTGATGAGGAAACACAGGTGAGGCCTTGTCCTGTCTTCCTTTCCGCCAGCAGTGGCGTTTACTTTGAGGAGATTTAGTAATCCACCTTTGGAGGCTGGGAATCAGTCCTCAAAAAGTCCTTTCAGAAGACTGAGAGTCTGGCATAGGACAGACGTTCCACAGGGGGCGATAGAAACATGTCTCTCACAAGGAACAGCACCTTTTGCGGGGTTGATGTCTGAACTGAAGGCTTCACCTAGGGGCCCTTTATTATCTTTATAGATAGGTAGATAAGAAGACTTCAGTTCCCCAAAAGAACTAAAAAAGCAACAGAGGATGGAGCTAGGTAATCTAACTCTGTAATTATAGAATGGAGCACAGAGGAATATAGGCTTTGAGAGATTTTTGGTGATCTTGTTGATGAAAATGTGCAGAATAGGTGGTTGTCAGTCATCACATAAGTTTGTGTGGGGCATTTTGTGATGATACCTTTCAAGAGTACCTGGAAAGAATAGTGGTTAAGAACATAGGTTGGGACCAAATGGACCTGAGTATGAATCCCAAGTCTATCACCTCTAGCTTTGTAAACTTGGGCAAATCATGTGCCATCTCTGAACCTTAGTTTTCCTGTCTGTAAAATAGGGGAAATAAAAGCATTTACCACATGAGTTGTTGTAAGGATGAAAATGTTGTGCATGAAGCACTTAGGTCATGCCCAGGACAAGAAACTATAGCTGTTACAATTGACAAAGATACTCAGAGGTCCTTATGGTAATGAAATCTGATGACTTTGTTTCAATGCATTATTTCCCAAACTTATTTGGGTAGTCAATAAATTTTTCTCCTTTTGGTGGAGGGCACAAGGGCACACCTACTGATATAAAACTTTGGTTTTGTGGTGCAGTACAGTTGAATCTCCAGTCCTCTCATTGACCAGTTTGGATGCTCTCTCTAACAAGTATGAAAATTTTCAGAAGTAACAAATACTAAAACATTCAGTAAAAGAAGCAGCACTGATGACTGACCATTACCATAGAGACAAATGCCTTTCCATTTTGTCTCTTACTAGATCTAATAACTTAATCTTGGTCACCTCTTTCAAAGCAAATGAAAGACAAATAGCATATGGCATTCCCAGGAAGGCTCCTGAACTGGACTCACAGGCACAGGAGAGAAGGCCCCGAATAATCGTGTCAGACAAGGGTGAGCCCAATAGAATATATAATATGGGAGAAGATACATTAGAAAAATCTTGATCTTTCTTTGGTATACATGGTGTTCCCATATTTTCATAATTAGAGGACACAAAATGAAGCTTCAAAGAAAACTAAAAAAGTCAGATTCAGTATAAACATTTGTATGGAGTTTCCAAAGCATGCATTTTTTTTTGATAGATTTTTCCACCACCTGTCACAATACTTAGAGTTGACTTCACAGGCTGGTGAATAGGTGAAAATGAAATTGGAGAACAATCTGTCTTCAGTGGCAAGTTGATTAGGTTGGAGAGGCAGAAAGACAACCTCTTTTTGATGTTCTTTAAAATTTCCTATTTAAGCTTTACTTTTTTTTTTTTTTCTGAAGTAGAGATGAACATATGGTTCTCCTTCCATGAGAGAAAGAAAGGAAGAAAGAAGGAAAGAAAGAAGGAAGGAAGGGAGGGAAGGAGGGAAGTAGGGAAATAGGGAGTTAGAACAAGAAGAAAAAAATCAAATTGACCTATTAGGACCTTTGGAGAAAAAAATATACACTTTCAGTTATAAGGTGAATAAAGTCTGAAGATCTGATGTATTAATGATGTACTATATGTATTATATGATGACAATCAATTAATACAATGGCTATTGCACTGTATTATATAATTAACACCACTATATTATATGATGGAAATTCACCAACACTGTAAGACTAAAATAGCCTAATCAAAAAAAGGTAAATAGGGGGGTGATGAAAATGCTAGTTGAAGGGAATCCTTTCAAAATGTATATGTCTATTAAACCATCACTTTGCATACCTCAAATGTCTTACAATTTTATTTGTGAAGTATATTGCAATAAAGTTGAAAGCAAAACAAAACAAATTAAAAAACTGGGGCCCTTGTGGAGGCATCTGACAAGGAAATCAGACATTTCACATGATTCTCATGTCTTTTAAGAACTTTCCTGAATTCCCAACAACGACATCAGTTTTCTTTAAAAAATATGCACTTCCTAACTGCAGAGTAGAGGAAGGAGGCTCTTGTAGGGGCAAGAAGCGCAGGGCAGACACATCCACAGACTGGCACTACGACTGCGAGCATTCGATGGACTAGGACATGCCGTGCGGCCATGGGACACCCAAACCAGAGGAGGGGTGGCTGAAGCTCTAAAGCCCACTGCCAGGCAGGAGAAGGGTGTTGCTCACACTGCAGCAGCCATGGCCATTCCCTGTCACACGAGCACACTCAAACAGCAAGACGTACCACTGGTGGTCCCCGTACCACTGCCCGAGCCAGGTCCAGGGGATGAAACCACAGTCCTGTAGGTGGGTGGTGGTGGGGGAGGCGGAGTTGCTCTTTGTCCCAACCCAAAATCTTTAGGAGATGAGACAGTTTCTAAGTAATCATCTTTAATGAAGCTCTGCTCAGTGACTTTCTTCTGGACTTCTTCTAAATTGAGCGGCGATGGTACATTGCGAGGAGGACCAGGAGGCCCTGGGGGTCCTGGGGGACCTGGAGGCCCTGTGGGGCCCGGGGGTCCAGGAGCTGGGGAGTCAGCTGGGTTGTCTGCTGCAGCTGGTGGAGACACCACCTGTTGCCTTGGAGTCAACTCTGGAGTAACATGTTCCGGGGACGTGTCAGAAAAAAGGACCCACTTTTCTTCTGCATTAACAGCGACAGACTTGGGGGACTGTACTGGGCCAAAAATGCTGTCCAAGTCATTGATGGATGGTAGTTTTTCAATTTTGACCTCTGTGGCTGACTGGTCATTTCCTGTGGTTAAAGTAGTGGATTTTAAACTTTAATTGACTTCATTAATATTATTTGTAAGGGGGCATGGAGGGATGAGGCAAAGCCTGGTAAGTAGATGATCTTGTGAGTTGCCACAGTGGAATATATTTCATAAATGCAACCTCCCTAACATGAGAACATCTTTTATGCAAAACATCTTTTACTGCAGTGTCTTTTTATGTAAAACACCCTTTTGCAGGGTGACCACAGTGAGCCACCTTGACCATCACCGTAATTACTATTGCTCTCAAACACTGCTCACAAGACTGCAAAATATGATCACTTGGGGAAGAGTGTTAGGGTCACAGAGAAGCACAGGCTGTAGAACTGACAATAGAAAAAGAATTGATAACAGAAAAATCACCTCCTTGTGTGTGATCAAGATTGTCTATTCTAATACATTAAATGCAAATACTTGGTGAAACTAGTTAGAACATGTTAGTTAAAAAAATGATCACATCATAATTAACATCCTTTGCCTTGAATACAACAGAAATATTGTACAAAGATTATTTAAAGGGCTGCCCTCATATGTATATTTGCCAACACACACATACACACACACACACACACACACACACACCGCACAGATAACACACACGGGTTATTAGAAGACTTTTACTAGATCTTAGAACTGTTAAATGAATAACTGTTTAGTAAGTAAGAAAATTATAAAAACAGCTGTATAAATTCTTTTCTCATTAAGTCTAACCTGATAAAATCACAGGCATAACTGTCATATTTATGTCTGAAAACATGAAACAGAAAAGTCTCTATTTTGGTTAAATGTTAGCAATAGCTATTCAAACTCTTTAATTCTTATCAGTAAAAGAGAAAAAAGTTAAGAAGTACCCCCCATAACTTGGCAGGAAATACTTGATAACAGTTGTAAGATGAGGAAGTATGCTTTTTTAAAAAGCAGGTTATTCAAATAGAAACTGTTACCTAAATAATTGCAAGACACGAGCAGAAGCCGGTTTACCTTTAAATAACCCTTTGGCTCTAAAAACTAGCTTAGCACTTTCATATTTCATGTTTAAAGGAGTTAACCTTCAAGGTTCCAGTGCTACAGATAAATGGGGCAACAGTTCGCATAGCCCACTATATTTATAATCCCGTCACTGGTAGGTTTATTTATAGCTAACAAATTTATGGAAATACCAGGAGCCAAAATAATTTGAACTTGCAAACACCTTTATGTTATAAGACTCCGGGTGACTCTCTGTTGGGTTTAGTCAATATAAATTTCAGAAATGACTCTGTCTAGTGTTCACTCTTGTTGATAAACACCCCACTCTAGAGCTATCAAACTCACCAGGCTATATAAATAGCAAAGGATGAAGTTGCAATAGTATTCCAAAAATGAAGAACCAACTTCTAAAGGTGAAGACAAAAAATAACTATTACTGCTTTTGACTTGTTCATCCAGTAAGACTAGCTAAATTATACAATTTAATATGTAGTACTGATTATAGCAGAAGGTAAAGATGCAGCTTAGAAGTTATTTATCTAAAGGCATGCAGCAATTCCTTGCCATATTTCATCATTCTTACACATTTCTTTGCCGTGGTTTAATAATACTTTAATGAATACTGAGAAAAAACTTCCCCACCACCCAAGCTTGCCCGCATGCCTTACAGCCTGGGAATCATTTTATGTTTTTGTAGACTAAACATTTAAATTCTAGAAAAAAAAAATCAACCTGTTTTTTATAAATAAAGGTTGTACCTTGAGACTTAATTGTAAATCATGAAAAGTGAGATTCAATGGAATAAAATGTCAATTAAACAATGAATTTTGATACTGAGACTTTTTTCTTTTCTTACAAGTGAATGTGACCTTCATTCAACAAAATTACATGGAGGAAAATTAGTTGAAAGGTGAACTTTTTTGTGAAATCTGGGAGTAACACTTTAAAATATGTGTGCATAGGAAATTGTAATGAAAGTAGAACTAGATGCCCGCATTTTCATCTTCTATCTAGCTGTCAGCCTTGAAATGGCAGGCACATGTTCTGATTGCCATTTCATCCCAGAACAGAAAAAAGCCAAAGCTTACCTGGGCCTACTGTTAAGGGGGAGCCTGTTCGGGGTGGGGTGGCTGGTATATTTTTTGGAGGCAGTGGTGGAGGTGCTGTAAAGAGATGATAAGTCTAGCATTATTGATTAAATACAATATCATAGAATATTCTGTCTATAAGCAAGATTTGGGTTTTCATTCTAATAAGAGCTAGTAGAAACCAAATAGCCACCCAATAGTCTATTTTTTTTTAAAGTTTAAAGCTAAAAGACTAAATTAGGATCCATTTAATTCTTCCATTTTCTGATAAGAATTTGTCAAAATAATGTCATTCCTTTATTTGACAAACTCAAGCACTAGCTAAGTCCCACATCCTGTACTAGAAAGTGGAGACATAGTGTTGAAAGAAAGAAGCCTCTGTCCTCAAGGAATTCATAACTGAATGAATGAATATCAACAGACAATTACCATCCAGGGTGTGAGCAAGAAATGAGAAGAGACTGGGCAGGAGCTCTGGAGAGGAGTTTTAATACAGTCAGGATTTTAGCTGAATTGAGTCTCGAAAGATTTCTTTACGTTTAGTCTATTTTTGAAAGTCCAAAGTGAAGTGCTTTGGAGCAAGGGTGAATGATTCCTTTGGAAAAAATTATAACTAAAAACCCCGTGAAATAGGAAGAGGATTGTATTGCAACTCCAGTTCAGAGACTCACCCTTCTGAACTGGATTGTCATTTGCTGGGCAAAGTTTGAAATTACTGCTTTAATAGCTACATTTTTTTCCTTATTATTTCTTTAAATGTATGTTTTTCTTGTTATTGGCCATATTTGGTAGATCCAAAGAGTTCACACAATCTTATCAACCAATCCCAAGTTTAGAAATGAACCTCAAAATGACCCTGCTTTCATAACCTAAAATCATAGTGGTTGGGGGGGGGGCACCAGCTGAAGACCTCTTGCCAGTACCCTCCACGTGCAAGTGTTAGAGAGAACCCCCCTTGCTATTCCTTCCCTGCTGACTTTTAGAGAGCATAATGTTCTTTCACACTAATATCAGCCTAAAGCCCAGGAATATGTGGTTTCTAATCTTAGTGATGATCTTTGGAGCAACACACCTCCAGTGGACCATATTTTCCCAAAAAGTTAAAAGTCAGTCGTGGTGTCTGCTCTTGATGAAGAATCTTTGCAAAATTGAGATCACAATCAAAAAAATTCCTAAGAGGTAAAAAATCCCATAAAAATCTAATTAATAAACTTAAGCTGCAACCATGAAATGAGCAGAGTTACAGGATATGCATCAATAGAACAATAGTCTCTGTTGTACTAAGTGTAACCACACACATATAATACAGAAAACACTGTAGAAGACCAATAGTTGGACTTAAAATCAAGACATCATCTGCACAAACATTTCATTTGTGTACTCTCTTGGCATGTACGAAGGGTTTTTAGGAATAATTTTTGGACAGGAATAATTATAGCCCAGTCTGTAAAGGAAGCTCTTCAAGGAAGTAGTTTTTACACTAGATTTGCTTGCCAGAATCACTGAGAAACTTTCAAAATCAAGCCTCTAGGGTCCAAATCTTTTCAAAACACACCTTTAGAATATCAGACATTTAAAAGAATTGTTGACAATGGTGCTTTTCTGTTCTATGATGGAAACATCCTGGGAAACAAACTGGATCAATGACTTTGTGACAATATTTTTCAACAAATAACTCTTGGGCCCTTGGTTATGAAGTCCCTTGGTTAATTCCTATGATTATTTCAGGGCACCAAAAAGCAGAGTCCAGGGGATGCTGAACTGGGAAAAATATTAATTGCTTTGTATGTGAGCCTCACAGAGTGAGCACACCCTCTGTGTCCTCTTGCTACCTCCAAACACCTTTCTCTGAGATTTAATCCTCCTCCCTGGGGCATTTTCAGGCATGCTTTCCAAAGGCACATCTGCTTTGGGAAGTCTACTGAGACTCAATGGTCTCAAGTCTACTGACAACTCAATAAATCCATCAAACAGGTGGCTTGACAGAATAAGCAATCCATTCAGTCCAAATAGCTCAACCCACCACAGCTGATGGGCAATAAAATCTTCAGGAGGATGTGAGGGTGGGTGGGACCTGATGGGATAAGCAGGGCTGCTAACTCTGGAATAAACAGGGCTTTGCAATAAACTTCACCTATCTCCTGTTACAGCTTCTCTCTACCACATAGGTTCACTTTTCTCTCTCATTGCATACTTTCTATACTATGTCACCTCAGCTGTTTGTAGGACTCACGGGGACCATAGATAACTTCCTCACCTTCATGTTTTGTGACTCATTTGCTTCTCACTCTACATATACAAATTGAATGAATTTATGAACCAATAAATTAATGACTCTGAGTAGTGTCACAAGAGGCTATGATTCAAATTTGACAATTTTGCTTTATTTATTCTATTATTTCTGCCTTGACAACATGCCCCAGACCCATTAACTCTAAAGCCTTAAGAATAACATTTCTTCTTAATATTATGTAACCAAAATGTTGCTTACATAGATTTTTTTTAAAGAGTTGCCTAATTTCACTATGCAGACAGACAGTAAAATGACTCACTTATTTTTCCAGACAGAGCAGACACATAACTTACTTCCAGTGGGAAAAGATCTTGTTAGCTTTGGCGACTCCATGCTTGGATTAATTGGTTGGCCTGAACCCCATATCTCCGGCTGATCTAAAAGAACTGGAAACATAAAAAGAAAAATTTCCAGGGTGAGTTGAAAAATGAAATGCCCTAGATTTTAGAACTCAACATTTCAGTTTAAACTTGAGCTTCATAAAATTGTCTCTCTCTTGTTTCAGTACTAGCACATTCATTTTGGAATGTGCTGCTCCTCCTTCTTTTCCAGCAGAGAATGGAAATAAGAGTGGGATGTGTGTGTGTGTGTGTGGGGGGGGGGGGGTGTCTGTGTGAGTACATATAGGGAAATAAAAACTTTCAAAATAGAGTGTTTGTACTTTCTTCCTGGCTGGTCATTTAAGGACGTTCTGAATGTCAATATGGGAGCTGTCTTCGTTTCTGGCACCTATTTAGAAATCCAGGTATTAGTTTCAAGGGCATTTCTTTTAAGTTGTTTTACTTAAGGTTTGCTATAACTATGTTTCAAAAATGAAAATGCCTTGTTCTGAACAATGGTTCATATTTTAAAGGGTGTTTAAATAAACCTTTATGGCATCGTAAAGATAAATTGTTTAAAAATACTATGTTAAAGTAATCAGGAAAATAAACAAGTGCTCACACATTTAAGGTAGATCAAGGCAATTTGGTACTAAATCTAACTTTTCTTCTATTTCTTTTGTCTTTTCCATTTGATTCTTTCGTTGCTCTGGTAACACTGTGAATGAGTAGCTCTTCTCAGTACCTACATGTGCCAGGGTCTATGTAAGTGCTGCCTATAATTTGTGACTTTGTAAAATGCAGGCAGGAAGAAAGTTAGGCAGATGTGGATTTGAATTCGGCCTCTATACTAACTGTGCAGAGAATCTTAGACAAATCATTTAACCTCTGAGTTTCCTGCAGTGCAAAGTGGAGATAAGAAGGGCAATCTGAGAGAGTGATGGAAATACCAGGAGGTATTACATGTAAATAAAATGTATATTACATATTTAAAACAATAGCCATTATACCCTGCATTTCTCACACCACCACCATATGGTTGATATTTTTAAAATTTTCAGGAGAGGAAACCAAGATTAGAGTGATTACATTACTTCCCCAAAAGCATACATGTTAAAGTAGAGGAGCTAAGACCTGACCAGGTTTGCATAGCTGACTCCAAAGCACACATTTCTCACCCGGGCACTTTAAACTAGTGGTGGAAGTATCAATTCAAAGAAGTTAGAGCGAGAAGATAAAAAAAGGTAAGTCTGGGTATTGAAAAAGCAACTGTGCCTAGTGCAAATGTTGGGACTTTATTGAACATCAGGATCTGAAATCACCTAGAGCAACCAGGCTGGGTTCCTTGACAAGTCCAGGTGTGTACCTCTGCTCCATTGTGAGTATCAAAGATGGTGTGGTCTTAGTTCTGTTTTGTTTTAACATAAAAGCAAACATTCTCCACAGATATGAAGCACCACATTTTTCTTTCATGGATTCAAAGTAGCTTTGAATCAAGAACTTTTTTTTTGTTTTGTATATGAGGTTTCCATACACTTATAGAATTCCTTTAATAGATTCAGTTGCAACAAGTGAAACCCCACCTTCAGTTGCTTATGCAATTATGTCATTAAAAATGTGATGGGTCACAGATGAGTCAGGAAACTGTTAGCTTCACTGCAAGGCTACCTTTATATAGGGATACAAATTCTTTGACATTTAAATCATCTAAAGAGTATTTAGGTCTATTTCATACAAATTTTCTTAACTAATCATCGAAAAATACTCCGATGTGACTGATTGCTGTCTTACAGCATCCATTTCCATTCCTTCTATAGTTAAAGAATTTTCTCTGACCGCATGGCACCGAATTCTCTTTGATGGGTTCTGGTTGGAAGTAATGTGTGTCTCTTCCAGATTCTGTTCTTCCAAGAATCGACAGTAGGTTGCATTGCTTCCACATTCTCCCTGCCCTTTTTTTTTTTTTTTTTTTTTTTTAATGAATAGGAGATGTTGACAGCTGGAGCAGCCTCCTGGGACTCAGAGATGAAGGCCATATGTGGGGGATAGCAGTGGCATTCTACAGTCCTGTGTTGTTTACTTTGACACCGTTAACATGAAACAGAATAAACTATCTTGTTTAATTCATTGCATTACGGAAACTTTGTTACTATAGCTTAGCCTACTCATTATGCTTTCAAATTTTGTTATTCTTAACACTTTAATTTCCTTCACCAATAGGCCCTGGAAATGGCATTTTATTATATATATAACATAGTGTTCTTTTGTGGGTGTAACCAACACTCTTTAATCAAATGATTTTCATAAAAACATTCTATATTACCAAACACAGCTACCGGGGTTTTGGGCACTGGACAATAATACATTTCAGAAACAGATTAGATCCCATTTATAGAGAGTTTCTTTTATGTCAGCAAGGTACACATTATTTATAGCCTTTGAAAAAAGATGTTAATTTTAAAAAGCTAAATATTTACCTCTAGGAATAAATATTAATAGGTAAGCTCCATAATAATGGCCAAATGATATTTCTTTACAACATTTTATTTCAAAACTGTTAAACCTTCAAGGCCATTCCTGGGCCTCCAGCCTGCAAACAAGTGAACCAACTGACACCTCCACTGCTGAGTGAACAAGAGTAAATGTGGGCAGAGAGGCTAGATCACAACAGCAGTGACTGATGGGGAGTTAGAAGGTCTGGCTCAATAGTGATGCCTGCTTGGCTCCTGGAGCACTTATCCCTGACCAGTGATTTGTAGCAATGCCAACATTAGATATTTCTGAAAGTAAAATTTCAAATCCTAAAATACCAGATGTCTACAAAAAAAAAAAAAAAAAACTCGTATACAGCACACCTTGCTCAGAAACTTTCTTTCACATGAAGATCTGATGCTACATTAAAAATTTGCCTCAAAGGACCTCCCTGGTGGTATAACGGGTTAAGTCTCAGCACTATGGAGCTATCTGCAGCCACTGCAGCATGAGTTTGATCCCCAGCCAGGGAGCTTCCCACATGGCACAGCAGACCTCTCCTGCCTCGCCCGCTGCTCCCCTCAGCAGTGTACTTCAGTGGATCCACCTGTTCTGCTCCCCACTCTGTCTCTGGTGAATCCTCTCACCACCCCATACCTCTGGCCTACACCCCAGTTCTTGTATGCATAAATAAATAAATCTTTTTTAAAAAATTGCCTCAAAAGATATACATTTGCTTTAGGAAAGTTATAGTTTACTTAAAAGAAAAACAAATATATAACCACTTTTAAAAAAAATTTTACCTTCAGTCTTCTGTTCATCGAAAGCTGATTCTAACGGTGGGCCAAAGAGGGGTGCCAGGGCCATAGTATCTTCAGGAGGTTTTTTGCTAAATCACACATATTAAATCAAAACATAAAGGAAATATTAAGGCTAAAAAGATATAAAAACAGTATGTCTGATGGTAAGACACATGTATATATATGTGCACTTATGTATTTGGATGCATTCACTCAAGTTCTTGTAGGGCTTGTAGAACATCTTGTAGGAAATCTGTAGACAAGAATTATGTACTGTACTGTAGACAAGAATTAGTAACAAGTAAGGTCCCTGACTCTCTGGCTGCCCAGGTGGCGCAGTGGTTAGGCGCTGAGCTGTGGAGCTGTTGGCTGCGCTGTGGAGCTGTGGAGCTGTCGGCAGCGGTGACACAAGTTCTATGCCTGGCCAGGGAGCTTCCCACATGGCTCAGCAGACCTCTCCTTCCTTGCCCGCTGCTCTCCTTAGCAGTGTTTCCGTTGATCTGCCTGTTCTGCTCCCCACTCTTGTCTCTGGTGAACCTTCTCACCGCCCCATGCCTCTGTTCTGTACCCCAGCTTGCATGTATGAATAAATAAATCTTAAAAAAAATAAAAAAAGATCCCTGACTCTCAATAGGGGACAAAAGGGGCTCAGCCTGGTCCAAAAGAAATAAGTTGAAGAAGAGATACTTTTTCAAAGGTTGGTGATTCTTTATACCTGAAAGAGATAGTACTAGAGATATAGTTTACTGCAAAGCACATTACTCTCTCAAGCTCTCAAAAACCAATAACTATTGGATAAAGAAGTTGTGGAATATATACTCAGTGGAATACTGCTCAGCTATTACAAAAGATGAAACGGTGCTAAATGCAGTAAGTCAGAAAGTGAAATACGGATACTGGATGGTTTCACTTTTTTTGTGGAATAAAAGAGCCAAAGGAAAGAATCAAAGCACAGCAAGAATAATTTCCAAGCTCTGAAAAACCTACTGGTTACTCAGGAGAATAAGGGAAGTGGGAGGAGGGCACTGGGGAGGAAAGGGAATAGGACACCAGCAAGGGAGCGTTGGTGGCAGGTGAGTGAAGCATGTGCACAAATGGAGGTGTGAAGGTGAACCTCCAAATCATATATGTAAATTGGAGGGAAAAAAATCTCAAAAGCCATTTATATTTGTGTTCACCATATCTCTGTGCTGTAGTTGATACAATTTACAATTTATGACTAGTGAAAGTCAGGAATGGGGAGTTCCCACCCAGGAAGATTGTGTTTGAATAAAAATGTAGGTGTACCTAGTGCATGTAGCAGGGGTAAGAGGTAAAGAGGAGATACAGAAATTGGAGGAGAAAGAATTACTTTTAAATACAAATAGCAGTACTTTGGAAAAACAATGCCTATTAGTACAAAACTTTCCCCAAGAATACACTATGTAAAATACAAGGTTTTGCCAAAATTAAAAACCCAAATATAAGATGCCTTTGTTGTGTGGCAGGTGGAAAATACTACAAAATTGTTTCTAACTGAACAGGCTACTTTTCATAAGGCGATATAATCACATTTCAGATCAGCATTTCAAATACCAAAAGACCTCTTCATATAGGCCTTTAGCATTTGTATTATTAGTGAGGTCATTGCACATTCTGATAAGTGTTACTTTAGATGACCACAGTGTTTTCCTAAAGATCTCCCTTGGGCTGCACTTATGAAAAACGATTAACACATCTGAACCATGCTGTGAACTTACACATATAGTCCTTTGTCAAAAGAAACTGAGAGTTTAGCCCAGAGGAGATGTGCTTACTTGTTAAGAATGCAGGATGGCGTGCGTGAAACACAATTCATGTTTTTCAGGCTTACCTTACAAGTTCTGGAGTTGGTGTGGAACGCCTGGGTCTTGCCACCTCTTCACCTAATGCACAGGACAAAGGAAATTCTTAGGCATGTTTTTACCATTCCCTTTTGACATGTCTTATAAGATATGTTTGGAATCACAGAGATCTAAGTTCCATCAATAAGCAATTCAATATGAAAACTTTGCAAAACAAACCCAGAAAACAAATCTTCCTTTTTGGCAATGCAAAAGCCACATATTAAGCATATGCAGTAGCATTTTCTCTTGCATTTGTAGACCCTAATTAACCAAGGAACTACCAAGATAAGCTATCAAGTAGAAGATCTGTATAATTGCAGAACTCAATGGAATTGCATAGCATTCTTCTAATGTCTGCTGCCTTGATCGGTTCGGCTTACCAATTACCATAAGAGAACTAAGCCAGACCATATGTACGTTGTACATGAATCCAGCTCTCTCAGCCTGTTCTTTATTTGAAATGCCAAGAAAATGTTATTCTTTTAACTAGGAACCATGAATTTAGAATTCCCTAGAAAGTGTTGAATGCAGCACAGGAAAATCAGGCCCCATGTATATTAGAGCCTATATTATATCTTCTTGGTTGCCTGATATTTTCATATCAAACAACACTAGAATGTATGAGAAACTGCATCTGTCTTCATTTCCTTCTGCCCTCCTCCTTTCTCCATCTCCCATCAACATGCCCTTGATTAAATTCATTCCTAAGAGTTGAACAAAACAGAAAGAAACATTTCCCCCCCAAAACACTCATTTTCAGAATTTAAACATTAATCATTCAAAACCCACAGAGTCCCTTTATCATTACAAGATTTCTTTGCTGTAAAAGTAAAAACAGTAGTAAGCCTTAAAAATCAAGCCCAAAAGTATATATTAATTCAAGTGTATAGAAACTCCAAGATCCAAGGAACTATTCCTTCTTTTAAATCATACTCTATTTCTGGTAGCTAAGACATACTTACTGGATAAGTTCCTTTTAATTGCACCCTAGAATTAGAAATAGACACTATAAGGTTTAAGACCACATATATCTTATATACAATATGTATATTTCTCTCATTGCAATTAAACTGAACTCAAAGAAATGCAGATGGGGAAAATAGAATTTTTGTCAGAATTGCATTCAGGTTGGAGATTGTAGACAAACACATAGAACTCGGTTTTTCATTTTACTCAGATTATAGAGAAAAAGTCAGAGTAAATCACTAGTTTTCTGAATCAGAAAAAAAAAAAACAAACAAAACCCTTACCTGAGTATACTCGGTAAATTAAAGCAAATATTGAGTAGTCAATTAAAAAAAAAAACAACCTTTGCAAACTAGCAGGCAAGAAATGCAAGGTTAACATACATTTGATGCTTGAAACTTATAGAATATATTAAGAATACTGTCTGCTCTTAACAAATGAGATCCATGAGTTGTTAGTACAAATAGCCATTAGGTTACTAAGGCAATGTTTAAAGATATAAGTGGCATATGTTAAAGAGAAGAAAACCTTGGAGGCATTGCCACTAAATGGGTTGTTTTATGCAAGAATCAGGGAATTAATTTCCTCTTCCCCAACCTCAGTGCCCACCCAGTTTCTTCCACTTGCCTGCCTGAGGATCCACCATTCTACCAACTGGGAATCACTCCTTTAGCTCAAGGCATGATGATGCTATTGGAATGTCCTTGCTGGAATAATCTGAGAAGGTTATTTCTAGTTTTAGCCTAAACTTATTTCAATAACAGAAGAGTTGGTTGGATAAAGACTTTGATTCAAAACCACTGTGAAAGTCTCTTAAGGATGCTACCAGAAAAGTAGACCACTATAAGGGTGGTATCATGCTTTGAGACCTGAAATCCAGTAGTTAGAGAACCTCAAAGGGAATATTGTAGACTGTTTGGTCTCTATGTCCTATCCCTTTCATTAAAAATGTAATATCCATGAAATGAAGAAAGGAACAGAGCTTCTTTTTTTATTAATTGATTCCCAATGTATCAATTCATTCAACATATATTTACCTAGAGAGGCACTAAAGAAGAAGCTGCTATACCATTTTTATTAAATACTTCTCATGCAAGAACAATCAACCATTTATTGCAAACAAGGCCTGGCAGAAATATGCAGGAAAATTCTGTTTAGAAATTAGGAAGTATAAAAACGCTATCATTTAAAAAGGAACAGGTATTTGAACAACCAGCAGCAAGGCAGCAGCAACAGAAAAGAAAATCCCATTGTCAATTGGATTTGGCATACAGAGCCTTGATGACCTTGATGTTGCCACACTACAAATCTAGAACAAAATTAAGGGGACATTCACCACACTAACCGCACTCAGAAAGTCCACTGAATTGAAAAACTCTCTCCTTACCAAGTGGCCACACTTTCATCATTTCAGTGATTGTCCTTATACATGTATTGTGAATAAACTCCTTTCACTTTCAATTAGTTAAATTTCCTTTAAAAATGTCTTTTTCCTTAAAAAAGTGTAACTTACAAAAACCTGAGATGTCACCTGGTGGAATCACCCATATCTAAATAGCAGTCCCTGTAACTGATTCTCAGTTGGAGCAAAGTATTTGCCTCAAAAAATAATTCACCAGCGAGTTCGACGCCCGGCTGGGGAGAATCCCACATGGCGCGGCAGACCTCTCCTGCCTCGCCCGCTGCTCCCCTCAGCAGTGTATTTCCGTCTATCTGCCTGTTCTGGTCCCCACTCTGTCTCTGGTGAACACTCTCGCTGCCCCACGCCTCTGGACTGTACCCCAGCTTGTATGCATAAATAAATAAATCTTTAAAAAAAAAATAATTCATCCATCAAATTGCACAGGCCTAGGAATATTTCAGAGGGTATTCTTCAGTTCCATCTCCTCTCTTAAGGGATTGACTGGGCAGATGAGGGTCATTTCCAACAAAGCAAAGACTCTTCTTTTGTTAATTTAAATTCATCACACCCTTCAACCTGAGGAAAATAAGTGAGATTTCACTTTGATCAATGTAAACTAACATTGATTTGTCTTCAGTAACAAAATTTAGAATTTTGTGACAGGATAGGAATATTAACTTGAAAGATGTATTCTCTTCCCATGATGAAAATTATGAATCTGTATGATTATGTGTCAGTCCAGGGACATAACTGGAATTCCATCTTAGAAACAGTGCAGCTTAAAAATTAATTTCCATACTTTATTGTTTTCTTAATATCACTTTTTACTTAATCATCATTATCACTTATAAACTTTGATTGGTTTTCTAGCCAATCTCTAGGCTGTACTTACACACACACACACACACACACACACACACACACACACACACACCAATTTTTGAAATTTAGTATAAGTTGTGTTTTCTATTGCATGTTTTGAAAATCCTAAAATAAGATGTTGATACATATAGAACCAGAGGCTTCCAACCTGTAAACTTAATTCATCTGCCTCATTCATCCTGGGTTATCATAAATTTAACTGAAGTCAGCTTGGTCCATCTGGTCTTTGCAGCAATTTCCTTTACAAATGCGTAAAGTAAAAATGTTGAGGATTCTTACCGGGCTGCGCCTCTGTGATCAGCAAAAAGGAAGAGAGAACAGACACCTAGTCAGAGAATGATGGATCAGTCAACAGGCTTGGGTAATAGAAGACTTTATAGACAGTGAACAAAATATACACTCCAAATAAAAAATAAAAAATCAGGCCAAAGAAAGACAGGCAGTCATTGTGTTTGGGACCTCTTTAAACCATAAGGAGATTTTGGAGAAACTTCAGGAGAATCTTCTACTAAACACTGTAGCTTTGCTAGTGAAGATGTAGTAGGTTAGCTAGGTGTACATAAGAACAGGACAGAGACATGCAAGAAAGTTTTACTGACACTTTGATGTCTTGTTGTAAGGAGTTCTTCCTATTCATATTATGTGGAGAGAAAGGGGGTTTTTAGGGAATATGCAGTGTGAGGAAAACAGTTTCCCCCCACACAACTGGTTGTTAGCAAACATCATAGACGTAATTAGAGACTAAAGCAAAATGCCCAAATTCAGAGAACAGGATTTAGAGAGACCTCTTTATTATCTGACTCTTCTCTTCAGTTTTCTGTGCCATGTGTGCTAATGAATATTTAATTTTGCAAGTATATGTTCTTGGTCTGGTGATTTGGGCAGCCTTCACCAAGAGGTAGGAGTGTAATAGGGGAGTTGAGGGGCACCTGACAAGTATAAGTTAGTATCATGAAATCTGGCCAGCACCAGGGGCCCTGGTGAAGCAGAGCATATGGCAAAACGTGACCAACATCTGAATTCTCTCCTGTACTCCTGAGAACTTAATTATGGCTGCTCTCTATTTACCCCAACAACCCAACTGCTCTCCCTCTTAAAGGTTTTCCTGCAGTCATGAGTGACTATGGTGTGACTTGGGAAGGGGATGCTGCTTAGAGTTCCACCTTAAAGATATGGGCTAAGTCATAAACTTACCAGAGACTGCCTGGGAAACAGTACTGGTCAGATCTCAAAAATCCTGGCCAGGAGGACAAACACAAAAGGCTCTAGAAGGCTGATTAAGTGAAAAGGATGGTTCTATAAAGAACATGAAAACTTACAGTCTTTTTCAAGTGGGAATCCCCCATGGATACCTAGTCTAGCTGTGTTGTGATATAGAGGGAAGTGGGACTCTGAGACATACAACTACTAAATGGGTAGAACCAGAGACAGGATTTAGCTCTCTGGTCTCTCCACTCTCATGCTCCTCTAGGACATCAAGCAGAAAATTATTGGAGAATTCCTAAAGCAGAGAGCCAGCTTCTATGTTTTGTTAGTAGCCAGGGCTTTAGATATATTTACTGCAGCTGATAACTTATAATGATTTATACTTTATTATTTGCCTTATTTTCCAGGTACTGCTCCATACTGATGCCATCTTTCTTATAATTCTGTTTATATGGATAGATGCAATTTAAATAAAATTTTTAAAAAGGACATTCATAAATATGTATTCTTGGGTTTAAATTCTCTTGCTGCTTAATTCACACTATGTTTTGAGAGAAATTTAAACACTCTTCCATTCAGACTGTAATTTTTTAGATTTAGAATTTATAATTCTTTAATGGGCAGACTACAGTTCTTCTCAAAGAAAGAAGTATGGGAATTTATGATTCTAGCTTCAATTTCATGGCAAACATTTGACTTAAAAGGAACATAAACTATAGCAAAGAAGGGATAAAAAGTGATGCAATTTCCCAAAATGAAATTATGAGAAATAATGTAAGATAAAGTACAGATTGTTTATATTTTCTCATGTAAAAGACAACTTAGTTAGATAGCATTATTGGAAACTCCCTTTGCTAAATGCCTTCATCATGGAACAGTTATTCAACTTCACGTAGTCACAAGTTTTTAATCAAAAGTCAGAAGAACTAGCTATAAGCTACAGAATGGTTAGAGTTGAGAGCCACCCAGTCCATAATGAAAAGCTATCTGAAATATTCAAGAGGAAAAGAACTCCAGAAATTAAATTGAAGGATTTTTATATACGTTATTTATCAAGTAGAAAGTAGCTATAGGCTATGCTGAACAAGGGCAGCAAAATCATTATCAACCAGGGGGAGAGGACTTCTTGCCTATTAAAATTTTATTTTACCCTTTGTCCTGTCATTTCCCAAGAACTCTGAAACATTTTGCCTTTTTGCTTTCTCTTACCAATATATATTATATTCTTCAAAGGTGAAAGGAAATGTATGTTCTTGGTATATTCTAAAACTAAACAATCTACTTGCAGGGTTGCAAACTCAAATGCATGCAGGGCAAGAAGCATTTGTGTTCCTAGGGGCGCTGTGTATAAGAGGCATGTGCATTTCATGAAGCTTCTGTGAATTGGCCATTACTCAAGTAACCACTGCCTGCATGGTGCAAAAGTTTGGGCTTATTGCTGCCAGGCCTTCAGAGTAATTGAGAGAAGATGCATGTTCTAATATTTAAAAAATTTCAAATGTTCTGGTATATTAAATGCAGGCTAAAATTGTCTTTACCTGAGCCACCAAATAAAAACATCTATTCAGTTGTTCAGAATTTGCAGGTGGCCAATTTGTCTCCAATTGCAGATGTTTGTATCACACATAATAAGCTTTCAGTAAATTTTATCTGCTTTTATTGTTACTTCTCCTGATTACTCACACAGGGGCTTTGCAATTGTTCTATTCATTATCTAAACAACTTTCCTAATAAAATATTACTTGTTCAATTCCTAGATTTCTTTTGATCTTTTGATGCATTCTGCAAAATGTTTTAAAAAACACATTGTTCCCTTAGTTTTATTTTAGTGCTCAACTTAGAGATAGCTCTCACTTTGTATTTTGAGGTTATTTTCAAAATGGATGAATAGTCATTTATGATTTGGACACTAGGATGAAGATCTTTGGTTAAAATGCTTTATTTCTAAAATTTATAGTTAGTTATATGAACATATCTCCTTAAAGGAAAATATTTCAGTCATTGAGCTTAGAGTCCCCATAATGTCCTTAGCCCTCACCAGCTTTCTGCATTTCTTGCACAACAGGATTGATTTAAGTTCACTAGGATACCTTAGTCTTAACCAATATGAATAAATGTTTTCAGATATTTATGAGAACTAATCAAGAGTAATTGGTTAAAATTTGCTGGTCAAAATCAATAAATCACTGGCTTGGGTTTTAAAACTTGATAACATTCAACTGCTAAATTCAGGGTTGTGGGAAACAGAGGAAAATAAACGAAAAGCTACACAGCATCAACCGGATATTTGCATACAGGCTGGCCACAGAAAATTCAGTGATTCATGTCAGAGAATTTTCTAGGAAAGAATTATAATTATTAGGTGTTTGTTTATATTTAAATTTGTTCCTGTATCTATTACAAGTCAATATACAGTGAATGCCTATCATATCCAATAGGATTTGGTGAGACCATTTTTTTTTATTATTACTCATATTTTTTACATTATTGTGTATTCCCCATAGGTTACCCATCACCAATTCACCCGTGAACCATCACCATAGTCCCTTATGCTCTTTTCTTCCCCTTTTTTTAGCCCTTATCCCCCCCCTTCCTTGCTGGATGTCTCTTTCTTGTTTGGTTCACCTATATCCCAGTTATAAATGAAACCATTCAATATTTTTCGCTTTCTTTCTGGCTTATTTCGCTGAGCATTATCCCTTCTAGCTCCATCCATATTGCTGTGAATTGGATATGTTTATCTTTTTTGAATGCTGAATAGTATTCCATTGTGTATATATACCACATCTTCTTGATCCAATTATCTATTTTTGGGCATCTGGGTTGTTCCCATATCTTGGCTATTGTAAACAATGTTGCAATAAACATATGGGTGCATGTCTCTTTTTGGATTAATGTTTTTGTGTCCTTTGGGTAGATTCCCAGAATTGGTATTACTGGTCATATGGAGTCTCCATTTTTAGCAATTTGAGGAACCGCCATACAGCTTTGGTGGAGAGCATCTTTTGAAGCTCCATTTGGAAAGAAAAACAAAGAGCTTGTCACTAACAGAGAGAGCAATAATAACTGACCCAGTTGAGCAGTCAAGATGGGTGTTTCCAAAGAAAAAAGAGGCAAGGGAGTGGTAGAAGGACTCATCCTTAAAGACACACAGCCAAAAATGAAAAGATGTACTGGTTGTAAAAACTGCTGTAAGGACAACAGGAGGAAAACCAATAAGGAACAGAGAATTTTTAAGGCACCACAGGAAAACTTCTGGCCACACACTTCTGTAAACATTTGAAAAGGCCTCATTTAGATAATTCAGAGAAAGATTTGGGGTCAAGGAGAAAAAATAAAATTGGCAAAATATAAAGAAAAGCGACTACGGTGCCAACAGTGTTGTGTGCCATTTAGCATGTGATAGGTAATTGACTCTTGATTACCTGAAAGTGGGCCAAGTGGTTTAGTAATAATAAAAAGTGCTTATTTTATTTTAGGGAACAAATAGACATTGGGCCCATGTTTTGAAAAATTGTAATACTTTCCCCATTTTTTTGTTCTTCCTGTCTTCTGCTCTCCCTCCCTTCTAACACATGACCTTACTGCAGGTTTGTATCCTGCACCTGGTACAGACACTGCCAGGTTTGGGTCAGTGGGCAGGAAGAGAGGTGACAGCACTTATCGCAACATCCACTTAGGTGAGCTAAGTAAAACCAACCAACTATTTCTTGGTGCCTGTTAATATGGAAACACATTATTTTCATATTTTCCAGTGGAGGTCAACTACATCAGCTATGTATTTGTGTCCTGGCAATATGTTCCAAATAAACAGGGCAGCAGAGATGAGAACAATGAAGTATTTGTTTGTTTGTTTTTAAATAGATATTTTGTTGTTACTTTAAAATAAAAAAAAAAGATGTTGGCGCATCATTTTACATTTGTGCTGCCAATAAAAATCACCCACTGGTACTAAAAAGGACCATAAAAGAGATGATTTTCACTTTCAAAAGATCCTGTTTTTCTGTCTCTGATATCAACAAGAGGAGATATTTTTCTGATTCAGTGAAGAAAAAAGAAAAGACAAATTCCCTTTTCTAGGCTAGCTTCACAGCATTCATTCATTCAGGGTATGATCATACTTACATTAAACAAAAAAAAAAATTACCTAAAAAAATGTTTCCCTAACTCATCGTAGGTATATGTGCAGGTCTAATTCAAGTGGAAGCTGCAATAAATAAAGCATAATACTTAAAATATTTGATCATAAGCCTGTGATTGAGGCAGAAGTGAATATTTACAAAATTACCTTGGGGCCCTTAATAACAGACATGTAAAATCACTTAGTAACTGACTTCCTTTTTTCACCATGGGGTATAATTAGACCTTGTCCTGGTCCACAAAGGTTTGCTTTTAAAATTCAAAATCCTGTTTGGATATTAAACACATTCATTCATTAGAAACATTGTAGATGGTGAAAATGAACAGAATACATAATGTTTGCCCAAATGTGGAAAGGACATTATTTCTTACCGGACTTTTCCTCTAAAAGTGTCAGCATGGGGAGGAAAAATAAAGAGAAAATGAGAGGTGAAATTTATTTTCAAGAAGAAACAGCTCAAAGTTTAGAATAAGCTTACTTAAG
Organism: Scalopus aquaticus; assembly: GCA_004024925.1. Taxonomy (NCBI): domain Eukaryota; kingdom Metazoa; phylum Chordata; class Mammalia; order Eulipotyphla; family Talpidae; genus Scalopus; species Scalopus aquaticus. The sequence continues at coordinate 134,625 of PVIJ01000788.1, forward strand.
TCAGACCTTCAAGGCATTGCTTATATAAAGCTCCTTATGGGTGGCTGATATGGCTATTTCTAGGCTGCTATATTTATTTTGAAAGACAGAATATAGCACCCCAAAATATACCATTTTGGCATATTGATTATTTTGAGCACTTGAAAAATAGCCATTGCAGAGAAAGGCTTCTCTGAATTCCCCTTATCTTCCTACAGATAAATCCTCCAAAAGCATCTCAATCATCATCAGTCCCCTCCCCAGGAGTTTCCTCAATCGAGGAGAACTGACTCATCACAGAAGGAGACCAGAAGTCCACGCCATATCCAGACACATTTTGTCACAAATCATCATACTTCTCACATATTTTTCCAACAACTCACTTATCTTTTCTAAAAATCATGTGTTTTCTAAAACTCATGTAGGAGATCTACATCCCTTCCCTTTTCCTATGAAGACAGCATTTAATCCGAATTTCTGCAGGAGTCTCTTCTGGTCACTCATTTTTCCTTGGTGTCGCCTAAGTATACATGTTAAAAAACTTTGTCTCTCTCTAATCTGTCTTTTCTGTTAGAGTTCCAGATGAATACCTAAGTGGGTAAGAGATCGAGTCTTGCCTCCCCTACAGGTTCAAGATATAGAAGGCACAGGCCTGGCCTCCATTTGAGTGCATTCTAAGTTCTCTTTTGAACAGTTTCCCTTTATCAGATATAATTGTGCTTTGAGAAAAAAAATATATATATATATATGTTCTATAAAGAGTTGAGAATTCAAATTTTCACATTGAAAATTTCAAACTGAAAGGAGTTGGAAAATGCCATTGATCCACTGTAGTTGTCAAAGTTGTGCAACTAAAATAAGAATTTCCAGAAACTACAATCTTGTCAGGGAACCTGGTACCTACCATGTTCTCCCAAGAAACCCTGCTTAAAAACCTTCATTTATTTCATTCCATCTTTCATTTCCTGCCACTTCCAGGGATAATCACAAATTATTTTTCTGGTGAATAGTCCCTGGTTCCTTGGAATGCTCTTTGTTTCTTGAGCAATTATCTTAAAGACCTCATCCCTCACAGTTGCATTCCTGTGCCTCCTCTATGCACTTCCTAGTCAAGGTCCTATTTCCAGTTTCCCCTCCTAAATCTGTACTCTACACAGTTCCCAGAATTATTTTTCAAAAATAGTGAAGTGACTGTACACTCTTCCGTTCAAAGCCTTTTATTCAGAATATAGAACCCAAGTTCCATCGTAGAGCGTTTAATGCTTTCATAATCGACCCAACTCACGTGCGCCCTCATCGGCCATTGTTGCCTGCATGAAACCCAAACTCAGCTGCCCACCTCCCTAGCACCTCCTGCATGTCCAGTTTCCCGGGTTTTTCCCTGCCTACTGCCTAAACTGCTTCTTCAGCCTTCCTGCCTTCTCCGTCCCCCTCAGTTACATTACTCATTCAAGGGCAGTAGCATGTCTTCCAGGAGGCTTTCCCCAAACTTCCCAGTCAGAATAAATTATTCCCTTCTCTTGTTTGATCACAGCACACTCCTTTTGTTCAAAATAATAAACCCATATTGAAGGCCTTTCTATTTGCCTGGCATTTATTAGCTTCAGGGAAAACAACTGTTAGCACAATTTTTTACAGTTCTCATCTGTCTTGTATTATTTAGCCATCTCCATTTGATTATTAGCTTACACAATGGTAATGTGAGGCTACCCCCAAACACAGTGCTAGGCACCAAGGAGACACTCAAAGTGTAGGTAGTTACAAATTCTCTTTCTGGTGGCCTTGAAAACACTATCTAAATGTTTGAGGCATAGTGTCTTTTAAAATACAGGAAGATGAGTTCCTCTCTGAAAAAAAAAAAAGCTGAATTGTACAGGGCCCAACGGATGTGGTCACTGTTGCAAAGGTTTGCTCCTTCACCGGCCTTCACCAGCTCCTATAAATGTTTCACTTAGCTTCCACTTAACTGTTGATCTTTCCACCCATTAGTGACCTCAGGTGTTAATACACGTTACAGAGTCTCCAAAGCAAACACAACTGTGCACAGATATAAATGTAGAGCCTTGTGATCTACCCTGCAGGTGACTACCTGGAGGTCAGGATAGGGGCCACACTCGGGGTGCTGCTTTTAGACCCAGGTCCTTGCTAAGTACCACAGAGAAATGAAAATTATTAAAACCCTTGGCCTCAAACTATAGACAGAAAGAATTGTGGGATTAAAATCAAATAGTTTCGTGGCCTCCCTGCTGGTGCAGGGATTAAAGTCTCAGCGCTATCAAGCTATAGCCAGCCACTATAGCACGAGTTCCATCCCCAACCCCAACCCCCAAGGGGAGCTAGCCCTCATGGCGCAGCACATCTCTCCTGTCTCACATGCTGCTGCTCCCCTCAGCATTGTATTTCAGTAGATCTTCCTATTCTACTCCAAACTCTGTCTCTGGTGAATCCTCTCACCCCCCTCCCACTTCTGGACTACACCTCAGCTCTGTACGCATAAATAAATAAAAATAAATCTTAAAAAAAAAATCAAATAGCTTTGAAGGAGTTGTTATGGAAGAGGAACAGGAAATTTTATGTATTCTAATCACCTGAACTCCTTACTGTCTGGATGCCTTTTAGCAAGTCAGACTGTGCCTCAATTCCACAATCTTTAGAGCAAGGATGATTGCTTTCGTTTTAGAATTGTGTGCATTCAAGATGAGGTTGATTATGATAGCTAATGTTTATTGAGAATTTACTATTATTGTTTTACCTTGTGTGATGAGTGTAATTATCTCTAGTTGGCCAAGAAGGGAAAGGAGTATCAGATGAGTTCCAAGGTTACACAGTAACAAAAAAGCAGAGCTGGGGGCCATCCCAGTTTGTCTAATCTGAGCCTGGTCAGGGGTGCACTCTTGACATAGTCCAAGTCCCCTGAACACACTGAACCCATGTTCACGGGTTTAGCAGCATTGGGTTCTAGAAACAGCAGAAATAAAAGCTTACAGATCACAGATTCTGGGAAATAACCTTAGATGTGTCCAGTAGAAAGAGATAAATAGATCATGCTTCTATCATAGCAGGTCTCAGGGAATGAGCTTCTTGGAGGATGAGTGTATTTCTAGGCATGGTTTTAGATCTTGGGATTAAACTCTAATTACAAGGTAAATTTCTCAGCTTCTTTCTAGAATTAAATGCATTTTATTGAATTAGAATCAGAAGAATGACTATGAGGGCTTCCTTGGTGGCGCAATGGGTTAAGTCACAACACTGTAAAGCTATCCAGAGTCACTATAGTATGAGTTCAATCCCCGGCCAGGGAGATTCCCACGTGGCGCAGCAGACCTCTCCTGCCTTGCCCACTGCTCTCCTCAGCAGTGTACTTCAGTAGATCTGCCTGTTCTGCTCCCCACTCTGTCTCTGGTGAATCCTCTCACCCACCCCCCCCACCTCCACACCTCTGGTCTACACCCCAGCTTGTATGCATAAATAAAGAAATCTTTAAAAAAAAAGAAGAAGAAACAGAACACAGAGATGATAAGGCCCCTCCATTCCTTCCTACACTCTCCCACCCAGGACATGTGATGTATTAAACCAACTTTTCAATATGCTGTTTTGCTTTAATTGCTAGTAACTACCAATATCCTGCCTAAAGATTTTTGGCTTAAGAGTTTCTTCAGAATGTTAAGGAAACAACAAAGTGTAACAAAACAAGTTTCTTTTGAAGGAAATAGATATTTCTTGATTTAAATGAGTTAATAGCATCAGAGTTGACTTTTAACTATGGGAAGAATAAATAAGAAAATTGGAAAAGAGATACAGATCTCTGAAATGACTTGGAAATAGAAAGTGAATTTCTGGATTGGATAAAACATTCACCTAAAATATAACCATTGAATGGTCTTTATTTAAGAGCAGGGATTTTCCTGTCCATGGTCTGAGAAAAATACAGCTCTCTAACTTGCAAACCTTACTGGAAGGCAATTCATCCTTATGATAACAACTTTCTAAGAACACACAGACCCGTGTCCTCTGCTGATGGATAATCTCTCTCTGACTGTTATCATCCCAAATCACTTTGTAACACAGGTCTTCATTCAAGTCAGGCCTTGTTGAAGCCAACTTTTCTGCATGAGGGGTTAGAAATCAGCAACATTTAAAACTCAACTGTTTAAGATCCGGAGAGAATAATGGAGAAATTACACTAGAGTTTCAAAGATCCTTCCATGATGGTTTAGTGCTCTCAATACATGCCTCCTCTTTTAAATAACAACTGAGTTGTCTGGAGAATTTCTGGCATCAAGTCCCATCAATTGGGATCAAGACACAGAACACCAGGTCTAAGCTATAAACCTTTTATGAATTTATGATTCATTAGCCTTAAAAATAGGGGCTTTATTTTGAATCTTTATATTTTAAATAATGAGATTTTATTATAAATACAACTATTTTCTATCAGTTATTTATGGCTAAGCAGATATTCAGAAGTAAACCATGAATAAATACTTACTGACTACCTAATAAACACCAGATACTATTCTAGGCCTATCAGTGAACAAAACAATAGGGATAATAGACACCAAAGCTCTAGTGAGCTTACTTTTGGGTGGAGAGGAAGGAGAAGCATAATAAATAAAGTATTTAATATCCAGAGATAAAGACAATTTTTAAAAGTAGAACAAATAAAGGAGCTTGGGATTGTCAGTGTGGAGGGTTTAGCAATTTAAAATAAGGTTGTCAGGGTGGCCTCATTGAGAAAATGAGGTGAGTAGGAGTTGGGAAGGGAGATGAAAGTGCAGCTTCTGGGAGAAGAGGGCACTACTGGGGAGCCAAAGAATAGTGGAGGGGAAGGAAGAGTGGGAGGTGTCAATTAGGAGGGTGGGAGTATCCCCACCACTGGGATATCAAGGTCACTGTAAAGACTCTGGCTTCATGCTATCTCAATAAAGCTTGTTTTTACTATGGATTAGGAGTCCCAGGATCAACTTAGTAACTGTTGGTTACTGAGAAAAGCAATAGAGGAAAGAGAAGAAACAACATCAGAAAAGGGCCACAAGTGAGGTAGACTATTGTTTTTCATACTCTTTGGAAGCTCATATACCGTGTTAAAAGAATAAAATAAAGACAGATTTCATGTAAGCAGTGCAAAGGCAGTTTCAGGTGGGCAAAACAGAGTGAGGTCAGTTTGTCTTTCCTCCCTCTCTGACCATTTCTGGACGAGCAGCTGAGATTGGCCTGCAGGGCTCTGGACCACTGCCCAGCTGGTTGTTGATCCAAAACTATCATCCCTGAGGTTCGTGGATGGTTAGTGCTGCCCTTCAGATAGCTACGGGATAGAGGGAAACCTTGCCTTCATACTGCTTAGAAGTAAAATTTTCCTCAATCATTAAGGAAACATTTTCTATGATAGTTAATAGAGTGATCTATACTGTTAAGATTTTTTTCTATAGCAATTAAAAATTACATTCATTGCTGTAGAATATTTCTGGCACTAAAAATTTCTCCTTCAAAAGACAAAAGAAAAGATACTTTTTATATACTGTTATTTTCATACTGTTACTCCTACCTTTATAGAAGTTCTGTATTCTAAAAACAAATACAATAGCATAAATAAGGTAATTTCTTAGCTATGCTTTTATCTTCAGGCCCACTATGTGACCAAAACCAGAGGCTTTAGATAAGAAAAGACATCTCACTGGGATGTGTAGGTTTAAGGGAAGAGAAATATGACAAAAACTAGCACTTATAGAAAAGAACACATTAACAGACTTTTGAAGCTATTCCTCTAAATTACATACAGTGTTGTAAATCAATCTTATCTCAATAATTTAAAAAAAAAAAGACCCCACAAGCTTTAAGAGAAGAAATGGAATTACTGTTCATATTATTCATCCATCTGATAATGGAGAAAGAAACTTGGTTGAATTGAAGGGGGGAAAAGATCAAAGATTGAGAAACATAAATTTGCCTCTTTAAATTTATGCAAGTGTTACAGGACAGTCCCGATATAAAATGGGGTGTGTGACTGTGGGTCCTCACCTGTGTGCTTAAAAGGGACTTATAATAAGACTCAATTGCAGGCACATACAATAAAATTAATAAAGGATTTATTTACAAAAGGAGAGGAAATAAAAACGCAAGGAAAAAAAAAAAGAATAAATTGGTGAATGCATCCTATCAGTTCCACTGAGCTAGAATCCCAATGGCACACCAAAACCCAGCAACAGCCAAGAACCCCCAAAGCCCACATGTCTGGTTATATCCCAAACATGAATGCTTAACTCCACCCTCAGTTCCCAGCATCCTCCCTTTGGTGATGATGGCATTATGGAATTTGTAGTCATAGGTGTCTTGGATTTCTCTGGTTTGAGGTGGGGGTGAAGTCCGTAAAAACCTATCTGTGGAGTTTGTTCAGGCCGTCCTTTCTCCCCCAACACAGGGCTTAAATTGCATTCCATTGTAACTAAACACATTCCATTTAATTTCCTAGGGTGAAGCCCACCTATCATTCAAGCAACACGAAGTGTTTTTCAAGTACCTACTATGTGTCATTCAGTGTTGTAGCAGGAAGTAAAAACCTACAACCTCTTCAAACAGGATTATTTGTCATAAACCCAACATTTGTTCACAAATTATGCTTCTATGACAAAGTTATTTTCCAAATTGATTGATTTTTTTATAGACCTCAATTTTATCCTGATTGTGACTACTACTAAATGCAGTTTTTCTACCCCAATAAGACTATCACAACCATGGAGAAAATCTTTAAGATGAAAAAAAGGTCTTTTTTGATTAATATAAACACTGTAATTAAAAGCATGTAGTTCAAGAATCTGCTACTTCTGGTGAGGACATCCCAGCATCTTAAAGTGTCCATATTGTTGGTATATTGTTTCATTCAATTAGATTTTAAGTTGGTAACAATTCGAGTGTTTGAGGTCTTTAACCATGGTGATCATGATTCTGGAAACCCAAATTAGATCAGGTTGCCTGAGACAGTGGAACGCAATTGAAGAACACAATCTGGAGTTATGCAAGGAAATTCTTACTTTCATCCCTCACAAAGGGAAGCAAAATACCATGTTCTCAGAGCAACAATGGACATCACTTGGAGAAATAACAACAAATGTGATCCAGTTGAATTCATACTCTGCCTGTTTTCAAGGTGCTCAAAATATACACTAATTCAGAGATTTCTTCTTACAAGATTAAGCAGGGTGGGCATGGAAGTTTTGGAAAAGAAGATTTTAGTTTTAAAAGTCAGGAAGCAACAGAGAAACCCCTAGGGGTGAAGGAAAGAACAAAAGATATGAAGCTAATTCTTTTGAAGACAGTCCGTGAGTTTTTATAATGTAGGAAAGAGAACAATACATTTTGAAAAAGAAAGATTCCACTCATTTCCCCTACATCCTTCTCTGTGAGATCTGGGAAAAAAGAGCTTAACTTCTGGTGTCTACTGTGGATGATTCTGATCGGGCTGCCTGCAGCTCTGCCTGGAGGGAGCTTCTCAGTCTTCATCTGGGGTCTGAAATCCAGTCACAGTATCTGCTGTGACAGCTTACATACCCCAAGCTTGTCATCCTTGACTCAACCCGAATCAAGTTTACCCTAGGAAGCCTAAACTCTTTTTAATGAGTAGAACCAAACTGAGCCTCTTCCTTCCATCCCTTGCACTTGCCGCCAGGGCTGAGCACTTAGCATCAGAATGCCTGCAATCTGCATCCTGCTGTGCTGCTTTTCCACCCGCAGGGAAAGTCAGTGTGTAGGAGACCAGAGTTTCTCCTCCCCCACAGATGACTCTTTGTTTTCACTGAACTCAATGGGGTGCTGAACCTTCTGCCAGAGTGAGGACAGGGAAGGGGGTGGTGTTACCAAGCAGCCACAAACTCATGGGTTTTGCTCTCTGGCAGGCTAATTTGGGGGTGGAAGGGTGGGTGGGCCACCTGGAATAGGCAAACGGCACCAGACTGTTTCTAGTTCAAATTCATCTTCCCCACCCTCAGTTTTTTGGTTAACTGTCTATTAAAAATCACACATCCCAGGAACAAGATTAATCTAAATGCTCCTTTATAATTTCATGTCAAATTCTTTAATTCCTTTGTCATTGAATTTTACAGGGGGAGGAGTGGCATGTAATGCTGGGTAGGTTGACTCCTACAACACTTCCATCAGCCGTTTATTCTCTACTCCTTGACTTCTGCAAGTTCTCCCTCACTATTTTTATTTTCCTTCTGCCTCCCAGGGGTCTCTTAATTTAAGGAAAAGGAAAGCAGAGTTGAAAAGGGAACTGATACTTGGAGAGCTGTCCTGGGTGACAGGAACCAAGTTGGGTGTTTTGCAACATTATCTCATGTCACCTTTATATCAGCCCAGAGAAGCTTGATAATCTGTTCCCATTTTACAGACTTCCCATCTGAACTATGAGTTAAGAAACTTGTCCATGGGAACATACAGATAGTAAGATACAGACTCTTTCAGCTTAACCAATGTGCTCTGTTACAGGGCAATCCCATTGTGAAATGGGTTGGCCTGACTGTGGGTCCTCACCCAAGAGCTTTAAAGGGACTTATAATGAGACTCAACTGTAGGCACACATAAAAAGGTCAATAAAGGGTTTGTTTACAAAATACGGAAATGAAGAAAGGTATAAACCAGGGAAAAAAGAGAGAGAAATAAACTGATCAATGTGTCCTACCAGATCCACTGAGCTGGGACCCCAATAATTGATCAATGTATCCCACCAGTTCCACTGAGCTGGGACCCCAAGAGCATGCTGAAGGCCAGTGAAAAACCAAGAACCTCAGAAGCCCACATGTCTGGTTATATACCAAGCCTAGCTGCTTAATTCCACCCTCAGTTCCCAGCAATCCTCCCTTCAGTGATGATAATGATGTCGTTTTAGAGTTGATGCTGTTATATCTCCTCCATCAATGACATTATGGGACTTGTAGTCCTTGGTGCCTTGGATCTCTTTGGATCTGGGGTGGGGGTGGGGACCATAAAACCTGTGTTTGTGGAGTTCTTAAGGACACCCTTTCCCCTCCACACTTCAAGAAGAAGCTATTTTTCTTGGTCCCTTTGCTCTAACTCCAACTTGCCCCTAAAACAGAAAGCTTCCTACAGAGACCTGCAGGACAGACTACTAAAGTGGAGAGAATTCTTAAGGATGGTTGAATCAGAGATCATCGCTTTGCAGATGAGAAAACATCCTGTATTTTTAATTAGGCAGAAAGGAAGCAGAGGCTGGAGTCGGAGTACTGGCTGTCACACCCTCTTGATCTTTCTGTGTTGGCTTATTCTGTGAAATGGCCTAGTCACAACCTCCCTGTTGCCCAACAGGACAGTTGCTCATCCATCTTTCTGAGCCTGGCTGGCATTTATAAGCTGCAAACTTTCATAATAATGAGCTATTGGCATAAAAATGCTTGCTGATTGGTTGACTGAGTAAGGGAACTAAAATATATGAATCATATAAAAAAGGAGAGCTATTCCTTAACATTTAAAACAAAAGTGCATGAAGTCTTAATATAAAATGATAGACTTTTAATAGCCTAAAAATCACATATGATCTAGTTACTCTATTTCTGGGTAGTTATCTGAAGAATACAATATTAAATCAAATGCACACACACACACACACACACACACACACACACACACACACCCCTTTGTGCAACTTCATTCACAATAGCCAAGAACTGGGAACAACCTAAGTGTCCCTTGATGAATGAATGGATAAAGAAGATGTGGTATATACCACTTTTGGGAATCTACCCAAAGGACACAAAAACACTAATTCAAAAGGATATTCACCCGTATGTTCATTGTGGCACTGTTCACAATGGCAATGGTATGGAAGCAACGCCGATGTCCAAAAATACATGATTGGATCAAGAAGATGTGGTACATATACACAATGGAATACTATTCAGCATTCAAAGAAGATACACACATGCAATTTGCAGTGACATGGATGGAATTAGAGGGGATCATACTCAGTGAAATAAGCCAGAAAGAAAGAGAAAAATATCGAATGGTTTCACTTCTAACAGGACTATAGGGAAACCAAACAGGAGAGAGACAATCAGCAGTGGGGAGAGGAGGGGGAGGATAAGGGCACAAAATGGAGTATAAAAGGACACAAGGGACCATGGAGATGGATCACGGGTGAATTGGTGGTGGGTTACCCAAGGGGAATACAAAATGTAAAATATATAAATAACAATAAAAATATATATATTAAAAAAAGATGTGGTATACATACACAATGGAAGATGACTCAGATATAAAAAAGGATGAAAACTTGCAATTTACAATAATTTACAATAACTTAGCTGCACTTTAACAAGATTAGGCTTATATGAAATAAGTTAGTCAAATGAAGAAAGACAAAAACCATGTCATTTCACTAACATATAGAAGAAATTAATATATGGACAATATAAAAATTACCAAAAAAATAAAGCAAAACAAGCTCTTAAATTCTGATTGGTACTGATTCTCTGGAGATCCTTGACAAATTCAATTAACGATGAAGAAATGAATAATTGCAAGGCACTGACTATGCAGAAAGTATTGTTATTGGAATTTTCTGTATGCTTTCTTCATTCAGCCATTTATTGAATAACTCTCTGAGTGCCTGATGTGTGCCATGTACTGTACTAAACACAGGAGACAAAATGTCAAAGAAGATTTGACCCTGCCAGAGACAAGTAATAATCTGCACAAAAAATACATAAGGATCATTATGATCCTTACCTTACAATAAAAGGAAATAAAGGCATGTATCAATTATGGAGTTTATCTAAACTAACACAGGCAGAACATAGCAGACCTGGGTCTAGCAACTGGGCCTGTCTGAATCCGTGTGTTCTGCTCTTTCAGGTACTGCAAAGCTTTTTCCCATTAACCCAAAATATTAGAACAATTTATTTAAGGATGTGGCAAAGAAGTGCTTGGAAAAGAAGGTGGTAACCATCAGTGCCAGTGCAAAGAAATAGTCTTGGCAAATTAAACCTTTTACTCTCTCTGATCAGGGTTCTCGTCTGATAGATACAGGGAAAGTTCTAGATATTCTGCCTCTCAAATTCAGCTTTACATTTAATGACGCCCGGAGTAGGACACTATTACCCATCTGGACTGTCCAGCAGGCCGGACTTTCATATAGGAGAAAAAGAAATCACCTATTTTGTTTAATCCATTACTATTAATATTTTGGTTGATGTTAAAGCAGCTCTACAATGTTTCTGGTGATCAACAACTAAAATTTGAGTGCTATCTACTCTTGCTCTATTAGCCTTGCATCTTAACATGAGACTACAACATAAGAATAGAAATTAACATCCCTTATCTGTGAATAAATCCTTATATATCCCCTCTTCTCTATTTGGTGCTCTGCCTTGTAGTAGAAAACATTTTACTTTACTTTTATGTAAAAATCAAGAGCCAAGGAGAGATCTGGACTGAAATTATGCTTATTTGTTTATACAGTAGGGCTTTCTATGTTTCTGAAGTTTTGTTTTGGAGAGGAGTAATTTTCAAATAGATTTATATTGCATGTACACACGGGTATATATTATCCATCCGTCCATCCATGCATCCTTTTATGGAATGATTTGACTACATAGTGTGCACAGGGAAACAATTTAAATAAAATAAAAACCAATTCATAACAAGAGATATCAAGTGAGCAACAATTCATTGACACATATTTACAGATGGGTGAAAAGGACAAACACAACCTTGTCTTAAAATCTTCAAAAGAAGTAAAAAATCAGGGCCTCTGTGGTGGCGCAATGGGTTAAGTCTCAGCACTATGAAGCTATCCAGAGCCACTAAAGCACAAGTTACATCTGGCCAGGGAGCTTCCCACATGGCACAGCAGACCTCTCTTGCCTCGCCCTCTGCTCCCCTCAGCAGTGTATTTCAGTAGATCTGCCTGTTCTGCTCTCAACTCTGTCTCTGGTGAATCTTTTCACCCCCCTACCACCACCTCTGGCTTACACCCCAGCTTATATGCAAAAATAAAAATAAATCTTTTATAAAGGAAGTAAACACTCAGAACTCTAACATAAGTCATGAATAGCTTATCATTTGCAATTTCTTCTTTCTATACTGTAATGATCGATACTCTAATAGCATAATAACCATAGCCTAAATGAAATATTCTAATATTACTTAACTGGTAAAAGCACTATTTCTCTTTTTGCACTGAAGTTAAGTGTAGAAGTATAAATATCTAAATGTTTGACTGGAAACATCGAAAATTACACAAAGCATTTGACATTTTTATCATGTCATTTACTGGATTTCAGAAGGTTGTTTCTACGTATCTACTCCTGAAGATAAGTGATGCACATATCATTTGCAAAATATAGGTACACATGGGTTATCTAGAAGAGAGCAAGGATTGCAAAGCCAAGAATATGGCTTCAGTTACAATCTCTGTATAGACTATGTTTATTCAGATATGTGCTTACTTCTTAATGAAAAGTAGCAATAATAGCTCCATCTCCTATATTAAATATCAGAAATTACATATATTTGGGAAACATAGTCATAGCAGAGGTAAGTTCTCACATTTGAGGGAACAAGCTGCAGCTGTGAAAGTGGAAGTGATAGGGCACCCCTTAATATGTGGCATTGCTGGTTTGTACAAATAGCCTAACCCTGGGATTCCTTTATTGGGGCCTCTCCATCTATTTTTCACACTGTTTCTCTAATATCTTGTTATCATAATCTTACCCACACCATGTCAATATATTAGCTAATAATAGGTGCTGGGAAGAACTCAGAAACAACCAGTCTTCTTGTTGCATCCTCAGCAGCATATATAGTTAGAGAAATACCTACCACATGACTTAGGCACACATATTTTTTCTGATAGAGGTTACTGCTCTTTTGCTCAATTCATCTAGCTGCCAGTAAGTAACTACCCTGTGTCTGGTGGTTCTAGTTAGCTTTGCTTCTTGCAAATCTATTGATTTAATCCTGTGAACTTGCCTTCTTACACTTTTCCCAGGCAGCCCTTCTTACACTTTTTCCCATTTCCAGTAAGAATGGATTTGAAGTATGATTTGAAAGACATCAGCTGAATAGTAAAAGTGTATAGAACCATTTACTAGAAATCACTGGTATTACTGACCTATAGGCGAGTTTGAAATCTATACTTTTCATTGCAGAAAAGAAAGAAAATGAACATATTTTATTTCTTCCTTTTCAAGAAGACAACTTGAGATGGCAAGTGAGTATATGATTAAAAATTATCCAAAATATTATTTGCTGTGGGTGATTACTATTAGCATAGGTAGTGAAGCACAGAGCACTAGAGAAGGCTTCATTATAGACTTTCTTTATCCCAGGCAGGCAAATGTTTATTCTTAAAAGACAGATGACTACAACTCTTCTAGAAAGGTTAGTTGAGGTATTTCCAGAAGCATCTCAAAATTGGTTCAGCATTTATTAACTAGCTTGTTCAGTGTGAATGCTGCAGGGGATCACATATCTAAAGAAGATGCCAAGAACATATTAGATGAAAGTTTGCAGAGACTTCATCTGCTCTTTGTGGCTATTTTTAGAAAACAATTGTAACATTTTTCAAACACCACGGAGAAAAAATACTATAAATATTGAAACTCAGAATTAAGCAACTAAAGAAATGTAATAATAGGAATTGGGAAGGAAATAAAACACCAGTTTGAATAATACAATGTAAATAATGCATACCTGGATTTGAGAAGCCTAAAAGATGAGACCATTTAAGACAATTTGATAATATCTCATTATAATTCAATATTATGAAGAAATCAGTTTTAATATCTATTCTGACTATGATTTTAAACTAATATTTCTTTCGTGGAGCATAGCAATGAAACTCTTTTCTTTTTCTTTTTTGCTTTAGTGTTCTGAAAGATAAGTAATTTTCTTGGTTTCCCTCCCATGTGCTTTTATGTGTATTTATATATCATAAAAAAGGACACAGGATGTATCTTTAAAATTCATGGTTAATAAATTTATGAATTTCATATTGTTTTAAATTGCTTCAGAAGTAAATCTGGATAAAATTTTTGTTTTTCTCTTTTTAAAAGTGATTTCATAAAAATAAATCAAAAGAACTGTGATTTATGCGTTTTTGCCATTTTGAAAAGCACAAGAATTGCAATATAAAATCAGCATAACTTTCTAAAGCTAGACTGAGATATTCAAGGTTTGGAGCATTCATAAAATGGTGGCCATATGCACCTTCAGTTTGAGGAGTTTCTGATTTCCTTAATGTGTATGGACAGAAGATGGCTTTCTGTCCAACCTCACCAAATCTTGAAAAACAGCACTCACCACTGGTGACGGGGAAAGTGCAATGTTGCCTATCGAGGCCTTCAGTTCATCAACAGTTGCAGCATTCTTAAGAATGTCTTTAGATTGCAATGGCTTAATCTTGATATTAAATTTCTTGTGTGATTCTTCTTCCTCTTCCGATTCACTTGAAGAATAAAAGTGCTTTCCTTTGGTAGGTAGAACACAGTCAAAGATACATAACTGGAGGCAATAATGAATACAAGACAAGAGTGACTGCAAATAAAGGCAGCCAATGCATTCTTCAATGGTAGAAAAGCAAAGCAGAACAAATAAATGGGAAGGAAGTTGGTAGAGTTCTGGCAATGGCACTTTGGTGGAGGGTAAGTGAAGCATGTGCATATATGGAGGTGTGAAGTTACTCTTCCCAAATTATAGCTCTATAAACGATTAATTGGCAAGTCAATAAAATTTGAAAAGGCAGAAAAGCAAAAATAAAAGAGTAAAGCAGAAAGGGTTAGAATTTATTCACTTATTTTAGAACATGATTAAGGATCGTGGATTTCAGGAGCAGTGGTTATTAGAGCCAACATTTTTGCTCCAGTGGGTTATTTCTGGTGTCCCACTCAGCACATGCACAATGCAGGCCCATGTGGGCTTATTTGTCTGCAGAGAGAAGAGGACCATTCTCTGGAGCATTTGCAATGAGTTTTAAATGTTTTAGATTGTGACATGCTCTGCCCAGACATGAGATGTGGGGGAGAGGACAAGAAAGAGCTAATTCCCAGTCACTATAAATGACACTGTACCCACAATTTGTACAATTGTTTTTCAACACATTTTCCTCTTCTATGAATAGATCGAGGCAAAACGCCTGTTTGCTAGTGATCAGGCTGTTCTCAGTGCTGTTATTCATCTCTAATATTAGGGACAGCAGAACTTAGAATGTTTGTGTTTTTTCCAGCACCTTTGCAAAACCTGAACATCTTGGGAAAAGAGTTAGGAACTGATATCATACTGTTTTCTGAGAAAAAATTAAAATTAAAATAAGAAAATAAAGAAAGGATATAGCCGGGTTCCTCTGGTCTGATGCTGTAGCCTTCTTCATCCAACTCAGGTGAGTTCTACAAAATACAAACACATTAAGCATTATTATCCTGATAATGATGAGAAAACAATTCATTTTCCTCCTAGAGCATTCTATTTAAGGATATAACAATATGTCTATTTTAAGGGGATAGGATTTTAACTTTTAATAGTGAATCCTAAAAAGTATATGTATAGGTATTTCCTAATGGATACTTGGAAAGTCTATTGAAAATAAATTAAGAATCACCTGTCAATGTGAAAAACAGCATTCCTAGAGAATTTATCATGCATTTCTTGTAAGCCAAGACTATGCTAAGCACCATGAAGGTTACAAATGCAAATTACTTATACTCAGGAAAATGGAAATGTATTTTGGTGAGCAAAATTTTAAAAAATCATCAGTGATAGGCACTTAAAGAAAAGAAATAAAAAGACATTTGAATCAGGGAGTCAGATGGAGAGGCCAGAGGGCAATAGGTGTTAAGGAAAAGCCTTCACTGAGAACATCATGACAGGAATCTACAGTGTTGGCAAAGGGAGAGGCAATAATAAAGATGACACACTGGAAAGGCAGCTGTGTGCTGGGAGACCATGGGAAATAAAATTTTGAGTAGCCAACATCCTGGGAAAAAGAGTTAGGAACTGATATAGCTGCTGTGCTTTTCAATTAGGTTAGGACATGCTGACAGCACTCTCGTGGAGTTTTGGAGAGCTGCTTCAGGATAGATTCGGGGCAGAAGAAACTAAAGAAAGGAAAAATAATTCAAGATACTTGCATCAATTCAGGTAAGATGTGCTAAGAGTATGGATCAAGTTGTTGGTAGTGGGAAGGGATGAATCAAGGACATTTGGAGGACACAGTATTAGTTCTTGGTGACAGACTGGTGACAGGAGAAAAAAGATTGGGATGGGTCAGGAAGACTCCATGATTTCTACCCACCAGTCCTTGGCTGAACTAATTGTAAGAGTAGACAACTAAGTTTGTTTGTTTTTTCGGTAAAAGGAAAGATAAAAGTTTGCATGATTGGGATTACTCTGATCATGTTTGAATTTATATTATGTAGTAAGTACTATAACACATACTTCACTTCATTGAACTTTCATAACAATCACATGTAGAAAGAATGATTACCAAGGAGGAAACTAAGATAAATCAGATGTCATTTCTCAAGGAAAAGCATCCACCAAGTGGCATACTTGGGTCTTGAAGTATACCTTATGCTTTACAGGGGAAGATGGTAACCTCTTGAGGTTAAAGTGATAGAGCTGTAAGTAACAAGGGTGGAGCTGGAGAGATGTATTTTAGAATCATTGTAGCAATATAAGTACCATGTGGAGGGGAACTAAACATTTGGTGGTGGGTGTGGTGTGATATATACAGTTGCTTGTGTGAGACACTGTACACCTGAAACCTACACAGTGCTGCAAATTAATGCTACCTTTCCATTACTTTAGGGAAAGTGATATCTAATATATACTTAATGTGGCAATTCCCATGTAACCTGGTTAGTTTTTTAAAAAAGATTTATTTATTTATGCATACAAGAGCTGGGGTATAGGACAGAGGTGTGGGGAAGAGGGGAGAGAGGAGTCACCAGAGACAGAGTAGGGAGCAGAACAGGTGGACTGATTGAAATTCACTGCCGAGGGGAGCAGTGGGAGAGACAGGAGAGGTCTGCTGTGCCATGTTGGTCAGCTCCCTGGGAGGGGATTGAATCTGTGCTTTAGTGGCTGACGATAGCTTCGATAGTGCTGAGATTTAACCCCTTGCACCACCAGGGAGGCCCCTGACCTGGTTAGTTTTTAAGACTAAACAAATTTGAGGGAAGTTAATCTTCATTTCAGCATTCACATGTGGACTAGGAACAGCATTAAATTCTAGGGTTTGTGTGTTGGATGGGGGGATAGCATGGACTACCTGGTGAATGATTTGGTATTTTAATTATACTTACTTGTTGGGCAGAGAATACCATTTTTTCTGCATTAAGAACATACAAAATATCACAAAAGTCTTTCATTTTAAGAATGAATGAGTTTTGGAAAAATATTATTCTTTCCCAATATCTAATAGCTTCTCATAGAACATTATTTGTGGACAATTTGAATTTTGGGTAAGATGGTGGAAGGTCGGAGATTCCATAGAAATGAATGGTTAAAAATGTCAAAAATATCTTAATACTGGGAAACAGATTTAAGAGAGAACCATGTAATAAGGCCAGCAGAGTAACAAATTTAAGAGCATTGGGTTAGGAAATATGAAGAATTTAACCTCTCTAACCTTCAGTTTTCTTTGTCCTAAAATGCAGGTAATGTAGCATTTACCTTTTAAGGTGATAAGGATTGAGTAGCATTTAATATTATGACTGACAAAGAGTGAGTATTCAATAAGTGGTAGCATATTTATTATAAAAAGAAAATTCTAATTATTAGTGAATATGCAAAAGTTTGAACATGAAGCTTAATTTTATGAAAGGAGAGTTTGGGCCAGACAGTCACCTTAAGGATACATGCAAAGAGATTTTATAGGGACACTTACTATGCAATAAAAATGATCTTGGGTGTGAATACAGTCTCCATGAGCTCTGTGACAAGAGGGTAAAGAGTGACTGTGGCTGTCCTGCTATGGCTGGTGAAGCGTATGGTGATGGGGATCAGCTTTGGGGGCAATTATGAGAGGAGTTGAGGTCTCAACTGGAATTCACCTTTAGTCCTTGAGAAGTAAAAAATGTTTGTCACTTGACATGGGAAAAATTTGGACTCCTGATTCACATGTTGAAATCCTATCCCCAAGGTGTTGGTATTATGAGATAATGGTTTTGGGGAGAGGATTAGGTCATCAGGGTGGTGCTTTCATAATGGGGATTAGTGCCACTGAAAAGCAAACTCTTGTTAGGTGACATTTAGAAGGTGTTGTCTATGAACAAGAAAGTGGGCCCTCAACCAGACACACATCATACACCAAACTGCTGTTTCCAGGAGGATGTTGGACTTCCAGACTCCAGAAGAGTTAGAAATAAATATTGTGGGTTTTTTTTTAAGATTTTATTTACTTATTTTTACATAGAAGAACTGGGATATAGACCAGAGGTATGGGGGTGGCGAGAGGATTCACAGAGTAGGGAGCAGAACAGGTGGAGCTGCTGAAATACACTGCTGAGAGGAGCAGCGGGCGAGACAGGAGTGGTCTGCTGCGCCATGTGGGTTAGCTCCTTGGCCGGGGATCAACTCAGGCAGTTGTGGTGGTAGCACTGAGTCTTAACCCATAGGCCATCAGGGAGGCCCAAATGTTTGCTTTTTATAAGGCTCTCAGTTTTTGGTATTTCTGTTATTACAAATATACAGCAGCCTGAATGGATTAAAATATTATGAAGCCAGTGTCTAGAGGTTAACTGCCTTGTCTTGATTCACAAAGCTATTTAGAAAATAGAACCAGGACAGAGATATCTGGCATTAATATTTTTTTAAAAACCATTTTTGAACACACATTACTCATGAGGTAAGTTACTTAAATATTCCACAAATAATTAGTTCATAGAATCCTTGCAACAATGCCATTTTGTGATTATTAAATTCATTCTTGCTGGTCATCAAGTAAGTATCCCAAAATCATGTGTGGATATGTGGAGGGACTAGAGCTAGAATCCAGGTTTAAAAGACTTTAGGGTGCTTAGCTTCATAGCACCCTGATCCAGCCAAGCACTTCCTAATGTGATGACAAGCATTTCACTTCTGTGTTCTACTATAAATAGAAGAATACCCCAACTTATTTTCAAGTTGTGAAATACTTAGTAAAGATAAATAACCTTCTCATACTCACATATCTTTCCCAATCAATTTCTGCATAAAATCCATTTGGTGCCCCATTGCTTTTCTTCTGTAATAAATTTGAAAATAAATTTGAAGAGAAACATTTGAATGAAAAGAAAATGGAACAAAGAACATTCAACTCTTATCGGTATTTAGCAAGAGCTATCAAAATCCAGCACTGGAAAGACAAATTAAAGCAGCCTATTAAGCCATCACGTTGGTATAAGTGAATGGTAAATTGAGCTGCTGTGACACCACATGAGAGAGCTTACATACTTATTTTTCACAAGACTATAGGAAACCTAGGCACAGGGATATTAACAACTAGCTGTCCATATTTTACTCAATCACTGAAGAATTAGCTGTACCTGTATTATAATTTAATCCTCTATGACTTCAGGGGATATGGCTCTATATTTATGTCTTTTAAATGGAAACATTTTGACTTCCATGTTCCTCTCATATACAATTAGTTCTACCATATCTAGCATATTCATTCAAGTCATTAACTAATCTTCTTTTAGCTTTTCTAACACTATGACAACTTTTCTAATCACCCTTTTGCTACACTAGAAAGGAAATCAGCTCCAAATTAGTTAATTCAGTTCCTAGGTATTGATATTGATTCAAATCCTAGGTATTGATTTTGAGTTCCTAGGTGATGATTTTTTTTTAAATGGATTTTCTGATCAAAAATAGAATTCAAGGATTTGATCACAGATTTCTGTAAAACATGTGTCCCCTGCCTCCTTGAGCACACATCATTGCAAGATGACTGGGTAGCAGCATTACTCTCTCAAGATTATCCTAAAGTTCTATTTTGGTCCCTAATACAATAACTCGATACATCCACAAGCACTTGAAAAAGAATGTGGCATTGCCCAACTAGAAATTGTGAGGATTGTCTACTTTTTGCCAGCAAAGGACAGAAACACATATCAGGTTGGTAGTGGAGGGTCCATTCAACAACATTCCTGTGCTTAGCGTACAGAGCAACAGTATGCCACTGGGCAATAGCAGGTCTCAGACAACACGTATCAGGTGGTGATGCATGAGGCTTGAGGACAGGACCTTTAATTTTGCAATCACAAAAAAGGTCACATGAGCTACAATATGAACAGTTAACATCCAATCTGACAAGATAGGGGAGTAGCTTTCCAGGTGTGCATATAGAATCCGTAGAAAAACCAGATGAGACGTAACCTAGTAACCACCATTATTAACACTTACTGAATGCTAACAGGGCATTTTCTAAGAAGTAGAGGTAGGTCAGTGAGAGTGAATTGTGTGTGAGGAATCGATAATATGTGCATTATCTCCTCTTTCTTCCTAGATACTACCAATGCACTGGAATTGACAAATATAGGAACTCTGCCACGCTGCCACAGACCAGCACCCAAGAACATAGGACCCATGACCTTCTTCCTCTTTGTCCTGCTCCTAACAAAGATTAAATAGTCAGAGAATATCACTTTAACCCTCTCATAGAATGGTATCAGTTGAATTAGTGCTTCAGTGATGTTCTTTCTACTTTAAACAGAGGTCATTTTAAAAACCTCCATATCAACTCTGCACATGAATAAACAATGAAGCGACCATTTGGGACATGGTCCATTAAATAATGTGCTATCCAATAGTAAAAAATCTCTCCCAAGGGGAATGGGCATAGCTTTTGCTTCCTTTATGTCATTCTTACTTTCTTTAAAAATTTTACCTTTACTAATCTGTTTGCTTATGACATCTTTGCAAAATTCTCCAAATCCTTCTAAGAAAACATATATAATGAATTAATACATAAATTTATTCATAATATTGAGAAATCAAGTGAGTTAAGTTGGTGCCAAAGAACTAAATTGTGGATTTTATGGTCAGTATGATCAGTATACTAACATGTTAATGATTACTATACCTATCAGTCCTTAAACAAATCTTTAATACAAAGGATTGTTACCTAAAAACCAAAATAATTAGGTAAATTACTAGGTTCAAAATTTTCAAAGTTCAACAGTTTGCTTCCATTATAATCTCATATTTTTTATCTCATCTAAAGCCATTCAAAATCAAGAGAGTTGATATGTTCAGTTGAAAAAATACGTGTATGTTTCTTTCCCAAAAACATATATATCCAAAATTATGGATAAAAACATTTATGAATTTTCTAGATTTGGGATGAGTGAAAATTTCTCAGTTTCCATGGAAACTAATGGAAGACTGAGATGAAGAGAAATAAAATCCATAAAAATAGAAACATTTTCAATACGAATATAAAACAAATGAAAAATCATAACAATACATTCTTCTGGACTGATAATCAAAACATGCACACAAACACACACACACACACACACACACACATGCACATGACTTTTTTTGAGGGATTGGCAATTTGGCTTCATTCACAATGTTAAATTCTTATATATACATTTGGTTTCTCAAGTGGAAATCAAGTCGAAGCTAGATTAGAGCCTGGCTGACATTCTTCTGGTCAAATACCAGGAAAAGAACAATTTTCTTGGCTTAACCACTTAAGTAAGGTGTAGTTATGGTGGTAATAGTGAAGATAATGGCTCTGCTGATTTTCAGTTAGAAAATTTGATTAAGGAAGAATATAAGTGGGAAATATCATTTAAAAACTAAGCTTATTAGTAACAGCTATGTTGGCTATTCACTAATACATAAGCAGTGATTTTTCCTATGGTGTTGGAGGTATTATTCTTTTGATTCCTTCTTTTCTTCATTTTCCAAAATTCTACACTTAGCATAAAGTACTTTTACAACTTGATAATATGATGCTATTTAAAGATATTTGAGGCTCACAGGAATGTTAATCTTGCTTTAACAGGCATTTTACTTTTGTCAGGCTTATTATCTCCTTTCAGATAATATGATGGGTTAACTCAATAAATGTAACAATTGTGTTCACTTATACATTTATCCAAGTTTTCAATTTCCACTGTGAATACGCCTCTTTTTCAAGGTCAGTTCTTGGGCACATGCTAATCCTTGGGCGAGATATTTTGAACTACCTAAATAATATCTTTCTGCCACTGACTTGATTCATTCTGTAAATCTGTAGAACAGCAATGTCCAAAAGAACTGTCTGTGAAGATGGAAATGTTCCATATCTATGCTATCCTAAATGGTAGCCCCTGGACACAAGTAGCTAGAAAAATCTTGGTACATGGCAAGTTCAACTAAATAATTGAATTTGAAGAAGGCACAAGTGGCCATCACATTGGACAACACAACTGTAGTTGTTGCACAGTGTGGACCCAGATCAGCATCCTTTATTTGATATCTTTTGGTCAAGTACATGGTTCCCATAAACCAATGTCCTCCCAAATCCCAGATGTTACTGAGTTAGTGCTTACCATAGCAAATGATTACTCAATTTAGATGGTTATGCTTATATTGCACCAAGTGCCTTTTTATAGATAGAAGATTCTCTTCAAAATTTGAACCCCTGTTCTTTGTCTAAGGCAAAGGAAACATGTGTCTTTTATGCCTGATCTTTAAGTTAATTCAGATATCAATATATAGAACTGACTTAAAAACTGGTCCAGATACTCAAAAGGTGATTTGGAAATATCTAAGAGTCTTCTTAATGGAGTAATAAATGCTACTGCTTTTTTCTAAGCTCCAAATTGGAATTTTACTCACTGTTTCTATAACCCCTTGGAAATTTTAAACTAAAATCTGTTTCCTTACCGAAACTTTTTTTGCTCCTTCACGCGTACACTCTGCTTTGTTATTGTAGGGTGGTTCATGTGGGCTGGGCTGCTGGAATTGATTGTTTTCATGTAGAAAAAAGTTGTTAAAGGATCTGTTTGTTCTTCAAGACACATATAAAGAATCACATGGAGTCAGCAAACATACCATAGAAGAAACAATTTCTAGGCCAAATTGTAGGGCCTACCAATCTTGGCAGGGATCCTTAAGAAAGCGGTGGACTTTGGGGCCCATAATGAGGCTCTATTCAGCAGGCCAGCAGGGCTAGGCCAGGAGAAGAAGGAAGAAGAGGAAAAATATGTCTTGGGCACTAAGGTTTGTGTAGATCTAGTCCTCATTCAGTCAGCACTTAATGCACAGATAGAGAAAAGACACTAGGACACACCAAAAAGACTAAATGGTTGCATTTCTAATTGAAGTATGAAAAGTCTAGATCTGTCACATTTCTCCCTGAATCAATAATGCCTCCCTGAAGATCATCCATGCACATAGCACCTACAGCTGGCAGTCCCAAATCTGAGCCCTTTCTTGTACAACTATTCAGGACGAGCAGAGACAATTCCCTTATAGTGACGGCTTTGAATCTCCCAATCTATGTGTGGATAGACACCTGAACTGCTTAGGAAAATGTTTAAGTGGATCTTGTGCAAATTAGAGGTTGCCTCTGGGTTGGATACATGGTTAACCATAGTTGCCTGAAATTTTGGACATCATGACAGACAGCGCTGCTGGGGATGGATGTATTCTGCCCCAGGGGAGCCAGGCCAGACCACTTTCACACATGCAGTCCTACCAAAAAGCTTCTGTAAACTAAACCTCAAAGCACAGTCACCAGAGATGGATCTCATTGGATTTAATAACTGAAACTAAATAAGCATGAGGACGTTCAACCCAGTGTGTAGCCCCTGCATAAACAAAGTAGTTCATAAGCATTAGGTGGGTGCACCACCTCCTGTAGCTGTAGAACCACATCAGCAGAACCATAAATTTCTACTTCATTCAGAAGGCAGTAACCTGGAAGTTAAATTAGCCACATAAAAGTAGGCTGGGTCCATAGACAAAATGTCTTAAAGAAATCAGTCTGAGTTGGAAGAAAAATAAGTTTGAGATCTCTAAGGACTGAACACAAACAGCATTAGCTGGCTCCCTACAGCACTAGTTTGATAAGGAGCTCTTAAAATTTGCTGGTCATGGCAAAACTTGGAAAAAGTTTTTGGAAAAAACTTGGAGAATATTTCTAAATGGTAAAACTAGCAGCAGGCTAATAATTCTCAATTACCTAAAAGGTGTACACACCCTGTTTCTGACAACTTGTGTTTATTTTGAATATAACCTTTTCCAAATAGTTCTGTTATTTCCTGAAAAATTGAAAAGAAATAATTCCTCTTTCTTAATAATTATGATATTTTTGGCATTTTCAATTAAAGAAACAAAGAGGGTACAACTGCTAATAACTAACTTTATATGACTTGGGAAGGTGGCAGTGGGAGGATTTGGGGATCTCAGGCCTGGATCCCTGACCTAGGGTGGGCAAGGCCACAGAAGCGCAGCTGGTCTCAGCACATGCCAGATGCTGTACCAGGCACTGGGATGCATGTTCTACTGGAGATTTCAACTAGAGGTGCTTAGAAGTACAGAGGACATTGAGATGGTAACGGGGCCTCAATGACAATAAGCAAGGTGAGAGGGGGGGCTTTGGAAGAAGAAAAAGGACAAAACTGAGGGTCGCAGAGGGAGAGAAGCAAGAAATAGCATCCAGCAGGGAGAGGCAGCAGAGAATGTCTAATGGAGCCTTGCAAATCAAAATGGAGGGGACAAGAGGACCCAGGGAAGGGACTGAGACAGAAGCAAAGAGGACATGAAAGCAAAGAGTACCTGAGACAGAGTTAAGGAGAGGGCTCTGAGCCAGAAGCAAGAGGTGAGGAGAAGCTGAGTCTTCTGGGTCTTTTTTTTCCCCTGCTGAATAGAGCCTTGATTATAGTGTTACCCAATGTCTGATAAATTTCAGTCTATTTTCTTAACATGTTATGGCAAGAACTACATGAATGCAAAAGGCAAAAGGCACCCCAAAGCTAAAAACCTTGAGTCAAGTGTGGGAGAAAAACTTCTGCTATAGCTGCAGTTAACACCCCAATTTAATTTAGGTATCATATTATAAAGGGTGATTTTTCAAAAAATGTATTTTTAATCACCAGATTTATTTTAGTTCCCACTCCAGCCCAATGAGCCTAATGTGAGTCCTTTTATTTAGCTTTATTTTTCAGTAACAGCTGTTCTTTTGAACCTGCTGAATAGACATTTGATTTGAATTTGAAGGAAGTCATTTTAGAAATTGGTGCCGACTCCCACAAGCACGACTTGGAAGCATCCGAGGCCGGGCATCACAGACTTCTTGAAAAAGTAAGAAACCTGGTGGCCAGCAAGGAGTCCAAGTTACTGTTAAATCTAAACCCAGTAGATACATTTTCCTCCTTTAGGCTGTAAATTCAGGCATAAGTGGTTCCTAGACCATTCCCTCCTTATGAATTTAATATAGAAAATATATCTGCAGTTCAACTACGAAAGAGGAAAAGCTTCCTTCAGTTTTATTGGATCTCAGCTGCATTAGGACTTTGTGGCTTCTATCAGAGAAAAACATTCTCACATAATGAGCTTTTATATCATTAAACTGGAAATGAAATAACAATTGATGGTAGCAACCCTTGCAGGAACTGTCTGGTGTTTGACCCATCATACCGATGATTGGTTTGCTCTCTTACTCTAGGGGAGGGCTTTAGGTGAATGTGATAAACAAGTTCAACTTGTCCAAGACTGCCTTTGTGTCCCATGCAATTATAAAGAAAATTACAACAGTGAGTGTTTTGAAAAGCCATTTAAGCTATTTTTTCCCATCGAGAAAAAAAAGGGCTTTAAGAAATTTAAACATAGCAAAAACTAAAGCAAAAAGCTACAAAAAAGGTCATTTAAATACTTACAATTCCATCTCGATCTGGCGAACCTCTGTAACAAAAAGAAATTGGTAGCTATTAGGAAAATGAATCATTCTTGCTACATAGAATAAAGTGCAACTAGAAGAATCATTAATCACCTCTCTCCCCCTCTCCCAAGTTCCCACTCCCGTGAAGCTGGCTAATGAAGATGAAATCAAAACAAACTGGTTGAGTGATATTTGACTGTGGGAGGCAGATTCTCATTAAGAATTGAACTCCAAATGGTGGAAGACTTTGGGTGCTTTTAGTGGTTGGTATGCTGTGATATAACATACATCTGAAGAGGAGGGATCCTTCTAAATCTTATACAGTGTTGTAAACCAACATATCCCTCAATTAAAAATCAATTAAAATATATATAAAAAAACACCTGACGACAATAAGTTACAAGTGACTGAAGCAATGCCTTCATCATCCCTTTGAGAGGAGGGTTCATTGAGCTTGTCCCACTCAGCTGACCCCATGCAAAGCTACCACAAGGACAGTAAACCAATTTGTTCTCTCTCATCTTCTCTTCTGTGAGTGATCTTGAATTTCCCCCATATTAGAAGGAACATTTATGTAGGATATATCCACAGGCTCTGACCATGGTAGGGATGCTTTTGGGAGCAGCAAGTCATAGATGTGGACAAGAGAAGGCTCTGGAAATAACCCTGGTCGTATTATTGTCCACCATTGGTCCAGTTGCAAAGGTATTACCCCTAGGGGATCTTCTATGTGGGAGGGTCACTTATCTCATATATGTTACAGGTATAGTGATGTTTCAGAATTTTAGTGAGAAAAACTGGGATTATGCACCTTATTGAATTACTGTGAGGACTAAAAAGGATATCAATGTACATAAAATACCCTGCACAGGGCATGCCACTTAGCAAAGGCTCTCTGCTTCTGATCCTTTGTTTAATTCAATGATGGAAATGGGTTTGATGCTTCCTAATATAATCACAATAAGCATAGTTTCTAACAGTGACAATATAGTGCCAGCCACTGAGATTCAATAAATTTTTATGTCCTAGCTACATAATCTTGGAGAAGTCACTTTGCCCATTTGTGTCCCAGTTTCTTTATCTACAAAATAGTCATGATAATAGCATATATCCCATAAAGAGTCTATAACATAGCAAATGCTCATTAAATGTTATTTAGGATAATAATTATTATATAATATGATTGGAATGGAAGTAGAGAGATTTTAGCAGCCTTAGACAATTGGGCATGGTAGTCTCAATTCATTTCCTTGCCCTCTCAAGGATTTTTATATATTTTTTTAAAGATTTTTCCCCTCTTTAACAGCAGACCCATTATATTGACTTATTTTAAAACTAATAATTAACCAGCAGCCTTTTGCCTCTATTTTAAAAAGTGTCAGCAATCTCTTACAACTACTACTTTTCTTTTTTACCCTCCTATAGGCCTTGGTTATAATTTTGATCATCTGTTCTTTTTTGAGGGGTGGTAAAAGCATAGGCACTAGATTCTAGACTTAAAATACTAGCTCCAACTCTTATTTTCTGGGTAGCCTTTAGTAAGTTACTCAATCCCTTTTGGCATAAATTCTCATCTCTAAAATTGAAATATTACTTTTAGCCTAATTGAATTACTGTGAGGACTAAAAACGATATCAATGTACACAAAATACGCTGCACAGGGCATGCCACTTAGCAAAGGCTCTCTGCTTTCCTCTAGCACCACTGCAAAAATGATCAACTCAGGAATCTCCGGTCCTCACCCCACTCTGTGCATCAGGAGGTCAATCAGCTGAAGTTGGAGCTGACATATGCCTTTACAGGTTGCTTGGCAACCTTCATGGAGTTGTAGCAGCCCAGAAAACAGTTTGCATCAACAAGGTTTCAGTTACTGAGTCTCACATAGGCATTACTAAAGCTGACAGGACAGCAAATTGCCAGAGCATTTCCCCAACGTTTTGCAAGAATGATATATGACCCAATTAGAGAGCAGGGGTTCATGAAAAGCAATGGCTTCCATTAAATTGCTTGTCCTTTGACCATCACTGTCTGTGAAATCAGTTTATGACTAATTTGCTATCACATAATTAATTTGGAACACTCAAATGATAAGTTAAGGAGAGATGCTTGGGACTCTACAAGCCGAAGTCTCATTAGAGGACTTCAGGCTGGGCAGCCACCATGGCAAGAGGAACAGCTTCTTTATTTTCATACCTTTAGAAATGATGGAAGAGCAGCTTTGGACATATGCAAATGAGCCCAGTCTGCCCTGGGGAGGTTGTGTGGCCTGTTTTCCCTTTTGAGGGCACTTTTTTTTTCCTTTTTATTTTTTTTTTTAAAAGATTTATTTATTTATGCATACAAGCTGGGGTATAGACCAGAGGCGTGAGGGTTCACCAGAGACAGAGTGGGGAGCAGAACAGGCAGATCGAGGGAAACACACTGCTGAGGGGAGGAGTGGGTGAGGCAGGAGAGGTCTGACACGCCATATGGGTATCTCCCCAGCCAGGCGTCGAACTTGCTTCGCTGCTGCCGACAGCTCCACAGCGCAGTACGCAACCGCTGTGCCACTGGGGAGGCCCCACCTTTTTAATTTCTTTTTTTATTTTTATTTTTTATTTTACATACAAGCTGGGGTACAGGCCAGAGGCATGGGGCGGCGAGAGGGTTCACCAGAGACAGAGCAGGTAGCAGAACAGGCAGATCAGAAACACACTGCTGAGGGGAGCAGCGGGCAAGGCAGGAGAGGTCTGCCATGCCATGTGGGATTCTCCCTGGCCGGGTGTTGAACTCGCGTCGCCGCTGCCGACAGCTCCACAGCGCAGCGCTTAACCGCTGCGCCACCGGGGAGGCCCCCCACCTTTTTAATTTTCTTCACACACCAGAGATGATGTGTAGCCAGTTACCGACATTATCTCCAAAGAAAAACGGATTTGGTCATTACAAGTGATGTTCTCCTACGATGCGTCTCTCGGTGTCCTATACAACATGTGCCATGTTGTCAGTGACAATAGGTGTGGCTGACAAGAATGACTGGGACAGTGCCTGGTCTTTTGGAGAAATTAGATTTCATCAAGTATATGCTGGGGTCCAGAAGAGGTCAGTGAAATTCCCAAGGCTATGGAACTACTGGGAATGCTGGGACTAGATCTCAGATCTTCCATTGCCAATGAAAAATCCATCACTTTTTCTGGGTGTTTAGTGTTTAGAAAATAGTTATTTCTTAAGAAATCATGGAAATGATGTCATTCCCAGGTAATATTCCTAATTCAATTATTTAGCAAAATTTGCAGGAGTAAATATAATTTCTGCAAAATAATTATTTATTAATAGAAGCAGCACAAAGAAAATGTAAGAACAGGAGGTTTAACATTTAGTATCTAGATAAAAAAGAGGCTCCCCTCTCTCAAGTTCCCCCACACTCATCCCTTATATTCTCAGTTTAAAAGCCTTCAAGGCTTCCAGGTTGCCCACTGCCTAAGGGAGGAATCCCAGACAGCTCTGCCTGGCACGTGAGGCCCTTTTTAAGTGGCTTTAATCTCCTTTCAGGTCTTGCCTTTCATGTCACCTTTATTTCTCACCAAAGTGCAGACAAACTTCCATATTTATGCCCTGAATCTCTTCTTGCCTTTCCTAGCTCTCAGCTTTTGCTGCTGCTGTTCCCTTTGCATGTACTGAATAACACAGATCCTCATTTTCCTGAAGGCCATGCTCAAAACTCCTCTCTCCTGACCATAAGCATCGCCGATCATCTGTCCAAATATGAATATTCCTACTTTCAAATTCCATGAAATTCCACTTTTAATTGCTCATAAGAAGCTTACCACATATTAATATATGTTGGTCTTACTAAGAGCAGTAGCTGCTGCCAATTACTGAGTATTTACTAAGCACTAGGTACCCTAGTAGCCATTGCAAATATGCAACCTCATTT
Source organism: Scalopus aquaticus (assembly GCA_004024925.1). Classification (NCBI taxonomy): domain Eukaryota; kingdom Metazoa; phylum Chordata; class Mammalia; order Eulipotyphla; family Talpidae; genus Scalopus; species Scalopus aquaticus. Next base: position 164,390 of record PVIJ01000788.1, read on the forward strand.
AGCTATATGAAAGATATTTCTATTTGTGTGGGTAGTTATTTCATCCCATTGATGAAGGATAAGGATAGAAAACTTGGAAAGGAGGCACACAAGACCAGAAACTTGGCTGATACAATGCTGGGAGCTGGAGGTGAGTGTGGAAGTAATTAACATAGTCAAGTTAAACCAGCCATAGGAATTGAAAATCCTTAGGCCCAAGGCACAGACCCAAGCAAAGTGTCAGACTGCTGTTAGTGTCATAAGGTGCAGGCCTGGGGGTAAAGATATAGAGATTGAGGGTCATTGGAGAATCTCTGGTCCCTTTCAAATTGGACAGTTATCCAAAATCAACAACAACAACAACAACAACAAAATAAAAACAAAATCAACAACAAACAAAGCACTCCACAAAGGCATGAGCACCTCCCATAGAGAAGAAGACTCTGAGTACAATCTCTGCACTGGTGCAGGGCAGCAGTCCTGCCCAACTGTGACTATGCAGGTGCTTCTTTTCGCCAATTCTCTCCCTCCACAGGGCAGCAGCTCTCCTGCCTGCCCATGACTGGTACCATCCGGGCTTCTCTTCACTGACCTCATCAGTGAGGCAGCTCTCCTCAAGGCTGCCCATCTGTGACCATGCAGGACTCTCTCTTAGCAAACCTGTCCCTTTCAGGACAGCACTTTCTGCCCACTTGTATCTATGCAAGTGTCCTTTTTTCTTCTCTCCCTTTTATAATAAGCCTTCCCTTTTGGATATAACTAACATCTCTGTGTCACGGGGAAACTCGCCTGGGAAACTTGCTGGTGCTGCTGAAAGGGGAGCTCTGGTGAAACTTTCCCCAGAGTGAACCCAAGGACCCCATTCTCCAAACCCAACATCTTCAAAAATGACTTCACCATGAATTATAAAATCTTGAGAATGAGGACACAGGGCAATGCTCAGAAACTTATGATAAAATTTCTGTATGAGAAAATGTACAGAATGAAAAGCTAATGTTATAATAGATACGTAACACTCTTCTTTTTCACCTGTGCTCAAACAATGGATTTCTCCATTTTTTAACTGCCTTTCAGATATTCTAGCAAATGAGGAGTCTTGTGGGCTCCCTATTTTGATAGACAGTTGGCTCAGCTGCCTTTTCTCACGGCCATACCAGCGAGTAGTGTGCTCTCCTCACACTGGTCTGGGGCTGGAACCCCAAGTTCCTGGCCGTCAACATCTTGTATTTAAGTTACCTACATTCCTGGCTTAAAAAGCTACCTGAGATTTTATGACAGCACTAAATACCTCTGAAGGAAATTTCAAGGTGATCAAATTCAGTGGAATGAACCTGTTACATCATTAGACATTTTCAAGTTGGGCCCATCAGTGTCTTTGGGCCATTTAAACATGTAAAAGTATCCAAATGTATGTTCCTGGTGTTGGTTTCTTATTTTCAGCCAAATAGATTACCATTCCTGTGAATTCTGTCAGTTGATTTATAATTCTGTACAAAATCTTGGCATCTGAACTAAGAGTTTTGGGATGTTGTCTAATTTTTGTTTGGGGCAAGTCTAATCTACCTAAACAGGTGCATACTTCATTTCTGTCACTCAGGACACTCTAGAGGAGGAAATGAATACTTTTAGTCCCCACAAAAGCAAGTTACACCTCTTGTCTCCCAGAACTTCTGGACAATATGGTTATCAGGTCATAAAGAATTAGCACAAGAAGACAAATCAAACATGTGATGAAAAGTCTTCACTTCTTGGGCATAAATCTAAGAATTGTACATGCTGAACAACCGGAGTTTACCCAGAAATGGTGAGAGCAAAAGAATGACACATGATATCTGAGAAATTGTGTGCACTTTTAAAATAACAGTGTCTCTAAAGCAAACACCTTCTTCGGGGAACAAACTTTTTAAGTACATACGTAGAATCAGTGTCCTTTTCTTTCTTCCGTATTCCAAAGGCCTTTCTTGTACGTTTTTTCAATCCTATCAGGAAAAGAACAAAGGGTCAAAAAAATCTTTTTTTTGGATGTACTTAGCAACATTCAAGTGAACATATTTTTAAAGTTTCAGCTCACCAGTTACATTTGCACATTCCAAAAGCAATGCAAGTTTCCACATTTGTATAAGTGTGTATGTATACACTACTCATATTTTTTAACAGATTTTTTTCTAAGGACTCAGCACTGTAAGTTCTTAGCATGAAAAACAAATTAAGAATATCCAAGTATGGAAAGTGGATAAGGGTCAGGTGAAGAAAAGATTGCATGCTAGGTGATTGTTATTCACCACACATATTGGGACTCTACCTATAAACCAAATCACAGACTTAGAAGGATATCAGTTTCCAGGCTGGACATATTTGTGAGGTGGAATAATTCTAAAACACATATTTTATAAACTTCACCAAGAGCTATGTTGACCTGACTCATCTTTGTACCCTACATTGCATCTCATCTATTTTTACCTCAACTCTGCGGCTAGGCTAGATTATTAACTGTTCTTTGAACATGTCCCAACATCTACACTCTAGTGTACACTCTTTCTTCCTAATGTGGTCCTTACTTCTGGTTGGAATGCATTTCCTTTTTTAAAAAAAAATATATATTTAGAACTTTAACTCACCTTTTGAGGCTCAGCCAAATGCCCCCTCTCTGTGAGGGCTTCTTAATCCTAGTGATGTAAGATACTGACTATTCTGTGCTCCTCCAAATGTTGCTCTTACATGCATTAGAATTTATCAAACTGTGTCACTTCCCAGTTCCTTTGGCAGTTTCCTTCATATACTGTTATCCTTTCTAGATCAGAGGCCAAAGCACCTCATTTGTATGACCGTTATGTGTAGAACAGCTACCAGATAATATTTCTGGGTTCCACCATTTTTATCTTGTCAAGATTCTTTTTGGGATTTCCATCGTTGCCATGTTCCAGAGTATCTTGGGCTAGTGAGTGTTAATCTAATGTACTAACTGCCCATATTTTACAAACTTACACTCACTGTTGGTGATTTGGAAAGTCTTCTTGACAAAATGGAGCTGGAAAAGTTACCGACTTTCAGGATTTGTTTGGCAGAATCAGGTGGAAAAAAGGGAAAAACACTGACAGAATCAGTGATTTGATGACACCTTTTTCCAAAACATGTGAGTCAGTCCAACCTGCTCAGATTATCTGAGCCATTTATTATCTGGCCCTCAGGACACTATGTGAATATAATCTCCAAAATGCCCCTATTTAGTCAAATTTTGCATTTTAATAGTCATTCCATGTAAGACACTTAGGTCTTTAAAATGGCAATTAAAAAAAAAAAACTCACCTACATAAAACTATTCTGTTTTTCTCCACTTGAGTTTATCAGAAAACTTATTGACATTTAAAACAATTTATCCATGATATTTAGGAATACCTTTCTTCATTTATTTTAAATTTTCATTGTCAAAAACTTTCTTCCTTCTTACCACTAATTGCCTTGTCCCATTACAGGGGCAAAGTATATAGTTACAGTCATTATTTCTTCTTATGATTTTCCTTGGGCCTCAAGTCCCTTCATGCTTGCTCCATGCTTCTAATTTAGCTTTGGACTCAGAATGAATGCTATATTTATCAATTACTATTGGCTTTTATAAGGTTGTAAAATGAATTCTATTATCTTTTATTTTCAAAGTACTTTATTTGCTGTAAGAAAGATAAGAAATAGCATGCCCTACCAAATATATCAGAATATATATACAAAGTCTAATAATTCTTGCAACAAATTAGTAACAGAGCAGGAAATAGTAATTTTCCAGAGTCTGTTCAGATTTTGAGGGTCAAATTTGTACCATAGCCAACATGAACTTGGTCATGAATATCATTATTTGTCTATTTCATGGGAAAAGTCAGGATTCAGGATCTAGAGACCCAACCCAGCACTATTTCCAATTGTATCAATTAATATAAATTATATTCTTTTAGTGTTTCAATTTCTCAGTGTATAACAAATCAGTTAAGAACTTGTCATAACCACATTTTTATTATGTTGCTTGTTCATCATTTCTCATAAGTTCACAATCTTGCATGGCCTCCATCCCCAGTAGAGAGCAAGGTCCATGAAGCCAGCCGCTGTATCCCTGTAGGTGTCTGTCTTTATTTTCACTGCCCATAGTGTTAATATTCACCTCCCCCCATGATTTACTCAATTATATTTTAAAAAGAGATATTCTTTTTTCTTTTCTGGGGGAGAATGTGAACACAGTCCCCCACTACTACAAATTATGCAGTCAAGTTTCCCACATTTGGGGAAGTGGTAGGGGTCAGCACATCCAGAGCACAATGGACAAGCCTCACCCAGGGGAAACCACTTCATGATCATGGTGTTTCTCCTGTCGGGTAAGTTTGAGAGAGGCATTATTTTTCATTTCTTTTTCAAATTGCAAGGTCCCATTGGCACCTCTTGAAGCAATTTGTTAGGGTGAATCCTCCATTAAAAAAATGAAATAGAAAGGAAAGATTAAGGGAGCACTCTCCTTAGGGAGGATGAAGAGTCTACCCCAGTTGTGCGCATGGCTATTTGGGGTCAGTATGTAAACATAGTTAAAGAAGGAACACACACACCATCCCCTTGCTTAGCTCCCCCAGAAGAATGAAGATAGAGTGGAAGGGAAAAGAGGCATGTTCTTCTTTGGAATCCAAAGAGCTCAGATCAAATACCAATTTGACCTATTGCTGGTTGTCATTTGCAGCAAAACTTATAGAGAATCTATGAGGCACCATGTAACTACCCACATAAGATTCCTATCCTCTCAGAACATAAGACTTGGTGGGACTTCGGTTTCTTTTTGTGTCTGATTAGAGAAGTGAGGAGACGGCAGCTCCTAGTCCCAGAGTACCCAGTCTGTGCAGGCACTATGGTAATCACTTTCTAGTCCTTTCAGTTATCCCAGAAGGTATTATCACATCCCATTTTATGGATTAAAAACAGACTCAAAGTGATTACATTCTTATTCTAGAAACTCTAAACAAGCAAAGGGCAAGACAGATTTTGAGTAGGTCTGTTTGGCAATTTCTCACACGTAGGTACGGTGATTCTTGTATTACTCAGGGCAGTGCAACAGGTACACGGTGGAATCAACGTTAAATACCTTTTTAAAAAACTCACTCAATGTTTGTGTAATAACTAAAACAAACAAAAATCAAATCAATGACTTTCCCTGATTTGCTATCTACATTCCATTGATGTCATTTTTTTTTTCTTTTACGATTTATTTATTTACGCTGGGGTACAGGCCAGAGGGGTGGGGCGGCGAGAAGGCTCACCAGAGACAGAGCGAGGAGCAGAACAGACAGATCAGAAACACTGCTGAGGGGAGCAGCGGGTGAGGCAGGAGAGGTCTGCCGCACCATGTGGGATTCTCCCAGCCAGGTGTTGAACTCACGTTGCTGCTGCGGACAGCTCCACAGCGCAGCGCTCAACCGCTGCGCCACCAGGGTGGCCTGATGTCATTTTTGGATATTCATTTGTTTATACAGACGTATACACAGGTAGTTAATGGCAGATTATCTGTTCAAAGTTCCCTCTGCTTTGCTCCAGAGTCCATGCTCTTAGTTTTTAGGAATATCTTTTCATTGGCTATCACAAGTTACTTTGTCGTCTTATTTAAAAAAAAAAAATTACCTTTTTTCTTAAATTGAAATACTTTTTTAAAACACTAGACTGCACATTTCTTAAACACAAAGATTGAATTTTTTATGTTTAAGTCTTTGTAAGCCACCCAGCAACCATAAGGAGACATAATGAATATTTGCTAAATGAATTATTTCTAAGATAAATGTAAACTTTCAGCTGAGTCTTCATCAGTTTGGAGGGTTATACAAATGTGAATCACATGTAATGGAATCACTTATTTTCTGCAGGAACCTGGGCCAAACATTTGGTCTCAGTAATAAAAAACAGGCAAATTTAATTGCCCTGGGCATTATGCCGCACATTGACAGCAATTCTAGACTGGCAATATCTATTCATTATGATGTTCACTGTATTTCTGTCAGGAAAGATTAAGATGGTTTGCATATCAGCTCTTTCTCTTAGGTTTAAATACAGCAATATAATCCAATTTAGATCCTTTGTCATAAGAAGGTCTTACACAAAGATTTAAGACCAGTTAAGAGGTATATCAGTCCCTCCCATGATTTTTTTTTGACTTATGATCTCTGCTGACTAAATTACTTCCTAGGATATAGGAGATGCTTAAAAGTGAGTACCAGGAAATATGAAAAGTCACGTGTGTATCTGGCTGTACCTGGCACATGCCAGTCAATAATATTTGTTGTTTGTTCTATTTGCAATTCTAACCAAAATCGTTACAAGTTGGTAGTCAATTGCTCTTCATTCTGAATGTCTTAGCTTTCATTTTGTGTAACTCAAAGGGAATCCAGGTGATCTTTATACTTAGTAAACACAAAGCCACTTTACAAGATGGTACCCCATCATTCTGAGCTAAGTGTATTGGAGGGAAATGTGTATTTTATTGACATACTCAATATAGGAACCCATGTTATGCACTACAATGGAGATTACTAAAATGCAATTAAGAAATTCAAAGAGGGGCCTCCCTGGTGGCCTAGGGGTTAAGTCTCAGGGTAACCACCGCAAAGGCCTCAGTTTGATCCCCAGCCAGGGAGCTAACCTACACATGGCACAGCAGACTTCTCTCTTGCCACCTGCTCCCCTTAACAGTGTATTTCAGTAAATCTGCCTGTTCTGCTCTCCACTCTGTCTCTGGTGAATCCTCTCACCTCCTGTACTTCTGGTCTACATCCTAGTTCTTCTACGCAAAAAAAATAAAATCTTAAAAAAAAAAAAAGAAAGAAATTCAGGGGCTGAAATACTTTATTTTTTAAAAATTTTGAATATTTAGTGACATGGAAAAAGATATTTTTCCTGTTGTGGGACACGTTTGTCACAAAAGGATTTAGTGTTTGCTATGCCAATATTAATGTAACAAAGAAAGTGATTGTAATAAGGATTTAAAGCTGATGGACAATTTTCATAAAGTTTTAAGTACAGTAGCAAGCTCTATGGGAAACACCTGGAGTTGTAAAGAAAGTGTGAACTTTGAGTTTTGAAAGACTTGGGTTCAAATCCCATCTTCATCATCTTTTGATGCAAGTTCCTTAATCTTTTCAAGTCTCAGTGTTTCATCAATAGACCATAAAAAGTTTTTGTAAAGTTTAGGGGGCCTCCCTGGTGGTGCAAGAGGTTAAGTCTCAGCACTATCAAGCTATCAGCAAGCCACTAAAGCACAAGTTCTATCCCCAGCCAGGGAGCTGACACATGGCGCAGCAGACCTCTCCTGTCTGTCCCGATGCTCCCTCAGCAGTGTGTTTCAGTCAATACACCTGTTCTTCTCCCCACTCTGTCTCTAGTGAATCTCTCACCCCCCTCACCTCTGGCCTACACCTCAGCTCTTGTATGCATAAATAAATAAATGTTTTTTAAAAAGTTTTTGTAAAGTTTAAATGTGTGTAAAAACATATGCAGACTGAAAATACATTATGCATTGCTTTAAGCAGTCTTTTACTTTACTTGCAGTTTTGAGAAATATAAAACAAGTAGAAACCAGCTATTTAAATGATTGCCTAAGAGCAACTACATGTCTGATTTCAGTACTTAAAGCAACCCATACCTCTATTCTATTAAAAATAAAAATACAGCATCAAAAATTAATCAAATTTTCAAAATTTCAAGATTTCCCTAGTTATAGTTATTATAACAAAACCAAACCTTGCCTCAAGAAATGTCATTTACTAACACCTACCACACAAAGTAAGTGGGGATTGAAACACTCACAGTAAGAAATACAACTATCTCCTGCTTCAGGAAAGTATAGCATTAACAAGGATTTCCTTAAGTGCAAGTTCATTACAAATTTTAATCAGTTGTTCTTCCCACCATGATCTGAAAATAAGCCAGTGTTATTGCTTCTTGGGTTAGCAGTATATAGAATTTAGAGTTTCCTGCTCCCAGCTTGGTGATGAGACACATAAACTCACTGGAAAATAACACTTCAGACACTGGAGAAATTTCCATGCGAATCAAGTACTGTAAAATAACTTCCTTCTATTCTCCTTTTCTTGCTCTCATTCTCTTTCCCTATGTTCATTGGTTCTATTCTCTCCCCTCTGTTTCCAGTCTGCCATTGACATATGCACAGAACTGAAGTTAATGATCCTGTTCAGATAGACCCTAGTTTTGAGTCATAAACAGAAAAATCAATTGAATTGCAACTCACTGAATCTCATTTTTAAAACACTCCATTTTCAATAAGAAAATAAAACCAAAAGAAAGCAAATCGGATGATGACAGAAGTGATTTTCCTATGCCCTTGTCTTTTTTTGTATTTCATTCAGGGAGGATGGAACAAGTCCTTTGGTAAAATTTCTACATGTACCAGTTAGTACTTTGAGTTAAATTCTTTGAAGGTGAATTAAAAAAGAAAGCTGAAACATGTCCTACATAAAATTCTTTGGCTTTATTCTAACCTACTATATGGAGGCAAGAGAGGTGGAAAAGAAGAAAGGAGATTAACATGGCAATGCCTAGGCAATAACCACAAACTATCAACCAACTTTCTTTAGTCAGAATCCATGACAGCTGCTTCCAAGATGGAATGGAAATGGTTTAAGAAGTTAAAAATATACAAACTTGGGGTTGTTTTTAAGAGAAAGAGCAACAGTTATCAGGTAATCTTACACAAAGTTCTAAAAGTCATCAAAATACAGAATTTAGTTCTAATTTCTTTTGAGAGGACTTACAGGCTTTTTGGAGGTATGTGGTTTGAACCTCTTTGCAAGATTTATACTACTTCAAATGATAGTTCCTATGTTTATTCACCTGACTTCTGTCCGTCCATCCATCCATCCATCCATCCATCCATCCATCCATCCATCCATCCTTCCATCCTTCCATCCTTTCATTTTCCCAACTACTTACCTGTCTATCCTTTGTGTATAAATTCTAATAGGTAAAAAAAAAATCCATTCTCACATAATTATTCCCATTGCATAACATAAATCAAGTTTATTTAAGTTGCAATGAAAATCTGTTCTAACTCTATTCTGATTGTAGGTAGGAAATAGCAAGTCAACCCTCTTGGAAAATTAATCCTTGGAAGGCATGTTGATTATTGAATCACCCACTCACTTCAAATTATCATATTATTATTCCCTTTACTTACATATATAATATTCAAAACATTCAAAGTCATGTTTGCTACTTTTCAAATGATTCACTCATTATAAGTCCTCATATTTACCCAGAAAATTCAGAAGAGCAATTTTTTCTATCACTGGTCAGTAGTCTCTTCACCAGTGCCCTACTTTTGGGAAAGTGCTATAACTCTAGACTTTTATTCAATATCTAGAGTCATGCAAACTCAGGAGTACTTGGGATCACTATCAGAAGATCCTTCATCACCTCATTCAATGTTTGATAGAATAGGAAACTGTCGAACATCAATCACATCTCTTAACTTAGTCCATAATTCTTCTAGTCAGAGATATAGAATCTAAACTTACCCTTGAATTATGTAATATCAGAGAGCCGTTACTAAAACCCAAAACATCTCCTTTTAATTAAGTGTCACCCAATTTTGTTCCTCCTTATCTACTACTCTTGAGTGGGCCAGATAGGCATAATTGTATGGTGTTTGATGTCAACAGTGACTGGAATTGAGGTTGACCAGAGACCAGAGCCTGCAAGTTCTCAAAGGTCAAGTTGAGAATTTTAGGTTTTAACTGCAACAGGTGCTTACTGAAAACACTGGATCAGGAAAGTAACATCATTTAAATGCATTAAAAAATAGATATGTAAGTGACTGACACAGTAATCAAAAATACTTCTTTCCCCTCACCAGCAATGTCTACTAACTAGTAACAAAAATTTAATAGTAATTAATTTGTTTAATGGTTATGGCAATGCATTAAATAAAAATCTAAGTTTTTTTCTGGATCCTCAAAAGATAAAATGAGTATTATTTTAGTATGTTGTACTAATTATTAAAGTACTATGTTGTACTAATTATTTTTAAGTTAAGATTTGAGCTAGGTTCTATATAAAAGCTCTCTCTAAAGAAAATATTCAAATTACCAGAACAGCAGAATACCCAAGCATTTTTCACCACCTAGGGCCTTACCCTTTGTGACAGTGTATAAATATACCAATTTTGACAATCCTAGTTGAGATTCAAGCTAACTAAGACTATTTAAAACTCCATAACTCTTAAACCCAAGCCCTTCCCTGAGTTTTGTTGTCAGCCCTAAAATCAAATTCTAGCTTTACCATGAACCAGCTGTGTGATATTAAAAAAATCAATCTCTCAAGAATCCAGTTTCCTGAACTGTAAAATATTACTTCACATGAAAATAATAATGAGTATTAAATGAGGAATGGATTTGGATATGTAAATAAAATGCTACTCAAGCAAAAAGTAATTTTTGGTATGATTACTATCATTTAATTTGAGGACTAAGAAATTGTTAACTGTATCAATATATATCATATAAAAGTAAAGTCTCTAATCCAGTGGAATTGTAAGATAGTGACTCTTTTTTCCTTGCTAATATGAAAAAAAGAGGTAAACCCACTCCCTCCACCCCAAACCACTTTAAGAATATTTTCTGGTTTGTTTTGGTGGCTAAATTACCTTCAAGATTTTATAAAATCTTGCTTAAGTTCAACAATCTATCAAGATAGTGACAAGTGTTCACATGAGGCATGCATAATCTAAAGCTGAGCTTCCTCTCAAGTCAATGCTTTTGCCAGGGGTTTGCTCTTCAAGTATAATAGTATTACTATTACTTAACGGAGCCAAGGGGCTCCATTAAGAAACCTAAGAAGCACCTTTGATTTCTCCTTTCTCTCCCGCTGTAGAGTCCCTCTATCAGGCAGTGCTGTAAGCTCTCTTTCTTATGTACATCAATCTGTTCCATCTCAGGAAGTTATCATTGTCAAGATGCAACCTCTAAATACCCACGAAGGGGAAGAGAGCAGGAGGAAACTGTCCTGTACATTTTACCACATTTGCCATATAGGACAGCATTCTACTGATATATCATTCTATCGATTGACCTGAAGGGGTATGGCTCAGCCTCGCCTAGATGTGGGAGATGTTGGAAAAGGGAGTCTCAGGCTGTAAAGCCACTCCCAGGCAACAGCTCTGCATTGTGGAGAGGGTCTTGGCTCCCTGGAGGACAACTAACTGTCTTGCAACCAATCCCAGCGCATGAGCCAAAAGTCCCATTGTCACTTCTCTGTAGCAGAGAAGTGTAGAACCACAAAATTAACTGCTTCTGTTACTCATTACTGGTGTTATTGTGACTAAAGGTATACTTTCTTAGCCTCATTATTCTCATTCATAAAATGGATTTTATTTCATAGGATGACTATGAAAACCAAGTAAATCACACTTATAAAGTACTTAGGAAAATCAAATGGCTGACTTCAGTCAACATTTTCTACAAATTGAGTATGAATTTATAAAACTCACCCCAGGATAATTCCCTAAAATTGTTGGATTTAAAGGGATACATTTATGATTTACTGAATTACTTTTTTTTTTAAAGATTCATGTATACATGCATACAAGCTGGGGTGTAAGCCAGAGGTGTGGGGTGGTGAGAGGATTCACCAGAGACAGAGTGGGGAGCAGAACAGGCAGATCCACTGAAATACACTGCTGAAGGGAGCAGCCGGCAAGAGAGAAGTCTGCCATGCCATGTGGGAATCTCCCTGGCCGGGTATTGAACTCATGCTGCAGTGGCCCTGGATAGCTCCATCATGCTGCGCCTAACCTGTTGTGCCACCAGGAAGGCCCCCATTTATTGAATTACTTTTATACCCTAAAAGTGACGGTTGAAGACTTTGGAAGTTTTTAGCCCTTCTCACCCAATCAGGATTTAAATATAAAATTTTTGTTCTTAGAAAGGAATTTTATTCTTAAAATTTATTTATTTATTTGGCGTATGAGTGCTAGTTATTTATTTTTGAACACTTCCATAAGCTATCCAAAATTTTAATGTTGGCTCTGGATTGATTTTATAATTGAATGGTTTCAATTTAAAAATAATGCACATGTAATATTTTTAATTTTTAAGAGATATTCTTTGTCTCATGGCACAACTGACACGTAGGTAAATCACAGAATATCAGAGTAGAAATCAATCAATCAGGCCAGGCAATAGATGAGCAAAACTGAAGTCTAGGGAGATTAAAAAACAGACTCACAGACTTCTATAATTTATATATCTTATCTGTCTCTATCTACCTACCTCTATCTGTATCTACCAAAAACAATCTATCTTCTACAGTATTCTAGAATAGCAAGCAGTTTTAGGTTTGAGTATGGTTTTTACTTCTAATTCTATGCTAAATATATGTCATTCTTTTCTTTCCCCCCATTACTTTCTAAACAGTGTTGTGAACCCATATTTGACTGAGAGCATTACACCCAGCAATCTGAATCACATTTCCAGTGACACTTACACTTTTTTAGCTTATCATTTTAATTAAATTGTCTGTTAACTGCTCCAGAAAGACTTTTCAATTTATATGACTATGACCTCAAAGACAGAAGGAAAATAAAAGGTTACTTTAACAATGATAAAAAACAAACAAACCAAAAAACCAGGAAAAACTCATTAGAAATGGCTCCTGTAGAAACCCAAGATCCAAAAGCCAAAACTGAATTAAACTAATCATGTGGTACTTTCCATAAATGTATTTTGTTCTTCCTGGAACAGTCACATTTATAAGAGAAATTGTATGCTTAAATCCAGAGTTTGCCAGCATCCTACTCAGGCTGCTCCAGAAATTTCTTCTCTGAAACTCCTCTGAAAACTGAGGCTAATTCTAGTTCCTTCATTTTCATAGCCACATAAACACACATAAACACACACACACACACACACACACACACACACACACACACACACACACACACACACACACACACACCCCTTGTTCACTTCTGCCACTTGGTTTAAGTAGAGTCCCACTCGCTGATTTCAGCGGAATTCAATCTGCTCTGAAGTTATCTTATTGAGTGTGACTTGCAGAATCTGGTCTATCAAATTTCTCTAGTTTTATATGTCACTATTACTCTTTAAACACTGTTCTTTTCAATCAAACAAAAATTCTCCTTGTTTCCTAAACAAGCCTGCACATCTGTGGCCTCTGCATCAGCTTCTGTCTGAAGGCCTCTCTTTTTGGACAACATTCTCTTCAAGCTATATCCACGGAACCCACCTGTTTGAGCTGATTCACAACTATCCTGACACACCTGCAGGAAATTTTTCTTTAGAATGGCTCCCTCCCAGCCCCCACATACACCTTGGATTCTTCCAAATTTCACATATGAACCCATATTTGGTTGAATAACTTTGGGGGATGTGGGGTTTTGGGGATGCAGAAATGATAAAAAATACTTCATTTGAACTTATCAAATTGTGCCTCATATTACATTTTATTTTATTTTTTTAGATTCTAAACTGCTTGAGGGCAGGATCCACTTCTCATTTATCTTGGGCTCTATTGGTGGACCAATTCAGTGTCTGCACAAAGCAGGTTGAAAGTTAGCATTCACTAAATTGAGAAAAGGAGTCCAAACCAGGAAAAGGCTCAGTTATCAAAAATGACTTTTTCCATCTCTGTTGGGTGTAAGTGACCAAATCAGGAAATTTCAAGTTAGGACTCCCATCACTGATAAAAGAACCTCCACTAAATACTTACTTATCAATCGTCATTTATACAGGAGCATATGTCATAAATACAGTCAACCTCCTAAATGAAGCAAGTGCAATGAAGAAGCAGAAAAAAAGGTGAAAGAAGGTGTCACATTTGGATATACAAATGTTTACACACAGAAAAGGGGTACGAACACTGTGTCTACAATACAGAAGAGAGCCTCAGACTTTCCTTCAGTGTGCTTCCCTCTTATTTTAAGGAGAGTGATGACTGTTATAATCTTTTCCAGACCAGAAGGGCAGCAGACAATTAGAATGGGTCATAAAGACAAAGTTAAACAGAGGTAGCGGTGGCAACTTTCAGAGAGGAAATGACACATCATATTCTCTAGAAATTAAGAGGGTTCTTATCTTCAGGTTACTAGCTCAAACCATCACAATGGTGCCTGATCATTTTGTTGAATTATAGTATTGAGCATGAATGGGTATTCTAAACAGGCACGTGTGTGCGTGCGTGCATGTGCGTGTGTGTGTGTGTATACAGCATTTTAAAAATTGTTTTAAGTAGTTACCAAGGTTACTTTTCACCATTAAAAATGGGTTAAATTATGTTTAATGATCTTTGTGTAGGAAATGTAAGTCATAAAACATCTATTAGATATATTAAGATTATGTTTTAAATACGTATTTATATATCTGTAATATCTACCTAATATATTGAAACCTCACTTTTGATATTTCTAAAACGTACCATACATTTTACATATATTACATATAAAATATTATACTTCTATCAAAAAATTAAATTCTATGGAAGAAGACTGGTGAACTTTAAGCTAGCATTTATTATTTAAGCTAGCATATCTTCATATATGATCTCATTCAAATGCATAGTCTCATGCTGGAATGTGGGTTTATCATCTCTGGCAGAGGAGGAAGTCCTTTCAGAAAGTTTACTAACAGGCTGTGATGGTAGCTGATGGGTCAGGCCCATATCAGACTGTTGGAACCCAGGGCCCCTGCTCTTGATCCAGTGCACACCGCCTGCGGGGTGGCTAAGGAGAGTGCAAGAGCAGTAGTTCATACAGGGTTCTGGCCCTGCTCTTGCTAAACTCGCTCATGAGATTTCCCATGATTCTCCTAAGGCTTTGCCTCTCCTGGAACTCCTGGGATTATCCTCTCTACATGGTCTGTTCTATCCTTTTGCTAGCATTCAAATCGAAAAAAAGAAATTTATATTGAAAGGAAAATGCAAACCAAGAGTCAGTGGCATGTGGCAACCAAGTATTTCTGCTGCCACCAAGTCCCAGCCTTTTGAGTAGGCTCCACCTTCAGAGACATTGAAGAGGTCAGTGATGGGGTGTCTCCTTGTGGGCAGAGTATGTAGCAGCACTATAGGCCTTTCAGGCTACCGTGTTAGGCTGGATTTAGTCAAACAGTCAGAAGCTGCCATTTCTAGTTCTGAATTTTCAATTTCGATTTTAGTGACAGAGACAGTGACTTCTTCATTTCAAATGTCTCAGTCCTCAATAGCCAGCAAAACTCACCCCTCCACTATGGTGCTCCCTGTATCAGCCACACCCAAGGGCAGGCCATGACTGAAGCAGTCAGTTTGCTGGCTCACATCTGCTTAGGGGTACTTTCCAGTATCGAGGAAGTTTTATCTGTCTGTTCAAGTCTTGGGTGACCTGGTCACTGTGTGTGATAAAATTCCAAGCTTTGGTCCTTTATGCTCAAGGGACTTGTCATTTGAGACAACCAAACCATGAACATTTTGTTTTGGAAATATGAGAGTGATAAGGCAAGTGCACAGTTAGGAGAAGAGTATTATAAACTCAAGCATGTTTTGTCAACAATTAAAAAAAAAACCAACCTTGGGATGTCTGAATTCTGTTAAGAAACAAATGTGGTTAAAAAAAAAAAAGCCCATTACAAGATGGTACAGTTCACAGAAATAATGTGTGGCTCCATTCTTGTTTTTAACAGGGAGGATGTTTCAGAATCCCAGGAAAAATATACTCATGAAAATAGTCTCTCCAGCTATAACAAATAAGGCCTTTTATTATGTAGTGGTGGCTCTTAACTTCTCTTTGCTCACAGACTCCATTGAAAATCTAGTAAAAGCTATGGCTCCTTGAAGATACTGGCGTGCACCTATACCTGTATGTATGGGAGTTTACAGACTGTCTAAATGTGTCATGGACCCTAAGTTAGGTTCTCCACTTTATAGGAATTAAATTTTTTTTCATGAATATGTAACAATAATGTATAGTAAATGATCTTGGCCCGGATAACTAAGCTATGCCGGCATTATGGTGAATCTTTGTCAGATATTAAGTGAATTACTTAGCACTTCAAAGGACCGAGAGCCTGAGTCAGGCTTCAAATTCACAGTTTCTACTCCTGGACCCCTGATGATGGATGCTCTAAATTACAGTCATAAGCTGAACCCTCTGTCATGTCTCGCTCACGGAGCCTCTCCATTTTTCTTCTGGCTGGTTTAGTCATCCATCTGTTTTTATTACAAAAATCATGGTACTTTCACTGCACCTGCAGATTTCAAAATGGAGTAGTAGAAGGAGGAAAAAAAAAAAAAACCCAGTGATTTCAGACAGAAATAGAAAGTAAAAGGTTTAGTCATAAGCAATGATAATGAAAGAAAAAATATGCATAGTTGCTACTGTGCGCTTATGATAAAGACAGACCCTCTCACATAATCTCATTTTATCCATAAATCAATCCTACCGGGGAGATAGCATTCATCCACTTTTTAAATATGGGTACTCAGAGGCTCTAAGATGCTATGGCTAATGCATTGCACTAATATTTAAGTATATTTGAGTCACACTCTAAGTTTAGTATTTTTTTTCCTATGATATCATGCTTTTAAAAGTACTTAGTAAGAGAAAAAAAAAAAAAGAAAAAGAAAAGCAGTCTGTGGTTGCAAGTCATGCTTCCAGAACCTTGAAATTACCCATGTCTGAAAGCCCTCAAAGCTCCAAATGAAAATAAATCTATCCATGGAAGAAAAAAAATGACCTGTACCTCCTAGAATTCTCAGATGAATTTCAGCACTAAGGTCACATGGTCTTGGCTGAGCACGAAGCAACTGAAACCTTACCTAGCAGAACAGGTTTTCATCCAGGAGCATTCAGAATCATGCTGCCTTTTCTCTCAAAACATGGCTAAGTGAACCAGAAACAATCAATGATATCAGAGAGTAACGACAAAACTTCACATGCTCTCTCCATTCACACACAGACACCAAAGTAGCCTTCACCTGTATTCCCTTCCAGATCAAAAGTAAAAGCTTTTCTGTCATGTCAAGAATATCAGCTTGTTTTGGGCTATAAAGGGGTCATGTGTTATTGGTTATATTTTTTTTAAAAAATTGACATATAACCTTGAGTTAATTTCAGGTGTACAATCTAATAGTTTGATATTAATAGACACAAAGAAATAATCACCACAATAATTCTAGTTACTGTCTGTTAAGAGCTGTGAGACACACCAGGTAACACAGTAAATTTGTGGTGTCTAGACTGATAGCCTCCCCTACACCCCCAGCACAGTCTGGTTTAATGACTATGGCATCAATCCCTTTAATTCGTTTCTTTTTTTATTTTAAAGATTTTATTTATTTATGCATACAAGAACTTGGGTGTAGGCCAGAGGTGCAGGGGCTCAGAGATTCACCAGAGACAGAGTGGGGAGCAGAACAGGCAGACTGACTGAAACACACTGCTGAGGCGAGCAACAGGTGAGGCAGGAGAGGTCTGCTGTGCCTTGTGGTTCAGCTCCCTGGCTGAGGATTTAACTCATGCTGCAGTGGCTGGCAATAGTTTGATAGTGCTGAGACTTTAACTTCTGCACCACCTGGGAGGCCCCCTTTTAATTTCTTTCTTGAAAACAAAGCCATCTTACACTTTTGAGGCCAATGTCTTATAAGGGTCATTTCTCTTCAATCTTCTTTGATGGCTTTCCCTTTCTACATCTTTCATTTCTCTAACTCTTTGGTAAGGTAACTGAGAGGAAGTAAGCTTCTGGTGTGGGGCCTGAGTGTTCAGAGAGCCCTGACATATTGGACTCCCCCCAGGGATTACTGGCATAAAGTAATTGCGTATTCAGATGAGAAAGCCTTTAATGTCTACCCAGATATTTTACAAAGTCAAGTTTAGAACTGACCCTGGTTTCTCCCTCGGTAGCTACCTCTTGCAACCCATCTGAAAACTTCTGGAAAACGCTTATTGACTATGCATTATATGCTGGGCATGATTCCTGACATAGAAATACAGAAATAAGTATGATAGAGTTTTTGCCTTTGAAGAGTACTACTGAGTTGGGAAGAGAGATTCATAAATACGAAATGTTGATAGAGCATGTTAGCAGACACATAGGCACAGCAGTTAGATCTACGAGAGCACAGAGGAAAGGTACCCACCCCAATCTGAGGACTTAGGGAACTGTTCGATCTAAAATGCATATGAGCCTCAAGGTGAGTTAAGAGTTAGTCTGGTGGGAACAAAAAGTCGGATGAGCATTCTAGACCAAGGAAACCAACAAACATAGGTACAGAAGGATGAAATCGAAGACGTGCACAGGTAACTAAAATCAATTTGATGTTTTTTACTAACACTAAGTCAGAAGAGTGACAGGAGATGGGAATGAAAAGGTTTCTAAGATTTAGATGGGGGGGTCTTTAGGTCATACTAAGTGATTTGTACTTCACTCTCTAGGTTATCAGGAAGCAAATGTAGGATTTTAGGAAAGTATTTACATAGTCAGATTTGGATGCAGTGTGGAAGATGGACCGAGGAGACTGATCTCAAAGAGAGACCAGTTTAGAGATGATTACAAGAAATTTAGTCACGAGATATGAGGGGGCTCTGAAATTGTGTGGTTTCATAGAAACGAAGACAAAAAGAATGGATTAAAGAATTGAGATAGAGTGGAAAAAACAATGAATGACTGGATATAGTGAATGACTGAATTTTGAGGGGGTGGGAAGAACCCACGCTGACTCACAGATAAAAGTAAAGGGCTAACAACTGACCAGGGAACACTCAGCTGTCTCATGTTATACAAACAATCAGCGAGTTTTGGTTGCTCCACTGTAACAATTCACATTGTACAGTGTCGTGATGGTGTATGAATCAGATATTTATCACCTCACATATGTTGATCCTCCAATTGTCCTTTAAGAAAAACATTTTGTCACAGATAAAGAAATGAGTTCAGCTGACAGTTAAATGGTTTGGTGAAGCTCACATAACAAAGCAGAAGTAGAGTGACATCTCAGGCTCAGATTTACATGAAAATATAGAAATTGATCTTTCTTTTTAAATTATATTGTGTACAATTATCCCTCTTTGCTTCTTCAACCATTTTGGTCATTTCATATTGCTCAACTTAGCACTATCCTGTGTTCTTCAGTGGAGGAAGCTGGTCTGAGAGCTCTGTGCCAGAGATGCAGCCTTCTTCTTCATTCATCACATCAAGGTCTTTCTGTTTCTGTATTCTAGTGGTTTTCTTATACAGGCCATTTTGCTATGTTAAAAGAAGAAATTCAGAACTCTGATAATAAGCTCAGGAGTAAACTTTATAGTCTTACTAACTTTCATATATAGAGAAATGGACTCCTTGAGGCCTCCCTAGTGGCCTAGGGGTTAAGTCTCAGCTCTATCTTTGCAACAGCCTGAGTTTGATCGCAGGCCAGGGAGCTTCCCACATGGTGCAGCAGACGTCTCCTGTCTCACTCACTGCTCCCCTGAGCAGTGTATTTCAGTAGATCTGCCTTGTCTGCTCCCTATTCTGACTCTGGAAAATCCTCTTACTTCCTCTCTCTGTACCTCTGGCCTACACTCCAGTTCTTCACACACACACACACACACACACACACAGAGAGAGAGAGAGAGAGAGAGAGAGAGAGAGAGAGAGAGAGAGAGAGAGAGAGAGAAGTGGCTCCTTGTCTTCCTTCCCCATCTCAGACACCTCATCATGCTGAGTTTACCTTAGAGTTTTCTAGGGCCTGGTTCTAGCTGTCTCCCCAGGTTCCTTTGAGGGTCAAATAAGAGTGTATGTGACAGAGTCATGAACTAGAAAGTGTTGCCCAACACTTAGTGGACAGTGTTGTGATTCTCTGTCTTGTAATGGAATAAAAGGGAGGAGGAGAAAATACCTGAAGTCAATATCCTTCAGAGTCCTTTTGCATTCTTTGTTTATCCCACATCAGCACATTCCAAAGTTAATCTGAGGTCCAAGCAGCTCAGTGTTAATTACATCTAGCTATAGAAAATTTAAAAAACATTCCGTAGCCACCTTTCTTATTATGATGTTCTGGTAGAACTGGGAAGTAATTGTTTAAATCCAGCTGTATTAGAGATGATAATCTTAACGCTTTTTAATTTTTCTCTTTTTCTTCTTCATTTTTCTTGTATTTTTATAACTTAGCACAACTATTTTGTCTAAAACATCAGGTTTTCCTATTCTGAAAATTCATGTCGAGTTTCTGCAAAAGAGTCTCAATGTGTTTTCCTGATTCTGGTACACTGTGGATTGTGTGACAGATTATTTTTATTCATTTGCACGCACAGCTTTACACTTCAGATGCTTTATCAGAAACCACACAAGTGCATATTCTAACTGCAGTCCTTTAGTTTCAATTTTTAAAATCTTATTATATCTTAAACCATGGAGAAAGTCTTAGTTGCTCATTTTAAAAATGGTACTTTAACTCCTCTGGGCCACTAAGCAGAGATATTCTCTAATTCACTCATCCAGTGAAAAGTATGGGATTTGCTATATAAATCTTACACAGGATGTGATTTTTATAAAAATCCTATTAGATAGCCTATAGCAGTAAATAAAACTCTTTACTTGAGAAGCACCACGAAAGAACTGAAATAATGTTTTTTCATAAATGTGTTGAGACCCAGGAATTCATACGCTAGAGAGCATCCCAGGTGACGCCGGAGCAGTGTGACCAGGCTCGGTAGCCAGGAAGCTCAGGTCACAGAGCAAAATCTAGAGGCTCTCAAAAGCTCTCATAATTTTCTTTTTACCACCCTAGCTTTGACCCCTGTGGGTCTATTTGGACATTCAAATCCCTGTCGTAGAAAATCTCTGTGGTCTGATAGGCTGAGTTTCTGGCTTTTCCACACCACTGATTCTCAGCTCAATTAAATCTCTTCTATATTATCTGAAACCAGGAGCACCTTGGCCTGTCCATAAAAGAAATAGTGAGATCCGCTTGGCCCACTACATCAGCAAGGTGGGCTTTAGAGAGAAAGGGATCCATACAAGAATTAGAAACCTTGTTTTATTACTCTGAGTACTATAAGGAAAGGCTTTCTACACATTAGAATAGAAATTGGACCAGATCAGTATTTCTCGAATTTCAGGCAATCACTCATTAGTGGGCCAAGAAACCAATTTACTGGGTTTAGACAAGCTTTTAAAAAATGAAGTAGAAAATAGAATGCCTCTCACACAGGAAGAACAGGGTGTTCACTTTTTTGGTAAAATACATTTAAATTTGCATATAAATGCATGTGTTTATGTCTGGGTCCAATGCAACATTTTTTTTTTATTACTGTGGGTTTAGGATAAACATTTTTTTAAAGCCCTGGAGTATATTATTTAGCCTCCTCCCAATGATAGATTTTAGAATTAAATTTTCACTAATATACACAGGATTAAAAAAAACTGACAAAATGGTGGAAAGATAAATCTGTGTGAGTTTTATGAGCAATGTATGAAAATAACTTTTAGTGGAATTTTTTTTACTTCTGTTGAGCAGGACCAACATTTGTGTTCTTGAAAGACAAGCACTCCATGTTGAGGAGACTTTTTCACTGGCAGGGAGCACTAACTCATCACAGATTGTCAACAATAAGAGTCTAAATGGATATGCTTTACCCAGCAAATAGTGTTTGCTGTACACTGTCTCAGAGGGCTAGGAACTGTGGGAGAGCTCTACATAGTTATATTACTGAAGTAATTCCTGCTTCAAAAGGAAAAGAAGGAAGAAAGGATGAAGGGAAGGAGGGAGGGAGAGAGGATGGATGGACATTAAGGAAATATCAGTGGTATCAACACTGGTATTACTGAAATAATTTTTTGAGAACACATCCTGTTGCCTGGACTTGGGAAGGCAAAGAGAGATACAGGAAGATCTTAACACCTGTTTCATTATACTGTATTTAGAGGTGTCCCTCCAGCATCTCCCCCATAATCCAGGTTTGTCATGGTGGTGGTGATAAATGTAGAAGTAAGTGAGAGAAGAACTGGGGAGGTCTCATAGCAAGCAGTGGGAACACATAGAAAAGACACGGTGGTGAGATGTGCAAAGTATGAGTAGGAGCCTAAAAGCAATTCAGATCATCTGGAAGGTTAAAATAACATGTCTGAAATAGCTGACCAAGGTCATGACCATTTTTTGTCCCCTGTTAAGGAGTTTGCACTTAATTCTGGAGACAATGAGAAGTCACTGAAGGGCTGTAAACAGGGATTGGTATCATTAATGATGCTTGATGGTGACCATGTAGAGGAAAGAATTGAGAGAAGCAAGACTAGAGGCTTAAAGACCAAATGGAAGGGACTTTACAGTGATCCAAGAGAGAGATGGTGATGCCAGTAACAGTCAGAGAGAAGGAATAAAATCAAAAAGGGAAATTAAGAGCTAAAATTAGCAGGACTTTATCATTGAATGCAGGCAGAGGATGGCTTTAATAGAGTTCTATTTTAAGGAGCTAGAATAAATACTAGTGCCATGTTTTGTGCTGGTAATAAGTGGAAATAAGTGAGTTTTAAGTGGAAATTGAGTTCTTAAACTTACCAACTCTGGGATGTAAGAGGAATATGCAAACAAATATCCAGCTGACACTTGGCTATATCACTCAGAATTTCAGTGATAAAAATGTCAGAATATGAGCAGTACCTCATCTATCATGGTAGATGAGAGTTAATCTTAACTGAGTACCTATTAATCTTTACAAAACCGAGTGAGATTGGCCATAGAACCCCTATTTAAGAAGTGAAAATTGAGACCCAGAATCACTAACTTGCTCATGGTCCCACAGAAAGTACCAGAGAACTCCAATCTAAGTCTAACTTCTAACCATAAACTCATTCCACTGTGCTATGCTGCCCCTTGAGAAGAGAATCAGGGAGAGAGTTGAATCCTGGGGGATATTGATACTTCGAAGTTAGAGGAGCAAGTGCTATTTGCTCCTATAAAGGAGCATGCTGGAAAGAAAGAAAATACTTTTTTTGTTTCTTTTGATTATGAAAATACATCTAATGCTTACTTGTGCATCTCAAAAGACAGTAATTTTGATCTGTGCATGATAGTTTTGAACAACAGTAGAACTCATTTTTCAAACATTATCTTTTACAGAATCTGGAAACGTAAGAAACAAAAACAGGATTTTAGTAGTTAACCTATTTTATAAGTTCACATTGATAGTAGGTTTTATTTATTTATAAAACTTTATTTAATCCTATTGAATGGATAAGGATTTGCTCCCTAATGGGCAGACTGGTTTTCCAGATCTGCAAATTTGATCCTGCCATGCCCCTACCTAAAATCCTAATCCTAATCCCAATTCTTTTCTTCATAAATCCCTATCCTTCTCCTTGGTCTACAAGATCATTCATCATGACAACTTCATCTCCTCAGTTTTTTTTTTTTTTTCCTCCAGCTGCCTGTCTGAGCCGCCCCACTGCCCAGTAACACGCAACTACTTGCTTCTCTAGAGAGAGACCATTTCAGCCTCTGGTTTCTGACCACATTCAACATGTTCTCCCAGCAAAGCTCCTATTGGAGCTTCAGCATAAAATGTAGTCATCGCCTTTGTAAAGGTCACCTTGATAGTGCAGTTTAGCTAGAATTGGTTGCTCTTTCCTGTTGCTCCCTTCAGGACCTGTGAAGGCCTTATTTCTCCACTCTCTCATGAGTATGTCTTTTTGTTTTCATGATTTCCATTTATAAGAGGGTGATCTCTATGTTTACTTCCCCTTTGGATGCCTCTTCCTAGAAGAAAGATTGGCAAATAATAAATAATGTGTGCTTGATAAATATTTGAACAAATGAAAGCAATTCAAATAAAAGAATGAGGAAATCTTAGATACAAAGTTTTTGTCTAGAAGTGAGTCATAATCACACAGCTTTGTCTTTAAAAAAAATTAAATGTCTATAAGCTTACTGAAGTGAGCCAAAAGGCACAAAGGCTGACTGTTTAACATGCTGTTCATAAGGCTGCAAGTTAAATACCACCAAACAAAAGTAAAGCAAAAACTCACTGGTGCTGGGGAAGCTGTGTTTTAAAGCACTCATCACAATCATGGCCAATGTATCAAATGGTGTAAAGGTTAGCACGCATTGGACCTAGAGTTTTAATATCGTCTGCCCTTCTGGGATAAAAAGATGGTATCTGAGATGGCTTCTGTGAGGACTGAAGGGAAAATCCAGACTCTCTTCAGTGTTAAATTGGAGCTTACCAGGTTGAAAATGGATCTCAAGTGTCCAATTCCCTGAAAGACAGGATCAGCTATTTAGCTACAGGAAACCCGAGGAGAGGGTGATGTACTGTCAAGGACCTGAGGATCTCCTTGGTTACAGGAGTCAAAAGTTGTTTTAATATTGTTTTAGGATTGATTCAAACTGCGCATAAATATTCCTGTAGTAAAATAAGATATATAGACTGGAAATCTGCCTCTTTATATTGTAAACTCATACCTGGAAAGAAGACAAATGAAAACTTGGAGAAAAAGCATTGCTTTGTCACAGATATCCTGGGAAGGGATTTAAGAACACCAGGATTTTTTTTCAGTTCTGCCTCTGATTTGCTGTGAATTTTAGGCAAGTCACTTAATCCTTGCAGCCCCAGTCTCCAAACAGTGGTTGAGACTTGAATGAGATAACATGGATGAAGTATGTTCCCCAATACTTTCATAAAATAGAATCTAACAGCTCCATTTGTTAAGTAGTTAGGTACAAATAACTTGATGAGTATTTTTATCCATAACAATGCAGTAGTAATCATATGAAAAAATTATACCAATAAATTAAAAGAAAACAACCAACAATTTTATCCAATACTCATTTGTAAATAACCACAATTGCTTAATAATTGTGTGTGTGTGTGTGTGTGTGTGTGTGTGTGTGTGCCTGTGTGTGCTTTTTGAGCCCAACACAGAACACTGTATCTCATTTCTGGTTTATTTTCTAGCTATACTTGATTTTCCTCACAATAACTATCTAAACCCAGCATTGCAAAGATAGGAAGTCACCTAAAGGAACATAGTGTGGTTTAAGATTGCAAGTATGGGCCTCCCTGGCAGTGCAGGGTTGCAGCACTATCAAGATATCACTAGCTACTGAAGCACAAGTTCCATCCCCAGCCAGGGAGCTAACCCACATGGCGCAGCAGACCTCTCTTGTCTCACCCGCTGCTCCCCTCAGCAGTGTATTTTAGTAGATCTGCTCCCCACTCTGTCTCTGGTAAATCCTCTCGCCCCCCACACCTCTAGCTTACAAACCAGTTCTTGTTTGCATGATAAATAAAACTAAAAAAAAACCTGCAAGTATGAAGGACCTATGCTTATTCAGTGTCTCACAGATATTATTGGTTCCCTTGAAAATTTCAAGAATCCTAAGTCACCCATGGTACCCTGTGGAGCCTTAGTACACAGTTTGGAAACCATGATCCTAGCACATAATAGTACTTCATAAGAGATCTGAATTTGATGAATTATCTGTTTTGGGTAAAAATTGTATGATCTGTTAGTTTTTATTGCTTTTCTTCCACTTATCTGGATAGAAGTCCATGTAAAGAAAAAAAATTAAAATCATCTGTTTTTATCTTTCTTCTGGATTAAAAGCAACCTTTATCAGCAAAACAAATCACGGGTGTTAGCATCTATATACCAACACTCCTTGATAATGAAGTTTGCCTGTATGTATTATTTATTGCAAAAAAGGTGCACATATGTTTAAAAATAAGCACATGCCTAAGAGAACTTACTTTCCCTATGCTGGCCAGTTGTGATCTTTCTCTGCTTGAACTATTAAGGAATTAAAATCTGTTCACAATTTACTAGCTGCATATGGTACTACTTTTAAAGGAATGTTGTATTTAAATGCAAAAGCATTTATTTTGGAAAATTTTATTTATAAAAGATAAAACCATTTGTACAATCATGTGAATCACACTTAAATGAAGTAAAGCTGGGGGAGGAAACAAAATGTTAATGCATAAAATTCTTTTTATTTGGCATAGACAGATGATAGAGTATACTACAGAAATCCCATATTCTGGGAGGAAAATTAGCACATGAATACTGACTTGGGGCTCCATCTTGTGTAAAGGGCAATTCACTGTTAATGGTTATATGAGGTGCTGTGTTAAGAAGGATTCTGAGGGAAAATTCAGGATCTTCAAAAAATCAAGTGCTGTGATCTACCAGTGATGTCTGTTCAGACGCAGGACTGGAGACCAGCAGCCTACATGTTGCATGTTTGCCAATTCCATCCCCAGAACACTCCCCTTCTATTTTTAAGGGGCGGGGGGAAGCCAGATCTCATTTTTTGCTTACTCATTGTATGTTTCATATTAAAAACAGAAGATAAAGCAAGTAAAGATAAACCAACTCCTTCAAATTTTAAATTTCTCAGACTGATAGAAATTTGGATCAAAAGTTTTCTGCTATAAAACAGATGATTCAGGTCAGAAGAGGTAATAAATACATTTTCCTATCAATCCCCAAAGTAGAAACACTAAGAAAATTATCACATCAGGTTTGAAAACACCTGTTTCATTTTCTCCTACTTTTCTGAAAATATAGTTCCCTTTATTTGATACTTACTTGCTGTAAGATATAGTTGCAATTCTCAAAATGCTCATTGCAGATCTATGTAAAATCTTTTGAGATAGGGCCTCCCTGGTGGTGCAACAGGTTAGTGCAGAGCTGTGGAGCTGTAGGTTGCTGAGGCGCGAGTTCGATGTGCAGCTGGGGAGAATCCCATGTGGCACAGCAGACTTCTCCTGCCTCACCTGCTGCTCCCCTCAGCAGTGTAGTTCGGTCAGTCTGCCTGTTCTGCTCCCCACTCTGTCTCTGGTGAACCCTCCCACCGCCCCACACCTCTGGCCTGCACCCCAGCTTGTATGCAAAAATAAAATAAATCTTTAAAAAAAAATCTTTTGAGATAATTGTAGATTCACATACAGTTATAAGAAATAATAAAGAGAACCCTTATGTTTCCTTCTGAGTAATGGAAACAGCACACAGTGATGAGGTATAATGTGGTTTAAGCTAAAAGTAGGGACAGGTGACTTTATTGTGATCTACTCCCAGGATGGCAAGCACATTTCACTTCCAGCAAAAATTATGAGCTACTGGTAGTGGCTGCCTGGAGGACAGTGATGAAAACTCAGAGGATGAGTCCAGAAACAGAACCTCATTGGTTCCTGATGTCTCCCCCAGGTAATGGTGGAGACATTGCCACATCGGTGCCAGCTGCCATCCCCAGTGGTGTTAGAGCTAAAGAAAACCCATATTAACTGATGGGAAAACCCATATTAACTACTAGCATGAAGTATATAAAACAACATTTAGAAAAAAACAAACCTGATAAATGTGTCTATAGCATTGTTTAGATAAGGAGCTCCCAGAAGCAGGGTGCCACTGGCAAATTTATCCCTATGGTGGAAAAGGCTGGTCCAAGCCAGAATAATCTCGATTCATTTTCATTCTGACTTTATGCATATCCATGAAATAACTCATGCTGAGAGAGAAAGCACTGACCAAAGAAACTCAAAGCTTTCCCTTCCTCTAATATTCTAGTGTACAGTGACAAGCAGGATGCTTGTGCACTTTATCTACACCTCTCATTAATTCTCACACAATTATGGGAAGCTGAGTCTTCCTATTATCCTGATTTACAGATGAGGACTGGGACTTAGAGAAGTTTGTAAACTCAGCCAAACTACGAAAAGGGTAACTTTTGTTGCCTTTCGCCACTGTCTTTCTTTCCCCTTGACCTTTTCTTTCTCATTGTAAGTTAGTAACTGGAATTATACATAATATATGACTTTTTGGTGAATCTGGGAGGGTAATAATTCCCATATTCCCAGAGCATATTTACCTCTTAGCCCAGATTTCCATGATCAAGAACCAGACCTGAGAAATGGAGACTTGTCAGTTTTTTGAAGCCATTTTGCTTAGTACGGAAACAGCCTCCCCAAGCCACACCCTTCTTCCTCACACTAACAAATCACAACTCAGATCTCATCCCAACAAATGATAGAATAACTGAAAAAAATTGTGTTTTAAAAAAATTTTTAGCACTTATAGGATGAGAAATTATGTTTATGTAAAAATAACAGATCTAATAGATTGAGGTAAATTTCCCAGTGACACCGACAAAGGAGTACAAAGAAATATTTTTGAGAACTAAATGTGTTGAGTTTAATGGGCACAGCCTTTACATTTAAGCAAAATAAAAAGCTTCTATTTTTTTCTTTCACATATGTTGTTTATCCCATTAGATCATCCTACAAATACTCTTCATTCTCACTTCTAGATTTGTTAGATATGGAAGTATTTTTAAATTTCTAAATTTATACTCACATTGCACTTTATAGCTTTAAGTGGTGAAGAAGAAAAACACATTCCTGGTATTAGGCAACCATGTGTAAGATTTAATTTCCCTTCTCATAGTGTTATTCTTTAGAAACTTGCAAAGCTTATCAGAATAAGTTTTCTACTTTTTAAATTACCAATGTTATTAGATAAATAGCCTTTAAAATATATTGGTATCTTTTAATCTTATTTAGAAAAAGAGGAAACCAAAGAAATTTTTAAAAGTGTGTGCCAAATTACAGCAAATAAGTGTATAAGGAAATCTCCACAGAAAGGGGAGGCTCCAGGTTCCCTGCCCCACCCTGAAGAAGGGGGAAGCTGGGCAGGGAGATGAAGCTAAAAAAGGACTGGAAAGAAGATGAGGAGGAGACACATGGAACAGAGAGAAACGTGACGAAGCCACGCTTCTTCTCAGCCTTGGGTTTGTGCCAGGGACTTAGGGGATATGGAAGGAGATACTTGGAAGAGAGAGAGATGCGGGTGAGCAACCTGGTGGGAGGCTGGCAGTGGCTGCCTGTATCTTGGCTTGGATTTTGATTTTGCTCTTTTCCTTCTAGACTCTCCTAGTCTCTTCTGAACCTTTCCTATGGGTCTCCACCAGAAGGTGCCTTAGACTTGCAGCAAGTTCGAGGGCCTCAGAGGACCAGCCTTGGGCCAACCCTGTGTGGCTGGGCATTTATTCGTGAGGGGATGGGTAACACCCAAACTTTGGGTATTTCATGTGGAATCTATTTTAACTACATTCTTTCCCTTTTCTTCTTTCTATTGCACTTTCTATTGCACACTAATCGTCTTAAAGTTCTTTATCACTGAAGGTCTTACACACAAAGAATATGTTTGGTCTTCATGTAGCGGATGGCAGAACCCACTTAGAGCAGGCAGGTTTGGGGGCCCTGGGGTGCCCCTCACCCTGCCTGCTAACATGAAGAGCAGAACTGGATCTCTGCTGGTCTGTTTTTGACTTCACATGAAATTCACTGTGCCTTCTAGCAAACACCAGTATTCCATTTCCTAGTCAGAGGACAATCTTCCAGGGGAGCCACATGCTGACTGCCCTCTGCAATAGTTAGTGCCACGAGCTCATTGATCCACCAACCCATGTGAAAAGGGAACAGAATATGGAACTAGAGAAACTCTCATTTATTGCTGGTGGGAGTGCAAAAGGGAACAGTCACTTTGGAAGACAGTTTAATAGTCCCTTTCAAAATCAAACATACTTTTACTATATTTGATCCAGAAATTGTGTTCCTTAGTATTTATCCAAAGGAACTGAAAATCTGTCTTTGTAAAAACCTGTGTATAGATGTTTACAGCCACTTTATTATAATTTCCAAAACATGGAAGCAAACAAGATGTTTTAGTAAATAAAAAGATAAATAAACTGTGGTACATTTAGACAGTGAAATATTATTCAGTTCTAAAAATAAATGAATAATTAAGCTATGGAAAAATGTGAAGGAAACTTAAATGTATATTATTAAGTAAAAGAAGCCAAAAATGAAAGGGTTACATTCTGTATGATTCCGACTAAATGACATTCTGAAAAGGTAAAACTATAGAAATAGTAATCCCTTGTAGTTATCAGGATTTAGCGGAGAGGAGGATAACCAGGTAAAATACAGAGGAATTTTAGGACAGTGAAACTACACTGTGTGATATTATAATGTCAAGATACATTTGTCCAAACCTATAGACTGTACATTAAGGGTGAACCATACTATAAACCACAGACTTTGGATGATAATGATGTGTCAATGTAGGTTTATCAGTTGTAAACATTGTAAAAATCGTACCACTCTGGTGGGGGTTGTTGATAGCAAGGGAAGCAGGAGGGATATGGAATTCTCTGTTTTTTCCACTCAGTTTTGCATGAACCTATAACTTCTCTAAAAAATCAAATCCATTAAAAGGAAAAATCAAATAGAACTGGCAAAAGAGGGATTTTATCAAAACAGAATCAAGGAGAATTTGTATCCATCACCTAGACATCTATGGTCATTCTCATGGGTTTATGTTGAACCTAAGAATTATATTCTTGGGCCTCCCTGGTGGCGCAGTGGAGCTGTGGAGCTGTGGAGCTGTCTGCGGCTGCGACGCAAGTTCAATGCCTGGCCAGGGAGATTCCCACATGGTGCAGCAGACCTCTCCTGCCTCGCCCGCTGCTCCCGTCAGCAGTGTATTTCAGTCAATCTGTCTGTTCTGCTCCCCACTCTGTCTCTGGTGAACCCTCTCACCGCCCCACACCTCTGGCCTGCACCCCAGCTTGTATGCAAACATAAGTAAATCTTTAAAAAAAATTATATTCTTGGCCTATGTAAGGTATAATTGTCTGAAAAAATCATATTGTTTAGCAAAGGGTCAAGATTTCTTGTCAGCAGGAATCTGGCATTGTTGGGTAAATGGTTTAATAAGATGCTTCAGATCATTGGGACAGAATGTGAAGAAAGGCTTTGGGAAATAGAGAAGCCCCAGAGTACTCCTGAAGTACAGCAGTTAATGCTCAACTTCAGAGAAAAATCAGCGAGCAAAGAAGATTTCAAATTTATTATGGGTACCTAACATTCCATCACCACTAATACAACATTAATTTTAGATTACTCACTAATGCAGAGACATTGATGAAAGTGAATTGGATCTTTTTGTTGGGGTAGTTTGAAAAGGAGGGTAAGTAGGCCATTAATATCTGGGCTATATAAGTAGAATGTCTTCCTTATTTCAAAAATTCCGATATGTTGAGCATACACTTAAAACCAGTAATTCGGATGAAAATCATTTCCTAATATAGCCTCCAGTTTTACAGAGATTTACTATAGGATTCTGCTAATTAAACTAATAGCTGTTGGCAGATTTCAGTTATGCCTAAGAACACACAGGGTGGGGGAGGATAATATTTGTTTTTATTGTTGGGCAGATTAGTATTACCCAAAAAGGCCATCTATATATTTGCTTAGGGCACCAAAAACATGAAAAAAAATTTCAAGATTGACATTTCCCAAAGCAAGTATGGAAAATTTTGAAATTTGCTAGACTTTCTTATTATTTCAATGAATAACATCATATTTATTTTAGTTAGATGTGGTATGGAAGATGCCAAAATTTTTTAGTACCTAGTCTCTTGAGGTTTTAATATAATTCCTATCTCCAGTGAATTTTAAAGCTCAAGGGGAGGTAAAAAGACATAGAAAATAAAAAGATTATACAACATTCTATCATCAAGTATCAAACTATGTATCTTTGTCTACAAATGCAATAGAAATGTTATGAGACATTGGATAATAGTTTTGTAGAAGAGAAGAGACTTAAGCCAGGCTAAAAGGACTGGGTTGGACTTTGATATTCAGAAAGAGATATGGAAATTTTATAGCCATGAAGAGTTTATACAGTCATCTATTTCCATGTGTAGAGGAGCAAAAATCTGTGACCCTAAAATGTCTTTTTTCCATGGGTTATTTCATGAGGATTCTGAAGTCTAAGTGGAGATTGCTTTTGATGTTTGTATGTAAAACTCTCTGTAAGTGCTTCTTCAGGAAGCCCTGATGACCTTATCTTTTTCAAAACTTTGGGACAGAATGTGAAGAAAGGCTGTGGGGCAGAGAAAACCAGGAGAGAGCAGAAAAGCAAGAAGAGGGTACTAGAGAGATTTACATATAAACATCAAAAACAACCTCCACTCAGGAGTCCTCCCATGAAAAGGTAGAACTTGAATCTGCATATCTTTGTCTACTGTGCTTTCCTGGTAACCTGTAACCTTCTCTAACTGACCTTCCATGCCCCCACCCTCCCAAGGTCTCTTGTTTTAGCTCAGCTATTTAGGGGGGTGTCTAAAGTCACATGGGTGGATGTTCAATCATGTTTTCTTTTCCACCCTGTCACATGACATCTGAAGTTGAATCCTTAAAAAGTCTTTACTTAAAGATGATGTTTTAGGAATATGTTGTTAAACACCCTCACTTGTTCAGGGCTTAGAGTCACTAGATATAAAGACAGAGTGTTTTCATGGGCATTGGGTTTTTGCCACAGATATTTTCTGGAAGCTAGTTGGTAGAGAGGCATAAATTCCCATCACATCACATCAAAGGCTCCTGGGAAAACCCATCTTTATGGAATTTATGGCGTAGCTAGGCCAACAGTTTAGATTTTCTTTGAAGACTCTTGACCTCCTAGTCTAACATTTGGATAATTTGTTTTGCTCTGTTTTAAGAAGAGTAACTGGGGTTTATCACAGAGGAGATTTTTGTGCCCAAGTAATTTAACATAACAATTCTAAAATAAGCTGATCTTAACCTCTTTAGCAAACATTAAATGATTTTTTAAAATTTCTTTTCAATCATGAGAAATCCCTGAACCCTTTACCTTCTCTTTATGCCCACTCCTATAAAAAATGTTACCATGGAGGTATTAGAAACCTAAGTGAAGAAAAATGATGCCATATTATTTAGATGCTAGACAGAATATAAAACATGACTTCATAGTGATTAAAGCAGGTTTGTGTTTTACTGCTGGGAAAAAAATTAAGCTGGGAAAAAATTAAGAAGGTAAGAATTTTGCTTTGTTTCTTGTGTTAAGTAAAAGGATTTTTTCTTTTCTTACACCAATCTACCAAAATTCACACTTTTAAGTGCCAGAATCAAAGCTACAGTATATTATTATTTTTAAGAATTAAAAGAAATTTTAATAATAGCAAAATTTTGAATACCTCTAAGAAAAATTGAGAATCTATTGCTAGTAGTCTGCAAACTAACACAAATTAAATATCAACACAAAAGGGAAGGACGAAAAGAGAATGAGAATGGGATTATAAAGGTTAACTGATCTGTAAGCTGCACTTAGAATGTTCTAGAACACGGAACTACAGTGAAGTGGAAATCACTGGATGATTATTAAACTCTATATAGAAGAAATAAACAAATGAACTAAATAAAACAAAAAAATCTTTAATTTTTATTTCTTTTGCTATAAATAAAAATTACCAAATACTATTAGATTGACTATAACTCTGCTTTGGAACACCTGACCTCAGATATTGACAAAGCCTGTACTTCATGGAACATCAAAGCATTGTTCCTCTACTTCCTCTTTAACAGTTCAATGAAGTGGGAAGGTGCGAACACTGATGGAGAGAGAGGGAAAGTACCTCCGAAGAGATCCTACAGTAGGTAAGAGGCAGTTCAAGGTATGAGCACTAGTCCCTGCATGTGACATTACTATTGCATTCGAGTGTTTCAAAGGACAAATGATGTGGCAGTGATTCCATTTTTTTTTATTAGTGATAATGAAAGATGATCTGTTAGCAATAATTTCCCTTATTTCATGGGGATCTAAGTGGAGCAGACAGGAATTAGCTGTGTAAACAAATGCAATAACATATAGCAAAGGAATATGCAGGAGACATCACTAATCTCTGAGAAACAAGATACAACTAAGAGTTTAAAACAAAATGCAGCTGAAACAAAATAAGGTTTCCTCTTTTGTTTGCCTAATGAAAAGGTTCATACATGCTTATATGTATTTAATTAGGAACTGAGGAATCTGGATTTTTATTTATTAAATTATTGTATTTACTTATTTATTAATATATTTATTTTTTTATTAAATAAAAATCAGGATTATCAATTCCTGCCAAGGTGAAACTCAGCCTTAAGCAAATAGTCCTCATAGTTAACAAACTTTAGAATGTACAAGCACAAACTAAGGAACACATTCAATGCAATAATTAGGGCCTACTACTAGAGATTCTGTAGAAGCGGGTTAATCAGAATGTATGATCAACACTTTAGGGGACTCTGATTCAAGTGGCTCAGGGACCATACTTTGAGAATATTTTGAGTGAATCCCAACATTCCTCCTACTTTCTAGAGCTGATGACTCATCCCTTTCACAAATTCATTTTCAGGTCTCACCGGAACTACTTAGACTTATTGGGCATATCAGTATATCTGCATATTTTGAAAAACCATATATTATTTGAGGTAATTACAGACATATCTGTCTCATCTTCTCCTTGATAAAAGTTTCTTAAACATGGATAAAAAGCCATGTAGGAATCATGTATTTATGAATCAACTGATGTCAAACATATCAGAGACTAAAAAATGTTTATAAATATGGGTCATCACTCTCTGATCCATATCATTTCACAAGTCTATGAATGTTGGGTTTGCTTTCAAGAACATGCACCTATTGGTTGACAGTCTTTTCCTTTCTAGCATAGTAGAACTGGTTGTTACTCTATTAAGTAAATGAAGAACTGAGAAATTAAGATTTAATCTTATTTACCTAACAATCTTATAGTATTCAAAATCGATCATCTTTTTAGCTTACTTTGCGCATTGATAACCCTGATTGCTTCCTGTGCCTTTGAATGGGAAGAGTTAACTGCTTTTCTATAGAGAGCAAAGTCATTTACAAAAAAAAAAAAATAATAAAAAAAAAAAATATATATATATATATATATATATATTGTAAAGTCTGTTTTACAGTTATTTAATCAAAAACATAGAGGTAAATGCCTCTCCCCAGATCTCCTAGAGAACAATGACTCTCATTTATATTTGTAGGCCTGGGACCTGACTCTTTTCATACAAAGTATCCTTGGGAGGGTTGCTGAACAGTAAAATTCTTCTGAGAAAAAATATTTCGGAGCAAAGCCACTTGTTTTCAAAGCCTACATTACACAATACATGATGTTTTATATTATATATTCCATTAATATTCTAGTCCTTTTATTCTTATGCAGAATTTATGAACATTTTTATAATCAAGATGAACTTTTCCCAAACTTCTGGATTACTCATAATCTCCTTTACCAATTCTATGGATTTGGCCAAGTGGAAGAAGTAGCAGCATAGACTGGCCTGGGGAGACATGGAATCCACTCTGCCATGCCTATGCACTAGAGAGGCCCTTCCCTTTCTGTGAGGTGAGAGATTCAGAATCTATCATTTTGGAGTTACAATTGTCTCCCCATTCTCTTTGTAAATGTCTCTAGATGCCAACGTAGTTGGTGACCTGGCCTCTTTTCTATTAAGATACCAGTTCATGTGCAATGCTGCAGCTCTTTAAGATACACAGTGGTCACCAGGTCCACATCATCTGTTACAATCACCCCCCACACAGAATGAGAGAGGGTGTCTCTTGCCAGCTCATATGGATCATCAGATGGCATGTGGGCAACTGATACTTTGTGAGACAAATTAGAGCACAATTACAAAAGGAGTAGCCAAATTATAATCTATTTCCTTGTTTTTAATTCATGTCCTGTGTCTTTCTTCACTGGCTGAAGTAAAATTTGATAAAAGGGAGTATTCTTTTTAAGGTGAAATGTTCACTACGTCAGGGCCAAACTTACATTGAAGTCGTATATTACAAAGACATCCATTATTCCACCTTCATCAGGGAACACAAAATAAAATTCCACGAATGGAGTTTTCTAGTAAAGAATGTATAGTAACTTGTCTTGGATTGAGCTGAGGATCTGTTAGGGCAGAGCACTTTAAACTTGAAAATGTATGGACTTTAACACATGAATTGTTTTTATAGAAATAGATATAAATCATAATATTTATTTATTCCTTGAGTCATGACTGGAAAGCCCTATAAGGAAATAACTTACTGACAGCTATTAGGTGGAGTTAAAAGTAATAAAAACTATTCTGTAATAATAGCACCAACAATAGCTAATATTGAATTTTTGCTATGTAAAAGACCCATCTTAAATATTTTAAGTATATATGTCATTAAGTCCTCTCATTAAAACAATGAAAAGTTATATTATTATCCCAGTTTATGTACAAAAAACAGAGGCTAAGACATTTTCTAATGTCTACAACTAAGTTCTAAGGTCATACAACTAATACCTGAAACTTAAAAACCCATATATATATATATATATATACTATTCTATACTATAGAATTAAAATGAATTCTGCTTTAAATGAATTAATTGACAATTTATATAGTTTGGATTTTATTGGTCAAAAGCAGTGAGGTTTCATCACATACTCTCATGTCTCACAATGTTTCAGTACAGTGAGGTCTTTGAGTTTTTGACTTAGGAGGACAGTTGTTTGATTAAACGTGGTACGTGAGAAACAGACAAGAGTTAGGAATGACTCAAAATTTTTGGTCAGAGTAACTGGAAGAACAGGTTGGCATCTAACAAGGTGAGGAGACAGAGAGAATGGTCAGTTGTATTTGGGTGAGGGTGTTGCCAAAAAAAAAAAAAAGCCTTTTTAGGAAGAAGTAACACTTGAACACAGTCCTGAATAGGTATTATAAAGTTAGGAAAAGTCATCCAAGAAGCATGAAAAAGGTTGATTCTTATTTCCATCAGAATGGGCACCATGAGCCATGGCAAGGGCAGATAAGAAAGTTAGAGTGCTGTGAGAACTATAAGCAGTTTATTAGGACTAGAAGAGATGGTACAAAAGTGGAGGTGAGCAGTGCCCAGGTAACCAAGAGCCTTTCCTGTGTGCAGCTGATACTACAGGCACCTTGCCACATGCACAGAATTTGAGAACCATGATCTAGATGCACAGCTTTTATTCTTCTTATAGGAAGCCTGTGTTCTTCCATATCTCATCTAGATGTCTAATTCTTTAAAGCTGCTCTTTTTCTATTCAATGGAATGTCTGTCTATGCTTATCACCTTACAAAACCTTACAAAAACTCCTAACATTGGGTATCCTCATGTCCACGATCTATGTCTACGGACCTACGCCTTACCGAGTGTCCTCCAAGATACCAACATAGCATTCTGAGCTGGTGAAAATGGTGGAAGTTGAGCACATGTAACCTTGAGAAATGGTATGTTGTCTAATGTCACGCAGGATGACAGGACAGTCAGATCCCTCTTTGCTGTAGCTTCTTAAGGATACCAGAGGATGTTGACTGGTTGGTGGTGGATGGGAGGTGGACATTTGGTGGTGGGTGTGGTGTGACAGATACAATTGCTGAGGTGAGTAAACATGAATATGATTTTAGGAACTCCCCAAATAAGCAGAAGTGAAACTATACTTTCTGGCACAATGAAAGAGAAAGGGAAAAAAAGTCCTACTTTCTTTTCTTCATTAGAGTTTCATACAGATAACCTGGAAAACACATGATGAGAGAAATGTCTCTGGGTCATCAGTGCCAGTTTGCTTGAATATGAACCCCCAAGTTCTCCCTGTTGGCTGTGCTACATGTTTGTTTCACCATGAACAATTTTTTTTGGACTAGTGAGTCCATCTGTTGAGTAAAAGCCACATGATATGCGATGTTTGAATCTGGGCTCAGTTGGCTTGGATTTCTAAGCAAGTCTGCTAATGCTTTTGTCTCAATCTCCTTAAAAAACAAAGGATAAACCTATACCCCTAAATCATATGCAGTGTCATAAACCAACATTAACTGAATAAAAAATAGTACAATTAAAAAGACAAAGATGACTCAGTAAAAAGAAAAAAGAATAGGATAAAAACAACTGCTTCACCTACCCCATAGAAAGGTTGGGGTAATGAAGAGCATGTTATCAAACAAAAGGTCACAATTGGGAAAACACCTTAAACATGTAAGGTATATATTTCATAATACAGTTAAAGTTCATGACTTATTTTTTCTTATGTCCAACCTTTCCTGAGCAACTTGTAAAATCTTAATGGACAGGATGTAATCTTTTTAGTCTAGGGGTTCCTATGTCAGTTATTTGATGGCCTCAGCTGGTAAACTTGTTGAAGAACCTTTTCCTAGTACTTGACCTAGCTCAGGTATACTGGCTCAGAATCTTCCAGAATGACTCAGGAACAGAAGCTCCTTGGGACTTAGTGATCTGCCAGATTGGGGAAAGATTGTTACACTATTTTGGATATCTTCCACCCCACAGTAACACCTAGTATCACTACATAGTAGGAACTTACACCTGATAATGGAGAAAGATTAAAGTATATATGTCTTCCTAAGAAAGTCTTAAGAGTCACACCAATTTATAAATGACCATGATAGTTTGGTTAGAATAAGTCTTAATAAGGGTCTTATTTCTAGAAACCAATCTTGAAGCTAAAATTGATCATTTGGTCTTGAATCCTGACTTCATATAGAAAGGGAAAGTGCAGAAAAAAGTAAGGAAAGGAAAATTTCAAAATGTAACCTAGGATTAAGCCTGTTGCCATTGTGTCCTTTCTCTTTCTTTCTCTCTGGCTATGTAACACACACACACACACACACACACACACACACACACACACATCACAGGAGTGGATGAGTATTACTTTTCTATATTGCTA
Organism: Scalopus aquaticus; assembly: GCA_004024925.1. NCBI lineage: Eukaryota > Metazoa > Chordata > Mammalia > Eulipotyphla > Talpidae > Scalopus > Scalopus aquaticus. Next base: position 202,980 of record PVIJ01000788.1, read on the forward strand.
AGAAAATTAGTACATCAGATTCAAATCATTAGTCATTTGAGCACTGACTATTTTCAAAGCCTCATTTTTTATAGAAAAACAAATCCTTGGAATCTTGCTTAGAGGAGAGAAATAAGAGAATATACCTGTTACTATAATACAAATGAATGAAAGTAACACCCACCAGTTAAAATAGCCCCATGACCTCTCTCCCCTGTGACCAGCCTCCCGTGTGGCCAGAAAGAATGGGACCAACATTTAATAAGCAGAAATGGAAGGAGAGTGGGTCCAGCGGCAGCTGGATCTTTGCCGGGGAAAAATTCTAACCTGCCAGGATATAGCAGAGCAGGCTGGTGGTTATTCTAGACAATCGAGGGTGTCCCAAACCACTGGCAGTTGCCCTTCTCAGAAAATCTTTCCCAATTCTGCTGAAGTTGCACGCAAAGCACCAGGCATGCCCCAGCTGATGAGGCAGCCCGAGCAGCCTGGAGAGGAGGTGGAGGGAAAATAAGACAATCACTCTCCTTGTCTCCTTTGTAATCACTGAAGAAAAACTCCCAGATCCTGAACTTCAGATGACGCATGGCTAATGTAAAGGCATCACATCACATTCAAGGGCAGTTTGGCAAAGGGCCACTGCCTATTCCTACCTACTCTGAGCGAAATACAAGAACAAAGGAGGAGGAGAAAAGACACAAAACCACAGTCTCAGAACATTTAGATGAATTTTTGGGGCAAAATTGGTGAACAAGAGGCTGGTCCAGGAGGTCTCAGGATGTGCATTAAAAGTTGGTGGTGTAATAAAAACAGCTGTCAATTCCTTATGGGCTTACCATGTGTATGGGGATCACTATCTCCAAATCTCACCATGACCCTATACTCTTTTTTTTTTTGTAATAATACTTTAAAAATTTTTTTTTATTTGTGTCTTTTACATTACTGTATATTCCCCGTAGGTTTCCCACCACCAATTCACCTGTGAACCGTCACCACAGTCCCCTGTGCTCCCCTCTCCCCCGTTTTGAGTCCCAGTCCTCCCCCCTCTCACTGATTGTTGCTCTTGTATTTGGTTCCCCTACATTCCTGTTATAAGTGAGATCATTCGATATTTTTCTTTTTCCTTTTGGCTTATTTCGCTGAGCATGATCCCTTCTAGTTCCATCCATGTTGTTGCGAATTGCATGTGTTTATCTTTTTTGAATGCTGAATAGTATTCCATTGTGTATATGTACCATGTCTTGATCCAGTCATCTATTTTTGGGCATCTGGTTGTTTCCATATCTTTGCTGTTGTAAATAGTGCTGCAATAAACATACGGGTGCATGTATCCTTTTGGATTAGCGTTTTTTTGTCCTTTGGGTAGATTCCCAAAAGTGGTATTGCTGGGTCATATGGTAGCTCCACATTTATTAATTTGAGGAAACATCATTACACTCTTAAATTCAATGTGTAGCGGAGGACACTGCAGCTTGCAAAAAGAAATGAACTTGCACAGATGCATAGAGGTTCTATGTAACTGAGTCAGACTGAACCATGTTTACTGACTAGAAAGCCTGTGTGCCTCCCCCCACATTATAATGGGGTTAGCCCTTAGGCTCAGCAGTGGGAGGCTACTAGGTGAATGATTTCAGTTCCCCTAACATCGAAAGGTTTTCTCATTCTTGCCCGTCTTCAGTGATTGCAAATTGATACATACCACATAACATCTCCTTTTCAAGAAGAAAAATGCTAATGCTAATACAGTATCTTCTTCCTTTTAACAATAACCTAAAGTATTATTGATCTTTATGGTTCTAAAAGGACCCAGGTCCAGGTCTCATCTCCATATTGTTACTGTAAATTCTTGGACCTCCTGTTGCCATATTGGCCCTCTTTTGATCACTGTACCTTCACTCCTAGAGCCCATATTCTTAGGAAGAAAAGTCCTTGAGGGGAAATCAGTTGCTTAACGCTCCATGTGTAAGATACAACACTGCTGTCAGAGGAAGCTCAGGTTTGTTTGGAGCACGAGTGACCGATAACAATGGCAAACTCTGTTTCTAGTTGTCTTTCAAGACACTCAGATGATGGGGCGGTATATCTATTTACATTTTATACACACAACATGTATGGTTTTTATATTGAAGTTCATCAGAATTTAACCCTGGATAGAAAATAAATCCTTTGATGTGATTCGACCACAAAGTACAAATGCCTCAAGAATGAATAATTCAGTTTTTACAGTGTTCAAAATGAAGAAATATTAAAAATCAGACTGGTCCACTGTTTCATTTTCTGTTGATGAAAACTGGGGCTCCATGGGTTGGGGTGACTTGCATGAGGACCCATATTGAGCCATGTACAGGATGCCAACACTTGGATGTGATACATTACACACTGACTACCTTGAAATGCATGCTACGGCTAGTTGCTTTCAATTTTGAGGCTTTTGAATGATTTTTAAGTAATCCATTTCTAAAATAACAGCAAGTAGAGAAAATTTGGAGGTATTTCTACAAGGATATGCCACTCCCAAATATATCACTTTGCTGATAGATTATTTTGAGCTGAATGCACTTTAGAAACAGCAGATGGAGGAAGGGGTCTCTCCCTCTCCCTTTTTGCAAAAAAGCAGGTTATTAAATTTCCCATGGGAAAGGTCCCCTTCTAGTACCAGGAAGAGAAGAACATCTATCACTGGAGTCTGGGAGTTGATACCAAAATAGTCTCGTATAAACAAAATTATAAAATAACCCTTAACTTCTATTTGTTTTCTCCATGTATTTCCTACTCACTGTCCCATAATTTTATGACCCTAGCCCAAGCTGCTTTGTCTTTCACATTCCCACAATTTGTTTTTCTTTGTGTAAAAAGGCATACAAACTTTTGAGACTCAGGGTTACTTAGAGTCTTTGTGTTCCTTCTAAAGACCATTGTGCACACAAATATTTTAAATAAACTTGTGTGTTTTCTCTTGTTAATCTGCCTTATGCCAGTTTAATTCTCAGGTCATCCAGAAAATCTAAAAGGATAGAAGGAAGAATGGAATTAGGGCCATAGGCTAGTCTTCCATCATTATCAGCATTATGGGAAATTCATACATGATCTAGACATAGTCCTCTTCCCACTCACTTCACAACACTCCCTGAATTCCTGGAAGATCCTTCACTGTTATCCCTGTGAACCTCATATAGATACCAGCCTTCTAAGCAGAAGGTCAAAGTTACACATCATGTGATCAGGACCGTGGAGATCATGCACTTCCAATGTTCTGTGAGTGGAACTCTATAAACTTGTGTCTCAAAATACATCTTCTTTAAAAGCTCTGTGACTCTGGAAGCACACATTTGCTCACATTTTAACAAAAGGTTAAGTCTATTTTAGATGGAAGGACATTTAAAAATAATCATCTAGCACCATGTCTTCGTGAAAGAAAATGATATTTTAAATCCACCCCCAAATCAGAAAGATATAATCTCCAAATAAATTTCTTGAGCAAGGATAGTCAGCAACCTTAAGTTTATTGTTTTAATTTTGATCATTATGGACTAACAACAATCCATTAAACATTCACTTGAAAGCCATAGCTATAAGCAATGGGTGTCAGCGTATGTTCTAAGAAGGGAAGTAACAAGAATAGATTTGTTAAAGAATGATATGTCTGATTATAAAGACAATGGATCAAAAAGTAAAGGGACAGATTGTGCTGCATCTAAAGCAAACCATAGTTTTTTTAAGGCTTTTTTTTTTTTTTAAGATTTTATTTATTTATACATACAGCTGGGGTACAGGCCAGAGGTGTGGAGTGATGAGAGGCTTCACCAGAGACAGAGCGGGGAGCAGAACAGGCAGCTCAGAAATACACTGCTGAGGGGAGCAGCGGGCGAGGCAGGAGAGGTCTGCCGCACCATGTGGGATTCTCCCTGGCTGGGCGTCGAACTCACATCGCTGCTGCCAACAGCTCCACAGCGCAGCGCTCAACCGCTGCGCCACCAGGGAGGCCCTGTGCTGCATCTAAAGCAAACCATAGTTTTCTCCTCTTAAATGATTAAAGCAACCTAATTGGTCTTATAGAAGTATTACCTGTGCCTAATTAAAGACTGAGGATTATACACACACACACACACACACACACACACACACACACACACACACTCACACACACACACACACATGCACGCATGCACACACACACAAACACACACATATATATAATGCAGAATCATTGTAAGTGATGAGTAAAACATGAGAACCAATTGAAAAAAGTACAAGTAAGTTGGGGAAGTGGAGTCAAGGGACCCCAGATGGGAAGGGTGGGAATACCACAGCAGAGATTGGTTAACCACTTGCCAAACTAGCTTTTTCTTCTTGGACACAGAAATAAGTTACATTTCTGAGAGTCCTTCATACACAGGTGTGTCACATGATACAATGGAACTTGAGTGGCAATGATACTGAATACTTCCAGCTGAGAGGACAGAGAAATGGAAGTGCTTCTTTCCACTCCTTTTCCCTATCTTCCAGTTGAAGACAGAAGACTGAAGCTCTAGAGATAAGGAGACATATAACATGGAAAGAACTCAGATTTCTGGATGGAGGCATGGCATGCTCCTTGCTTACCAATAATGTCTGTATTAAATTGTCATGTGAATAAGAAAACAAATTTCTTAGTGTGAAGCCATGTTGCATTTGAGTTTGGGACACCAACCAGTATCACCCTAAAAATAATGTATTCTATTCTCATACCTAAGTTTTAGAGATAAATAACAGCTTTATTAAGATATAATTTACATACAATAAATTTACAATTCAATGTTTTTTAGCCTGTTCATAGAGTTGCACAACCATCATTGCTATACAGTTCCAGAACATTTGAATCATTCCACAAAGAAAGCTTATCCTCCCTAGTAGGCTCATTTCATTTCTCTTCAAATTTCCCAGCCCTAGATAGCTTCTAATCTTTCTATCTCTATAGATTTGCCTATAGAGATTCTGAACATTTCCTAGAAATAGGATAATACAATATATGACCTCTTGGGACTAGCCCCTTTCAGTTAGCACATGTTTTCAAAGTCAATCTATGTAGCACATGTCAGGACTTCATTCCTTCTTACTATTGAGTGACATTAGCTGTACGAATATACAATGTTATAATCATCAATCATTAGTTGAAAACTCATGCCCAGGCTTTTATTATCTTTACTCTAGGCTATTTAAAATATCTTATCACCATGCTGAAGAGGACATTAATTTATCTAGAGTATGCAGAGACACACACACACAAAGTTTATGGGTTACAATGATCAAAATTTTACCAAAAGAATTTTAAAAGTTTCTTTTACTTAAAAATCACTCAGAAAATATGAAACTCCCTATCAGAGGAACAACATACAATGTTCCCAAGAGTGAACAGAAGAGGAAAGTACATGGTTTTATACATTTTAATTCAAGAATTATAAGGAAAAAATAGTACATAGAGGCCACATGATTGGGCCTCAGCCTCCATAAGGATATATTTTGGGGAGGAACCCAAGGAGCTAAATCTCATGTCAACACAAAGCAATTAAGAAGAAATTAGGTACTGCTGGGTCAGGAGAAAAGGTTCATTAAAGGAACCAAGTCTCAGTGTTTTACTACAGCTAAGTCCCAGCTAGTCTAAAAACCATTAAATCTTAATGACAGAGTCAATTTGTCGATGTGTTTACAAATTAAATATTAACATATTTCTGTTGCCTGGAAGTTTAAAATTATGCTTGTCTTTTCATGTTAAAAAAGCTAAATATATGAGAAGATTTAGAAGACAGGAGAAAAACACTACCAGACAGAAAAATGCTGTTTCTGTATTCATTCTCTTTAGGTCAGGAGGACACTCACAAAGAAAGAATTGACTCTGTAAGTACGACGTCCATGTGATAGAGACACTTATCAAGCACCCTCTGTTTCCCAGGCACTAGAATGGTCCTGGGAATATGGAGATAGAGTCATTGGCTTGGTAATTAAACAGAATGTAGTAAGACCTACAAGAGAGTGATGAGTAAGGGGGCATTTGGAGAGAATGACTATTTCTTTTTTTTTTTAAACATTTTATTTATTTATGCATATAAGCTGGGGTACAGACCAGAGGTATGGGGCAGTGAGAGGGTTCACCAAAGACAGAGTGAGGAGCAGAACTGGCAGATTGACTGAAGCACACTGCTGAGGGGAGCAGCAGGCAAGGCCGGAGAGGTCTGCCACGCCATGTGGGAATCTCCCCAGCCGGCGTTGAACTTGCTGCTGCTGCCGACAGCTCCACAGCGCAGCAGCGCTTAACCACTGCGCCACCAGGGAGGCCCCGAGAGAATGATTACTTCTTAATAGCAACTTACTCTAATGGGAATATTTTGTGCTGGACCTTTAGAAATAAGTGTATTTGCCAGGTAAGAAAGAGATCAAGGAAATTCTGGACAATGGCAATAGGTGCCAAAGATTTGGAGTCATGAAAGGGGAAGGCAAGTTTAGGGAAAAGGGAGCTATGCAAGGTAGAATTATGGGAAGACAGAAATGGCTGAAAATGAGTGTGGGGTCCAGTCTATCAAGGGACTTGTATGACAAACTCATGAGTTTACATTTTGTTCTTCAGTCAACAGAGCATTTGCATATTTCTTTTAAAAGAGTGCCATGGTTTGACTATTTTTATGTTTTTATCGTGAAAACATACAAGCACACATGCATAAAATAAGATAAAAATTACAATATACAGATCACTTACTCAAAATTGTGAAGATTTTGCCACTTTTGATGCATTTTATTTAAATGAAGAATTTAAAAGCAAACCTCCCACCTGATTTCATATAACTCCTACATCCCTGCATATGGATATATTCTTATCTAATAATCCATTTTCACAACCAACTAAATTTATAATACTGTATTGGTATCAGTTGACCATTTATGGACTGAAATTCCTCAATTATGAACATCTTTTATAGCAGCTTTGCTCAAATAAGGATTCCAGTGATTTCTCACTTTACTAAGTTGGAATGATTCTTAAAAATCTTAATTTAGAGCACTTCCTCTTTGTTCCACCCTCTTTTATTCCCATGACATTGATTTATTGAAGAAACCTGGTATACTGTTACAGAGTCTATCCCATACATTTTATTTGTCTGTTTACTTCCTTGTTGGTATAATTTAACTTTTCCTCATATTTTTCCTGTTTCCTACAATTGGTCGTCTACTCCAAAAAACATAGTTAGATTCAATTTTAATTTTTTAAGGCAAGAAGACTTCATAAAGATATTGTATACTTACACCGCATCAAGTTCAAGAGACAAAGATTATCATATCCCAGTAGTAACTCCTACATAATTCCCAGAATTTATCCTGACTTGACTAATTGGGATTATTCATCCATTGTGGTTATTTTATTTTATAAACAGCAGCATTTAGTGCCCTGATTGGTCAGATCAGTGCCACATGCTCTGTGCCATACAGAAGAATGACTAGGCTCCCAGAGCAATTTTGGATGCTGTTACTAGAAAATGAGTATATGCATTATAGGAAAGCAAAAACAGTAGAACATTGTCTACTTTGTTGGTGCTTTCAGTTATCATGCTGTCATTGTCATCCCCACCGCACAGATGACAAAATGAAACTCACAGAGTGATGTAGTTACGACTAAACCTAGGTTCCTTCTCTCTTGGCTTGGTGTTATTTCACTGGACTAGATGGTACTGCTAACTAGGGTAAACAGCTATTACTTCAAAAATGAACTAAAGAAAAAAGTGTGCTTTTTTTTTTTTTTTGCTGGATAAAATAGAATATTTTGGAGGCAAATGTAAAAGTTCCTAAATTACCAGTCATTATTTCAAATGCCTCTGAAATAAAGATGATGGCTGGAATAAGAATAAATTCCTAAGAAAGCTGATGGCCCAATGGGACAATTATTCATCATTCACATTGATTTAAAAGGAATCCATGATTCAACTAGCAAAGTCTCTGCCAGAGTATGCTGAGGTGGGCTCCCCACCATGAGAGACACTACCCCATGCCCTTCTCATAATAAGATACACATTGTTTCAGGCTTACATTCTAGCATGATCTAGCTGGTTGACTAATCTTACCCAAGAAAGGAAGACATTTAAATGATGGCATTTTTAAGTTAGTATAACAAAAGTGTGATTTGAACCTAACTGAAGCCTTAGCAACCTAAAGTAATTTACTTAAAATAAATTTTTTTTTAAAAAAATGGACAAATGAGATGAATATTTAAAGGTTTCAGACTAGACTATTCCAATTCATTAACTCCTGCTCTTTGCTTTCTCCTAGAACTTAAAAAAAGTTCTTAAGAAATAAACTTGACAAATAGCCTTCAAATCTAACAAAAGCAAAGATCATTTCTATTATACTCATCACCTGGCAGCTACACAGGGATTGGGGGCCGGGGGAGGAAAGAATAAAGTGTATTGAATAAATAAGTAAATGATCTATTCAACTTTTCAGAGGAACAGACATTTTCTTTTTTATCCCCAGTATCTAAAGTTCTATTTATGTATTTATAAATTACTGAGGTAACTAGTTTACAACATTGTTGGTGATTTAGAGGTATAGGATCCCCTGTTTCATGTCATTATCACACCATGCCCACCACCAAACCCCACAGCCCTCATAGCCTATTGTAGAGTCCCCCCAATTCTGTTCTCAGCCTTCTATCCTCCTGACCCCTCAGGTAGCCTCAGTTCTACAGTCAGATTTCTAGTATTTGTTGATTTGACTTTATTTTAGCCTTTGTTTGGTTTCTCTATATTCTACATATAAATGAAACTATTTGGCTTTATTCTTCTGACTTATTTCACTTAGCATACTCCCTTTCAGTTCCATCCATATTTTCACAGTGGCAAGGGTTTATCTATTTTTTTAATAGCTGCATAGTATTTCATTGTGTATATGTACCGTATCTTCCTGATCCACTCATCTGTGGTTGGACACTGAGGCTGTTTCCATAGCTGGACTATTTTAAACAGGGCTGCGACAAATCTAGGCATGCATATATCCCTTTCAATTAGTGTTTTTGTATTCTTGGGTAGGTACCTAGGAGTGGTTTCCTTTTAAATTCTCACTGTGGCAAACTTTATTTTCTAAAACTCTAAGACCAAATACAGAAAGCCCTGCTGCTATAACCCCCATTTTTAGAAACCTCTCTTCTCTTAAGAGCCAGAGCTATCTTGTATTTTTTGCTCTTTCCCCACTCGTTGGAAATTATCAGCTCATCTTTTTCATATATATTATTGTCTTTTGTGAGCTGTAAATTTCTCGATGTCAGAAACCTATCTATCCTTTTATATCACCTAAAACCTAATAGAGTCTTTCAATTCTTATATTTGAATTCTCAGTTCTTTCTTCTGATAACCTGGACAGTTTTCAGAAAGAAACACACAAAAGAATTGTATATTAAAATTATTTAAAACATTAAAATAAATTAAATTAAATTAATTAAGACCAGGGCACAGAAAATAAAAGCCCATGTAAATAGAAGGGGATATATTCTTTCAAAATTAATTAGATAATTATACATGGACTACATATTTGGTTCCATGTTTTCTAGCATGAAAACAAAAAGGGAGACATCCAAATTATATGTCAGAGAACAATGCATTGGCAGAAACATTTACCCCCTGTAATTAAACTCCAGTAGAAATTTATCAGGGGTCATTGCCATAGAAAGCAAATGAGTGTTGGTGTCAGGTGGTCCTGGTTTTAAATTCCATTTTCTACCCCTTTCCTAATTGTGTGACATTAAACAGGGCATTTAAACTCTCCAGACCTCTATTTCTTCATTTGGAAAATAAGTACTTCAATAAATGTAATCCCCACAGTGTTATTGTAAGGAGTGTTATTATCATGCTAGTTATATAGTGATAGTAACAGTAATAAAATAATAATATTTAATACCACTATATCCTTACTATACCAGGCACAGAGTCAATGTGTAATAATTCATTTCTTTCTTGTGAGGGAGGCAACTGATGGAGTGAGATGAGGGAATTGGCCCATGTACCACAACTAGCAGACCTTGTGAACCTTAGTGGGTTCTCTAAGTTAACTCCCTTATCCTTTGAATGAGCTGGTGACTCTCCCAACACCATATTTTTGCAAAAAGAATTACCTGTGCAGCACAGTTCCTACATCATCCTCAGGACTACAGGGCGTCCTTGGGCTGCATATGGTCCAATGTAAGAAGGAAATGGCAGACAGCACAGAAATCTCATCTCCCAAGAATTATACTAATACTTTTTTGTCTGTCTTCTTTGCATTTGTATGCATTAGTTTAGATCAGTCAGGTCAAACCACAGCTTCTGCTGACTCAACCTCACAGAATTTTTGCTGTTACTGGACATAGTACCATATTACCCAGGCAGCCGCATCCCAGCACTTTCTAGCTCCGGGAAGAGCCTAGAGGGGGCGATACAGAACTCATAAAAGCATGTGGCATCTAAGCAAACTATAAGAGAGTCAACTAACCAAGACTGGGGAGACTTGAGTTTCAGTCCAGACATGTCACTTATTAGCCACAGGACCTTAGTAGGGTCATTCTGAAGCCTGAGTGTTGCAATCGATGAACTGATAACAAGTTTGTTAGATACTGATTTGTTTTCTTTAAGATCTTGTCTCCAGGGACTGCTACTCCAGGGTAAGGAGAATAAGATGTTCTCAATAACAAACCAGTTTTTTTAGTTCTTATTTACTGGTTGCTGAATTTATTTGGTTTGACAAACAGCTTCTGATCCCCTGAACTTGTTGATTGCGGTGGTTCCCTTTAGCAGCCTGGTTTGACAATCTCTAAATGCACATCCAGTCCTGGCTGCTCTAGCTGGTACTTCCACATTACAACTTGCTAGTAGAAGGAGGAGTAGCAGAGTTAAGGAAGAGACCATCTTCCTTCTCTTCTCTAACTTCTAAAAAGAACTAAGATAATTTAAGTGATACCCTGTGAAATAAGCAAATCAACGGCCATAGGAAGACATTGATTACAAGCAAGACAAGATGAACTGGGAAATTATTTACTGCTTCCAGCAAATTAGCTGGAGGAAAAAAAGAACCCTTCTCCCCTTTAGCACAGTGGGGAGGATGTAAACAAAACATTCCATCTGATGTGATTCAGAATTTCCCAGATGCTGAGCCAATCAGTCTAGTGGCAAGCTCCAAATTACTAGAACTTTCCCAAAGCATCGTCAAGCAGAATTATCTCTTGCAAAAGACGCAGGCTTGCAGTTGGGAGATCTGGTTGAGGCCCGTTCTGCCACTACTGGTTTGGGACTGCGCAAGTCACTTTTGTCTCTGGTCTTAATTTCCAAGTCTGTTAAAGGAAGATTCTGGACTAGATTGTTACTGAAGTTCCTTCCTTCTAAAGCATACTGTATTCCTCAAAAGAACCCAAGATCATCATAGGGACAGCACAGTAGAAATGCCTGTAGAACATGATATTCCCACTGCCCTCCCCTCAATTCCCCCAAGGTTTACTGGGTGGGTTATATTCCTCTTAGGCATATCTTGTTCAGGTGATCTATTTACACCAAGCTCTTGATGTTTTTCCTTTAATAGCTGATTTTTCTCTGTATTTAAAGATGATATTTCAGAATAATACCTTCCTTTCATTTTAATTTCCCCTAAATATCACATATTAATGATCAGTGGGTAATAGACCTTAAAGCAACAAAGAATGACAAAGGGAGGGTTACAATATAGCAAAACAGGTTACTTCAAATTGAATTTCAAACTTTTCTATTCTTAAAAAATATATACATCATCACTGTCAGAAAGAGGCTTTTAGCCAAATTTCTTCATCGCCCCTCAGTCTAGTGTCTCACTCTGTGGCAGATATTTGTTTAATATCCTCCTTTTCAGCCCCCTATTCCGTCTCCACAGTCCCCCAAGCAAGTCCTGGATACTTGAAATTTTTCTAAGTTTGTTTTATAGAGCAATTTAGCTCTCTTTTTAAATTCTTTTCTTTTTTTTATCAAATTTACATTTCAAATGGTACATCTTTTAATCTTTTCTTTTTAAAAAAATATATTTTTATTGTTATTTATGTCTTTTACATTTTGTATTCCCCTTGGGTAGCCCACCACCAATTTACCCGTGATCCATCTCCATGGTCCCTTGTGTTCTTTTTAAATTCTTATCTTTCTTCTTGCCCTTGAGCTAGTTTTCAATATCTAAAAAGATCCTAAGTATTTTTTCCTAATTGATTTCTCTGTGCTTCAGTTTCCTTACCTGTAAAAACGGAGAAAATGCTATTTCTGTGGGTTATTGTGAGGCTTCAAAGGGCTAATGCCTCACAATACAAGATGTTAATATAAGGTCTGTCTTACAGAAGGCTTATCAAAAATGTAAAGATGTTAATACTTATAGGTGTCTTATTCTATACCAAGCACTTTTCTATTTATTCACATTTAATATTCACAAAGGCCAGGAGAGGTGGATGATATTCTTACCCTCATTTCGCCAATAAGGAAACCTAAGAATAAAGAGCTTCAGCACTTGTGTAAGGTCACATGGCTAGTTATGACATAAATGAGATTTAACTCAGGCAATTGAACTTCAGAGTCTGTGTTTTCGCCCGCTGTGTTGTTCTGCTTTTTTATTTTTTTCAGTAGCATTCATAAATAAATGGGGACAGAAGGTTCATTCAGCATATGTTCGAGCTGTAGGGATTCACATCAAGAACAAATTCTCTTAACATACTTTTAAAAGTAGTTTTTGGCAGTTCACTAGGTCTTCCAGGAGTGTTATCAAGAAGTCTGGTTGTTTTTTAATTGCTCACAGTAAAATCCATCTAGTATCTACACAGAGATACCATGCTCTACAATGCTGACAAAAATCGTGAGATTTCAACAGCAAGGCCAAGGATGTGCTGAATTCCCCAGCCCCTCTATTTGTTTGGGTGTGTGAGCTACCGGGATGACTTCACTAAGGAAACTTAGGAATTATGCAGATGGACCTGAGAAACTTTTGTATTTCAATCAAGTGGAGACTATAACAAAATTAAACTGGCACTTTACAACAAAATCAATCTGACACTTACTTTGTACCATATTTAAGCATCGATGATCGGCAGCCAGTGATAATCATTTTTCTAGAATCAAAACAAACTTTTCAGAGGTCAGTGTCAGGGATGGCTAAATCAGTGAAGGAAAAGAGGGCTGGGATGCTGGTTCCCTGCTACAGATCTGGGTTGGGAATGATTTACTATTCTTGAAATGAAGGTCTTCTGTTGAAATGAAGGAGAGCGTGTGAGTGGATATTTGGTTGGTTGCCAACCCAGTACCTTTCCTTCTCTTCCCAGCCATAACACGCTTCCTCTTTCCAACATAACGTAGACTTTTTTCCCAGATATCCACTCCATTACACACTCACATGTTCCACGTTATGTTAACGCCCTCCTCCCTGGCTCTGGCAAATGGACCCTGATTAGCCTGATGAAACTAAGCCCACCACAGTCATCCCATGTCCCAAGCTAAATTATTAGATTAGCAATAGGCTCAGGGCACGAAATGTGATATCTTTGCTCAGGAATTTTGGGAAATGTATGCATTTTCTAGGTAGAGCTGCTTCAGAGACTGCCCCTTTCTGCCTCTGGGCATTGTTTTATCTGAAGGTGAGGCCAGCCAGCATGCTCTGTGGATCTTTGCTCGCATACCACTGAGTTGCGGACCTACTGCTATTTTTCTGGGAGCCTATTTTTGACTCCCACTGCTCTTTCAGTTGCAGAAGATAGTAAATATCCTCATTGTTTAGGTACTTTAAGTCACATGTTTCCCTTATCTGAAGCTTTAGGCATTCTAAGTCATAGCTAGTATCTGTGCAAGCTTGTGTCAGCAGATGCTTTCGGAAGACATGGCAAGCCAGAGTACTTTTAAGGCAAGGCAGTAACTACACCATAAGCCAGGATGAAACAGAAATTCAGAATCTGTCCAAGACTGGAAACGTGGCAATATTGTCAGCTTGCTACCTAAAGTATGGTCCATGGTCCATGGTCCAGCAACATCAGCCTCACCCATGACCTTATAGAAACTCAGATCTCAAACCCCATCCTGATCTCCTGCATTAGAACATGTGCTTTAAGAAGACTGACAGGGTTTTCCTGTATGCATTAAAGTTGGACAAGCATTATCTAGAATACTGGAGTCCTGGAAGAGAAGTGGAAGAAAGGGACCTGGAAATATGGTTCCAGGGATCACTTGAGAGTTGTCAAGGCTCAGCTTTCCTCTCTTTGGCCTTGTCATTAGCTAGAGGGAAAGGCCTGGAATTCATTTATACATACTAGTTTCTCTTTGTGTTTCTTCTTTCAAAGATTTTCCTCTTTAACTCTTTGAACAAATTACAATCCCTGCCAGATACAACTGTGCTTCTGAAACCCAGTTGACAGGAATGTCTGTCCTTGATATGAGGCTACTGTGAGGACTTTTGTTAAACAAAGAGAATCCACATTCACAACTCAAACCATGACTTGCAAAATCAATTTGGGGAAAGAAAAGCCAAATGGGAAGGCTAAGATAACCAAGAACTTCCAACCTAGCATAATTGTGTATATTAAGTGCTCAGGCTGGACTTGGTGCAAAATGAAAATGGAGTCACTTTCCCCCCCAAATATAAAAAAATTTAAAAGGGCAACAACAGAACATTAAGTATCAGGCCCTTCTCAGCATGGGGCCTTATGCCCCCGCAAAGGTCATGTACTTATGAAGCCAGCCCTCCTTTTTGTACAAAAAGAACAGAAAAGAAATGAATGGAGTTGTTTCCACTTTCAGGAAACTTTTTGAAATAAAGAGAAATTGTCCTTGGAAAAGGTGTGATTGATTCATCATATATAAAATCTGCAATAAAATCATTCATACTAAATATCATTTATTCATGTCTTCATTCACACTTACTATTATCTTTGATACTAATTAAAAAATAAGACATTCCCCATCCTCTTGGGGCTCACACTTCAGTGGATAAACTAATGTGAAAATAAGTTTATAATCTCAGTAGCAGATTGTTACATAGAAGAATCTAAGAAGTATTAAATATTAGAAATTGAATCACAAATTCGTAAAATCTAAGTACTTTCTATGGATTAGTAAATTTCCCCTCCTAAGAAGTTATTTTTGTGCATGTGCCAAATTTTCTATCTGAGACCACAGAACAGACTGCTCAGTCTATCACAAATTGAGTTTTTAGTTGGGTGACAAGGCATGTAATTTTGCCTTGATAGCAATTTTATCTTTTGTGTACTTACTTGCTTTTCTCATACATGAAATCTACCTACTCCTCCTTTTCTTCACCATACCCTCCTTAATTACCGATTCCAATACTATCCCACTGCCAGAAGTGAACAGACCAAAGGAAGCCATTTTCTTGATGTGTTTGGACAATGTTTGTGACCCAGAGGTATAGGAGAGAATGGAAGAATCTGTATTTAACGTCAGATTTCAAATTAAAGAAAGGAAAAAAGAAGTAGTTTATTTTAGATCTTCCAAAACTGAGGAACAGTGAGTGTTTTTCACATCTGCAAACATCAAGTCCAATTAACTTTTTGTAGGGGTTAAATTGCCATCTGCCTTTGGCTAAGATAGTTGATTGATAAGCAGTGGTGAACATGAATGTGAAGTGGGAAAATCCCCAAAATTTACGTCACAACCACTTTACGAAAATGTAAAGCTATTTCACTGATTAGGTGGAGCATTTACCTTTGACATTTGAATGAGAATTCCTAAATTATAATTACTACTGCAGGAAAAAAACCCAGAGCATGTTGAGATACAGACACTGGACACTCAGCTGAGTATGCTCTTTAACTGAGCCCAACCTAAACCCCTGCATCCCTAAGTGAGTGATTCATATTCACACCTTAGGAAATCTATACTATTACTATTTGTTGTGAGCCTAAATCAGTTTTTGGAACCTGAAAATCTGAATGTTACTCTTGCAAGTATCAAAGTACTTTGATAATTGTTGTCTGTCAAGATGTACTCAGAAAACATAATTTAACTTAAATTGACATTTTCTTAAGTAAGCGGAATTCGTATGATCAAGATCCAATATTTTTTTGAGGAAAAAATTGTCAAGTCAAGAAAAATATTAAGCCTGAAATACTAAATAAGGGGCCAGTTTGAGATATCTTGAATTTATATCATTTTATCTGTGATAGATGCACTCATGCTTTAAAAAACACTTTCTGATCTGTACCCTCATTTAAACAGAGTCCATTTGGCACCAGAACTAGGGCATCATGCACAAATCATCCCATGGCTTATGGGTGGGGGAGGGGAGCTCTGCTGCCTTGGTTTTAAAGGGTGCCAGTGACACATATCCAATGCCATGCTTTGCAAGAAAACTGGACACACAGCCTGTCTTTTTCCATCTCCATTGCAAGCCTGGAAGAAAGCCTGTCTATGCTTTTGTGAACTTGAACCTACATCAGGTTGAGCCAACTCAATCAGTGGGCAAATACAAATGCCCACTTCATTTCTATTCAGCTGATCAGAGACTTGCAGTACAGAGCTTCCTAGGACAGCAAGCCAGAGACGCTCCAGGAAGCAGCACTTCCTTAAAAAGGCACATTCCACTGTTCTCCATGTGGCATTTCAGAGAGCCAGAAAAGACGCTTCAAAGGAAAAAAAGGAGCTCCAGCAAGGGCAAGATTGTTATCATTTGATGCCAAAATACAGGAGCACATGTACTTATAAACAGCTAGGAGAGCATCTTACTAGGGATTATGAATAGGCTATCCATTCCTAGTAAGATGATATTGTGCTCCACTAACTGTACAATCCATCTTTGTTTTCTTTAATTGCGAAGGTTAGTCTGGGGATATATTCAGCATTTCTCTATGTTTTGCTATGGTGTGACAGGTAGTAATAGAATGTTGATAATTGCATCCTCAGAATTCCCAATTCCTGGGTTGAATCCTGGTTTAAACATAGTCTAGATTTCTTATTTTGAGCAGATAACTTCTTTTCATTTCAGTTTTCACATCAATAAAATGGAAAGATATAGCACCTACCTCACAATGTTGTAATGGTTCAATTAGTAAAGTACTAATAGAGCAATTAACACAGGGCCTGATACCTAGGAAGCACTTCCTCCTCCACCAGTCTATAAAAGAAATGGCCAGGGCTAGGATTTGGTCAATTCAAAATCCTTGGATTTTATTTCTCCTTAAGTGTTAAAAACAAGCAACTGCCTTACACTATAGGATCACAGAGCTGCTAAATTGGTGTCATCAGGGTTTCAAGAGTTCTGACATGTTCGTAGTAAAAGATAGTCAAGGGCAACTTGGAAATGGAGTCATACATTGACTCAAAAAATACCTATTATGTGCTCATTTTGTGTCTGTCATTGTGCTTGTGCCTAGATTATACTCTTCTTGATGAATAAGAGGGACAGGGATTCTTTCTTGTACTTGGGCTGGACCTTGGAAGAATTCAATGAAGAGAGTTGCAGAAAACAGTTTTGGCAAAGGAGATAAGATAAAGATGGAGAACATGGGAGAACAAAAAGCTTATTTGAGGTGAGTTTTTATTATGGAAGCCTGGAGAATTTTTGATACTACAAGAGATGGAGAAGGAACAACTGAGATTTCAAACAAAAGCAAGAAGTGAGAGCATACACACAGACACACAGAATCACACACACGATACACATGAAGAGATGGGAAGGAAATTGGGCAGAGACTGGGAGTATGGACAAACTGAAATATTACAAGGTTCTACGAGTGAAATAAGGTCAAGATTTACAGTAGTGAGTGACAGAAAGAGGAAAGAAAACCATAACAAAGCATTTGGAAGAGAGAACTGATAATGCTTGGTGATTGAACTTATGAGATTAAGGAGAAAGAAGAATAAATGGCAATTCTATGCCTTAACTAGTTGAGATGATTAAAACATTAATGTGGTTCAATATACAGAAAAACTAAGATTACTCAGTTTAATCAACTGTAAGTTTGATTGCATGGCTGAAGAGTGTCTTAAGCAAAACATTACATTGAAAATTAGTAGCAATTTTAATTTCCAGTCCAGTATCTCTTTGGACTGTTACACCAAGGAAAACGTCACCGTATCGTGGGAAAAATATAGGCAGACTGAAATATGAATTCTGTGCCCAAGCCCTTTATATGTCAGCCTCAGAGAAATACCTGATCTTACAAGACCATGAAAAACAAAGCCAAAAAATTTTAGTAGAGTTCAGTGGTTGCTGGGTTCCCTCTCTCCTACACTTGACCCCAACCTAGCCTTTCCAGAGCATCTTATTTTCTGACATTGTTTAAGTTTGTGGATTAAGGCAACAGGAACTACCAGAAGAGAATTCTTGATGCTCCATTGGACTCCTTAGAGGATTTGCTCAGTGGTAATGGAACAAAGTGTGTTTGGTTGGTACAGGAGACATGGTAACGGGATTCAAAGACAGAGTCATAGGCAGTTGTAGCTCAACCAAGTGGCAATGAACAAATGAGCAAATTCCTAACATGATGATGGACACTGAGAGACCGATCACCACAAGGGTACTTCTGAATCCCAGAGTGCCAGAATGTCAGAGCTGGCAGGGAAAACCAGATCACTTTGTCAAATCCTGTCATTTTATAGAAACAGAAACTGAGGCTAGGAGAAGCTAGTATAGGAAGGGGAAGGGAAGGCTACACCATAAGGCAAAAGAAGCAGGACTGTGAGGTGGCTAAGATCACAGATGCTGGAATCAGGTATATCTTAGTCAATTTACTTAAGTTCTCTTGGTCTCACTGTTGATGATTTTATTTTTAAAATGGAAAATTAATACCATCTGTAAGAAGAAGCTGGGGGCCTCAAAAGAAATGCTTACTGAAAAGTATTGGCACAGCTGGCTCTGAGGGTCATCTTGAATTCTTCTTACTACCTATTCTTCCCACTTGCATATGAAGCAATCATAAATGTTTTATTATTGAGGAACAAGTCAACATAAAGCCATTATCCCCTCAGCTTTCTACCCAACCCCTAAGACCCAGGTCAACCAGTGCCCAAACATGGAGCTATTGCAACACCCCCCAGCACCGAAAACATGAATAGTGGGGAACTGGAGAGACAGGCAGGAATTGCAAGAGTTAAGAGAAAAATAAAACTTGGTTGATGCATTGGTCTCTGAGGTCCCAGTGGCAGTTAGCCAACTTCCTTTGTTGTGGCCAAAGGGAACTTGAAAATGAAGGAATGGAAGTACCTTAAAGGGAGAATGTGTTTCTTCCTGAGGGAAGGATTTTCTTTGTAGTTATTGAAGTTGTTTCTCTCTCAACCAATCAAATACAGATGAATTAGGTGAGTTTCTTACATGCCAAGCCCTTTTTATGTGTTTGCTCATTTACACCTCATAATGACTATAGATACTAGTATTGCCCTGTTGCTAGAAAGCTGAGTAAACAGAGGCACAGAGAAGTAATTCACCAAGAAGGCCCAGCCATAAGTGAAGGAATCCAGATTTGAAGCCAAGTGGCTTAGCTCAGAAGGTTTGATGCTGCTCTACCGCTTCCTAAATCTGACTGACTGAGCAGAGCAGGAAGGGCAGAGAGCACAACACAGGAACACAGGAAGCGGCAGCACAATGCAAACCAGGAAAGAAAACATGAGAAGAGAAAAGGAAAGGGGAAGAGGAAGCAGAGCTACAGGGCAGAACAGAACACTGCAGAGATGAAGACAAGGCAGAGGAAGCAGGGGGAGCTCAGCCTTGGAAACTGTGTTACAAAATGAATTTGCCAAAGTCAGTCAAGGCTCTTCATAATACATAACCAGCAAAACAGGCCTGCTCTAGAGCTCAACTGGAAGGACGACGGGTGATAACAAGGTCCCACATGAAGGCTTTGACTGCTCTTGAAAATAGACAAGAGCCTTACCAGTACAGTTTTCTACAGCCTGGTGTGACGGCACCATGGCTGGTGGTCATTAAACATGGTGGTTCAGAAATAGCAGAATCTGGGACTCAGCAGTCCCATCCTGCTTTCCCACTTTCTAGCTGTGCGTGTGACCATGACTTCACTTCCTAATTTATCAAATAGTATTAAGAACAACCTTTATACTGTTATGGTGAGAGAGAGTTGATCTACCTTTTCTACAACCCTGTCCTCGGTTAGGCACATTGATAAACTATTCTGGCTATAGTAATAATGACTACCAACCTCAGGTGACTGGCCTACCATGAGTCAATTTTACCCTGAAAGAATCTATGGAGTTGAATTTCTTGCACAGTCTAGGGGCCTGTGCCCTATATTTGGATTTCATTTAGACTGTTGTTTTTCCTACTTTCACTGGAGAACTTGGGATGAAAATAAGAAACACAGTAAGCAGGTAAAAAAAACTATACCTAAGAGCTATATTTGTATTTACTGCAGAGTAAATGGCATAAATGCTCATTTTCTGGTTCATAAATAAACTTTGAGAGGATCTGCATATTTTTACACATTTTAAAATATGCATTTTATTACAGTTATTGAGGACAGTGCATCTGTTAGGAATATTAAAATCGCAAGCAGTGTTAAGCCCAAACTACAATGGAGCTATTACTATGGAACTGGTAGCTATAACCTTTATCAAACCACAGTCAGAATGACTTTATTTCTCATAATAAACAAAAGTCAGCTGGTGATTGAATTGCCTCTGAGGCGCTATAAAATAAAAATTCTGTAACTGTAGAGAGGTGCCCAGTAGATTGTTAAGGGGAGAACAGATTTCTCTTTCTAGCACAGGAGAAGCGCAGTCAGTGCTGGAGAAGACATAGAACATTTTTCTGGGAATCTGTTTGAACATAAAGTGCCATAAAAACCTATAAAGTAAATTATGAGAAACTGAAAACCGATCTGATTAAAACCATCAAAAAAAAGACATCCTGGATTATGTTTATTATCACCTATTCATTTTTCATTAGCCATAAATTTCTATGTGAGCTATTACAGATATTTCATAGTATCAGGATTCTCAAATTTACCATTCAGCTGGTGAGAAGAAATAGATGTGAATGTTATTATTAAAAATAACAATTGTTAACTATTCATTTAACACTCAGTTGTTCTAGTGATGATGTCATTGTTTTTGCTCAGATGTGGGAATATATTAAATATAATTTCTCAAAGGTAAAAATTAAAAGACAAAATTACTTAATAGTGCATAACTTAAGTTTGGGAGTTAGATCAGTGTTCAAATCCTAAATATTTGGGCAAATCATCAACTCTCTGGTGTTCCATTTTCTCATCTATGTAATGTGGATAATGATAGGAGTATCAATCTCACAGAATTGTTGTGAAGATTAAATGAGATAAATGCTCATAGAGAACTTAAGAACAGTTTGTGGTACACAGCAGAAGCTCAAGAGATGGTGACTATTTTTATGTTAATAAAATGAAATCTACTTGAACATTCCCTCTTCTTGGGGATGGTCAGTGGTTACAGCTTTCCTGACTTGTTAAGAGATGTTTTAGAACATTTGAGGGATAATGCTATTCTTAGTCTTTCTTATTATGTTTCATCCAGAAATCTAGGGTTGTTCTGGAGCAGTTGTCTTTTAGTAAGTTATAAGCAGTAACCTTTAATAAGGCCTAGTTAGAAAATAGAAAGTAAAGGAAGGAAGAACCAAAGTCACTTAAGGACATTGTCAGTTGAACAGGTGATTCAGAGCTAATGGCTGCATAAGGAGCTTTATCTCTAGCAATTGGTTGGAAAAATCAAGCAATCACTTTCCTAGATAGATGTATATACCCCAGAGGCGCTAACAAGTATCAAAATTTTAAAATATAGTTTCCTAAGCTTTGGTATGGAGAAATGGAAGAGACCGGGGATTAGATTTACGGCCGAGGCTCTGGGTCATTGGTGAAGAAGAAATATTTTCTGGAAGAAATATCCCTTAGGCTTATAGTTCAGCCAGAACCTGTGCTTTCAGTGAAGGGTGGATATAGCAATGAACCCTTCAAAAGGATTTAAATAGAGAGGGAGGCACTCTCCTTTTCTCTCAGAAAATCTCCCCAAAGTTTCCTCCTTCCTTCTGAACAGGGTAGCAGCAAGACAGTTGTTAGGTTGGGATTTGGTTGGCATTTATTTGGGAGATAGAGCAATACGATCAAGAACCTTCCTAGGAATTTGGAAGAATTAATGTATGAAACCCAAAATATCTATGACTAGCCCCAGAAACTTCTCAGATACAGGTCAGAAACTAGGGAAGCTGGCAGGACTCAGAGCACAGATGCAGAGCAGCCCTCGGCAAGTGACCGAGGACACAGTTAATAGACCTTTTTGGAGCACCAAGTGGCAAGTCTGGAAAAGCTCATGTAATCAAATATATACAAGCATGAGGTAGGTGTAATATTAGCAGTGACGACAGCAATTATAATAATAACAGCAATAACCAATGAATGGAAAGGCCATAGCTACCTGGATTAGTTTATTTTTATTTATTTTTAAAGATTTATTTATTTATGTATACAAGAACTGGGGTGTAGGCCAGAGATGGCGGGGAGGGGAGTGGTGAGAGGATTCACCAGAGACAGAGTGGGGAGCAGAACAGACAAATTGACAGAAATACACTGCTGAGGGGAGCAGCAGGCGAGACAGGAGAGGTCTGCTGTGCCATGTGGGAAGATCCCTGGCCAGGGATTGAACTCATGCTGCAGTGGCTCTTGATAGCTTCATAGTGCTGCAACTTAACCGCTTGCACCACTAGGAAGGCCCCCTGGATTAATTTAATATCTCTGTGACTATACTGTAAGTTCCACAAGGTCTGTGATCATGTTTACTCACCATCTACACCTAGTATCTAGCACAATATTTGGAACTTCAATAAATACTTGCTAACAAGTCTGTGAATTTATAATAAATTAAAAAGCTACAAAAGAAGGAAGGGAAGGAGGGAGGGAGGGAAGGAAGAAGGAAACTTGCCCAAAGGTAGAGCTAGTCAGCTGCAGAGGCAGGGTTTAAAGTAGGTCAGTTTACTTCCAAACCTTTGTACTTATTTGCTAAATCATCTAAGTATTTACAAAGAAAATCAGAGTCCTTAATGTAAAACGCCTGGAGTAGGAATAACAATCACATATAGGAAGTCTCATTTACTTTCCTCTGGGGTATAACTGAGTCTTAGAACACAGTTTCAGTACCTCAGGTAGGAATAGAGGAGTTGAAAGGTGGAGTAGTACACAGAGAACCTGCAGGAGGGCAGCCAGCATCTCAGTCAATGGAATTCATAGAGGACAAGAGGTTTTAATGGAAACGTTTGTGGATATAAACGGAACATGAAGAGGTCAACCTCTGTCAACAGTAAGATCTCTGAAGTACTTCTATCTTTCTGATCTGGCCTAGAGAGAAAGAGTCTCAGTGATGAAAGCCAGCCTGATAAACTAACTAATTCAGTGTCCAAATAACTATCAAAGAACTGAAGTGTTTCAAAGCCATTTAAAAACAAGTACATGAAAAAAAAAAAAGCACATGATATACTTGAATCTCCAATATCTTCATTATTTTCATCTGTCAACATGCCTCTGAAAAAGTCTAATGCCAGAATCATTTGGGTTAGGAAAAAGAGTCTATTCAATAGCTGAATTAAACCTTCACTCTAAGTCCTCTGCAGTGATGGCTCTGAGTGATCCGGTGAAAGGTATCACAATCCCTTTCAAACCCCCTTAGCTTTTCTGAAATTAAACAAGCAAACAAAAAGTAAATAAAACCAGAATAATTTTCACTCAAACACAGACTTAAGAAAATCTCCTCTCAAAAGAGAAAAAGAAAAACCAGAATATCATCTGCAACTACTCAAATTCATCAAACATCCAAAGCAATTGTTTAAAGATGCAAATGAAAGTATGACCTTCTTCTTAAACCCCACCAGTGGCTTTCCATTGCCTCAGGGTAAATTCCAGATCCATTTCCATTGCTCTCAAAGCCCTGCCTGACCTGAATCTTGCCTTGCTTTTCTCCTGCTTGCTTCCCCTTCCTTACTGGTCATCAACCATACCGGAATACCAAGTCCCAGGCCTTTCATCTCTGTGATTCTCACCCCTTCAACACTGCTCCATGTCACCATGTGAAAAAGCACTATCTCAAATGACTTGTCTGATCACCTAAAATAACATGCACCAGCATTCTTCACTTTCTTCCACATGATTCTAATTTGTGATATTTGTCCAGTGATTTTAGCACTATTTGAAATTATCTTGTTTATTCATTGGGCTTGTCAGTCTTGACTCCTCATATTGAAATGCAAATTCCATAACAGAAAGATCCCTGTGTCTTGCTCACTTATATTCCACACCTAGAAACAGATGGGGTTGCACCTCATGAAGCTTAAGTATTAAAGGAGACACAAGAATTAATGTGTCACTCATTAATATGAGCCATTCTAGCTCAGTGCACACATTAGGCTCCAGCTAACAGTCTGGCAATAGGGGCTGAATGAAAGAAATTATGATATAATGAATATTGTACAACCAGTAAAAGTAATGCTTTTGAAGACTATTTCATGATGATGGTAATGATAAATAATCCTTCCTATTGAGCATTTGCTCTGTACCAAACCAGATGGGAACAGCATTCTACTGTTACTTACAAACTGCCTTTGCATCTTAGTCAAAATTTGATCAAGAAAGCAATGAGCTCTATTCTTTTCTGTGTCAACCTGAAGTGAGTTGCATCAAAGATAGAAGACAGCAGAAAACACAAGAGAAGAAATCCAGATTAAATAATTTGCTCTCACACTTAGATTGAGTGAAATTATATGTAGAACTATATTTGGTTTTGTAACTAGGCCAAGATAAAATTTAGCTGCATACACTTTTAAATGCATTTCAAATTGTCCCACTATATATTCATTAGTAGAGATATTAATTTTCCCCAGTTTAACAAATTTTCCCCAGTTTAATTTTCCTCAGTTTAACAAAATTACATATAGCTTTCCCTGTTCAAATAAATAGTTCATCAAATAAAGTAATATGTTCATCTCCTGGTATTCAAAAATGTAGAAAATCATTTGTATGTATGAAAAGTGGCAATCTGGGAGAAGGGTTAACGTTGTAAGGACTGAGGGTTCATCCTGTAACCCTCATATTGGATCATAGAGTCTTAAAACTAGTTAGCACCTTCAAAATTATCTCACCTAAACCCTCACTTGAAAACTGTTTCCAAGATACAAAATAAAACAGTGACCCAAACACTACACTATATTTTATATAAAAATCTGTAATTTTCAAAATACTTTCACATATTTTGTGTTTTGATATTACAACTAAGAAAGGCAGGGAAGCTCGTATTGTTTACCATTCTACAGATGGTAAAATAAAGATACAGTGACATGTCCAAGATACATAGCCTGAACCTTCAAAGAGGACATAAAAAATTGATTTTTACCTATCTGACAAATTCTTGGTCCCTTCATTATAGTTAATAAAAAAGGGAGCCAGGAGATGTTAGAATTTCTTTAATTAAATCTATTTTCTCCTTCTACAACTTTGCTTTCTTTTCCCAATACTAAACACTTTGTCCAAATATCACTCAACTGACTGTCAAGACTTGAATCCAATTCAGAGCTCTTAGCACCTCATGAAGCTTAAGTATTAAAGGAGACCCAAGAATTAATGTGTCACTCATTAATATGAGCCATTCTAGCTCAGTGCACACATCAGGCTCCAGCTAACAGTCTGGCAATAGGGGCTGAATGAAAGAAATTATGATATAATGAATATTATACAACCAGTAAAAGTAATGCTTTTGAGGACTATTTCATGATGATGGTAACGATAAATAACCCTTCCTATTGAGCATTTACTCTGTACTAAATAATCTTCTTTATGTATATTACAGATCAGATATATAATATGCATTATAATAATATATATTAAACTCACTTAACCCTTATATTCTTTTAATAAATAGGCACATTGCTTAGGATAGTGGTTACAATCTAATGTGAAATGAAAAGGGACACATATACATATATGCATATATTCATAATGATAAAATTGCGTTATTTGACTTAAGCACATACTGTGGTCAGAAGGTTATAAAAAGCTAACATTGATGGGGTGTTTACTTAATATTCCAGCTAAGTGGTAGGTGCAGTCTATACATTATCTTATTTAATTTACCCACAATCGCATGGGGTGGGTATTAAATCATTTCACCCACATGACTGATGATATTGCTGAGGCTTAAAGAGCTTCAGATTATCTGTCCTGAAGCCCATGTTCTATACTCAACAAATTGTAGCAGTGGTTGTTTGGATTTCATAATAATGAGATCACTGATGATTTCAATTTTTTCTTTGTCTCTTCCATGTTCCAAATTTTCTACAATGAAACGTGGTCTCTCTCAAAATGAGAGGAAAACAATTAAAGGAGTCAGGCATAATGTGTGAGATACTAGATTAACTGAATTCTCCAGGAGCCAGAGTGTGGCTCTCAGCCAGCATAATCCTACACAGCAGATGGGTGCTTTGGGGAGAGCAGAGAGAGCACAATCCCATACTGCCTGATATCTGTAACCACACTAGAGTCTTTGATATGACCAACAGAGTAACATCTAATAAACTTTACTCTGGCTTGACTAGCTGGTAGACACAGGGATGAAGAGAGACTTAATGTTTAGAGCTAACAGTACAGGAATAGTATCCAGCCTACCCTAGGGTTTACAGATCATTTCCTACTATCATTTAGTCTTCTAAATGTTGTGCGTATATTAACTCTTAATTCTCAGTATAACCATAAACTGGATGACTTGAATAGCCTCACAAAAACCTGTGAGGTCTGGGCAGGACTCATTCATTCATTGGCTATTTCTTTAGCACACACCCATGCTGTGCATTGAGAATACAAAGAGGAGTAAGACATGGTCCCTTTTCTGGCAGAAACCTTGGTCCTTGGGGGACGAAGAAAGTAAATGTAAGATTGTGCTGTGCCTAACAGAAAATAGTAGCAAAAATTTATTGATAGCTTAATACTTTGCCTTAAGACTGCAACACCAACCTCACTTAAGCTTCCAATCTGCCATTCTGCCTTACGGATTTTGCAGTTGCCAGGCCAGTCACTATAATCAAGTTAACTGATTCCTTAAGAATTCTCTCTCTCTTTTTCCTTCCACACTAATTCTGTATTTCTGGAGACCTTTTAAGTGCTACAAGTGCACATTTTGATTTAATCCTTACTTTACATAATTAAATTATCTGAGAGAAAGTAACTATTACACTCCTATTTTTCAATTAGGAAACAGGTTCACTATCTCCCCTAGGTCACACACCTGAAGTCTAATCTAGGTTGGCCTGGTTCAAAAGCCAGTGTTCTTAAACCTTTTGCTACATGGCCTTGGAGGGAACGGGGCACTTTTCAACCCAAGGGAATGGGGGGAGGCTTTATTGAAGTGGTTAAAACTTTGTTTGATTTTGAATGATCAGAATAGACCATTACCAAATAGAAAAGGTAGAAACAGCATATGCAGTGGAAACAGCAGGGCAAGGAGCTCTCCTATCTGACTGGGGCAGATGGACAGGAGGGAATAAAGCAACCCATGTGTGAAAGTATTGCACAGCATGCAAAGGCATTTGAGTTGGGAAGCAACCACAGGAAGGTGAGAAAAGTGATCTCTTTTCAGCTGTGAGAAGGATGGACTGGAAGGTGGAAGCAGCAAGATCTGATCAGATATGGTGGCAGGAGATGAAAGGAAGAGAACAGAATGAAGAGCTACTTAGAAGGATCATTGATAGCACTAGAAGTTCTATGGCTCTGAAGGAGGAAGGAAGAAGGAATGAGGAATGAATCTAAGCTCTGACTCTGGCTTGACCATCTGGTAGACACAGGGGTGAAGAGAGACTTAGTGTTTAGAGCTAACAGTACAGGAATAGTCTCCAGCCTACCCTAGGGTTTACAGAACATTTCCTACCATTGCTAGCACAATGAACACTAGGGAAAATTTTTCACATGTCAATTTTCAGTGATTCAGTAAGGACATTTGTCAGACTGGCTCCACAGTTAGACAACCTATATTCTAATTTTATTCACTGTACTTCAACTTTGAGATACTGATCATGTTAGGGACAACAAAGTGCTATCATCTCATGTGCCGATCAACTGGCAGAGGTGGCCTGGAATGTGATGTTGAGATAGATGAAGAGAGAAAGACAGCAGGGACTGATTAGTGCTATCTTCCATGGTCAACATAGCGAAGTGGAGCATATGGAAATTGGAAATAGAGGGTGACAGAAAATGCTAGTAATTAACAGTATATTGAAGTGAAGAGGGGAATATGAAGCCTTATTTGCAGCAAAGATAAAGCAATAACCCATTTGGAAAGCAAAATAACAAGCAGCAGCACCTGGCTGCTGAACACTAAGAAACCCCAGGTAATAGCCAGGCTGAGAAACAACCATTTGAGAAAACAATAGGCATCTGGATCATGATTTTTCAGATATTTTTATTTTTATTTCATTTGAACTTCACAATGATTCTACAATGTAAATTACTACCATTATTCCTACCTTACAGTGGAGAGGCTGCAGCCAATGCGGTTCCAGAACTCACTCAAGGTCATACAGCTTGCTTAGAGGTACAGCCCCTTTAAGTCCTAGTCCTTCCCACCACCCAGCACTGATTCACTGGCAGCAGATGCATAAGCCATAAGCACACAGGAGAGAGCTATAAATGGCCACATTGTATGTGGACTCAGTTGAGCCATGGTCCTTGGGGACACATTCATTTGTGTGTCATTGGGCAGTCACCCAACCAACCTCAGCACCTTTGAATGGAAAGGACACCCAAGATTCAAATCTTTGTCTAGTCACATTTTGGGAATCATTATTAAAATGTCCTCTTATGGAGAGGTTACATTGTTCCATTTGGATTTGGTCCTCAACCGCAGAATGAGTTTGGACTACATTGATTAATCACCCATGGTAGAACATGCCATCAAGTTTGATGATAATGGCCAAGGTTTTCAGAGAATGTCAGTAAATTAGATCTGTCCTTCTCAGGGAGAAAGAGCCTTTGTTCATAGTGGGAGCTGGACTTCTTGACAAGCTGTTTTGTAGAATGTAAGCTGTGTAAGTTTAGAGTTCATTGGCTTAGGGATATCACATGTGTTTTCTCATCATAAAATTCTAGGAAACCAGTGAATGCCACAGAAAGAAGTTCACTGGGATAAAACACTTTTGTGTTAGGTGCCTTCTTCAATCTGATGTCTGGTCAGCATGGTCATGACGTGATAATAAGATTAACTTGCTTACTTCTGAAAAGGCTTTTGAAATACCACATCAAATCTAGAGAATATGCTGTTTGCTTGTGAACCGGAGATGCGGGGAAAACAATATGAGCAGGACTTTCCAATGACCCAATTATCAAATAAAAAGCACTTGATTGGAGCCACATGGCTAATACATGCTAATTCTGCCACTTGGTGAGGCGAGCACGTCATATAATCCCATCAGGATGTATTTATTCTCTTTCTGTTTGAAATAAGGAGAGTAATATCTATTCTTTCTATCCCACAGGGATGATTTGAGAATAAACTATGTGCATAAGTTTGTGATAACACAGACTCTAAACTTCTGAGAATGGATACCAGACTGCCTTTTATATTGCTATCAGATGCAGAATGCCTAGCAAGTCACCTGAGATTAAAGGAAAAGTTTTGATTATCTACTGAATAAATGGAGCGTTTTGGAAACTTTGAAGCATGTGCAAATGCCACGTAATTATAGGACAATGTCCTAAGTGAACACAATATTTTCCTCATTGCACAGTTAGCTAAAGATAGGTAACATGAGTCACTCTGCATGATCTTTACAAAATAGCCTAAAAAACTAATCCTGATA
Organism: Scalopus aquaticus; assembly: GCA_004024925.1. Taxonomy (NCBI): domain Eukaryota; kingdom Metazoa; phylum Chordata; class Mammalia; order Eulipotyphla; family Talpidae; genus Scalopus; species Scalopus aquaticus. Next base: position 232,752 of record PVIJ01000788.1, read on the forward strand.
CACAATAGAAGTGAATATTAAAATGAATGAATGTCTTTGTTATATAGGCAAAACACTTGTGAATTTATGTGTCAGAAAATATTTAGGCCTAGAATTGTAGTAGTTGAGCTCTCAGCTCTAACTTTGGGCTTGGAACCACGAGCAAAGGCAAGAACGTGATACTCATCTAGTTACTTAAATATGTGGGAAGAATTCATCTGAACTGTACCATCACAAGGCAGTCACAGAACCAGTATCAGAATGCCAGGGTTCTGCATGTCCACTTGTCGTCAGACACATAGATAAAACAGGTTTATGCTTACAGAATCCACAAAAGGAAACTAACTTTGCAAAGCATCAAAGACATTCAACCATCTATTTGTTTATTACATTTCTGAGTCCTTTTCTTAAACATTCCCCTATCGTTTGCTCTAGAGACATAGCCTCCTTGCTGTTCCGCCTACATTCTGAATCTTTGTACTTGTTCATTCCGCAGTCTTTTGGATTCTTCCTCCAAGTCATCACAAGATTGCTCACTAAAATGTAAAAGACATAAATAACAATAAAAATATATATATATAAAAAAAAAAAAAAAAAAAAAAAAAGATTGCTCACTTCCTCCCCTCCATGAAGTGTTTGCTCAGATGTATTCTTAAATGAGAGCTCTATCACCACCTTCTTTACAATTGCAATCCTGTCTACCCCATCCTACACTCTTTCCTTTATGTTCTGTTTTCCCTTAATTCTCCAAAATCCTTATTCTCATTTCACATGCTCTATGTTTTATTTTATCAATCTCTCTCCTGCGATAAATAGGAAGATTTGCAAAGGCAGGAATTTTTATCTATTGTTCACTATGGAAACTTTAACACCTAAAACAGTGCCTAACACATAGTATGCCTACTATATATAACTTTTGAGAATACGTAAACAATTCTATGCTAGGAATTATCAATGAAGATTGCATACACACATTTTTTGTCTTCCATTACAGCTAAGATACAAAGATTTCGGGTGGCTCACATACCAAAGAACTACAGAAGACTCTAGCAGTAAAGGGCAAATAGTAACAAATCTGAATTACCTTTTGTGTCAAGGACAAGTACGTTTTGAGGTGGGGGGAAGAGGAATCAACCACTTGAAATCAAGCTTTAGAGGGAGTAAGTATGGGGACTCCAAGCTGTTCAGCAAATCCCACAGACTATTAGAACTGGAAGTCTAGAGGGTTGACAGATCAATACTCTCATTTTGTTTGCAAGGAAACCAAACCCCATGAAGGTTAGGTAACATTCTCAAGGCATACAGCCACGCAGCCATAACACTTAGATTCAAACCTAAGTCTGACTTCTGGATTCATGCTCTACAAAAAAATCTAAATTGCACATATTCAGTAAGCATATTGAGATGCTAAGATTAAAAAATTCTCCAATCAGAAATAATTTGGCTTCTGGAAAACACCACATACCATCACAGTACAACAAACGCCAGTACATCAAACACTAGTACAACACATTGTACTGCACAAATGCATTGTACAGGGCCTCCCTGGTGGTGCAGGGGTTAAAGTCTCAGCACTATCAAGCTATCTCCAGCCACTGCATGAGTTTGATCCCTGGCCAGGGAGCTGACCCACATGGCAGCGCAGACCTCTCCTATCTTGCCTGCTGCTCCCCTCAGCAGTGTATTTCAGTAGATCTACCTCTTCTGCTCCCCACTCTGTCTCTGGTGAATCCTCTCACCCCCCGCTTCCTCACCTCTGGCCCACACCCCAGTTCTTGTATGCATAAATAAATCTAAAAAAAAAAATGCATTGTACCACAGGATACCCATTTGCGTTCATTCATTTAGTTAAAAATACTTTCTTAAATTCCAAGTTAAACACTGTAGCTCTAGAAGCTACTATTTGCAGGTTTGATTATGAATCAGTGAAAATTAAAAGCCAGAGAAGGGAAAGATGGGATGGAAGAAAAAGAAAAGTGGAGGAAGAAAAAGCCCAAACACAGTGAATCAGTGAAAATGAAAAGCCAGAGAAGGGAAAGATGGGATGGAAGAAAAAGAAAAGTGGAGGAAGAAAAAGCCCAAACACACGGAAAGCAGAAGGAAGAGAGAAAAGAAAATGTGCAGGATATCAACATCACTGCTCTGGGAATTCCTCTGAATTGTTGTGCTCTAACTTGTCTCTTTCCAGGATGAAATCATTTCCTTGGAGCTAATCAACAAAATACTTCAAACTCAAGTACATAGTTCCTAGTGAATTATTTCTTTTGTTTCTCAAAATACATGTGTATCTCACAATTTAGTACTTCATAATACATGATCTTTTCCCTAATTATTGCATGTTTATATATCTCCAGTGAGAATATAAATTTGAACATTTATTTTTTATATCCACCACGATGCCCAAAATAACAGCTAACAATGTAAAGCATTATTATATCTGGTTTTATTCATTTACTCAGTAGGTCAATAAGTGCTGAATACCCACTGTATCAAGAGTTAAGGATGCAGGGGTGAGTACCGCAGACCAGATTCCTGCCCTCAGGGAACTTACCCTCTAGTGCGGGACTTAGCCCACATATCATCTAACCATCAGGAATCATGAGCACAGACCTGAGGAGAGAGGGGAGACTAAGATGGATCAGGGGTCTAGGGTGTGTGTTTGGGAGCTGGGATGAGGGGAAGGTCTTCCAAGGAGGTGATAGTTTTGCTGGAACCACAGGAGAATCAGTGGACAGAAGTTTTCTAGAAGAGCAAAAAGCCCTGAAGCAGGAAAGGATTTGTTCTAAACACTAAGAGGCAGATAGTAGGGCTGTCAGTGTAAGCAAACTATTGGCTAAACTTGAAGAGGCAAGGTTCAAGCCCTTGTATGCTATGGATTTCCAAAGAAATAAGAAGATACGGAAATTTTTTAAACAAGGAAGTGACATTACATAAGGTACTTAAATAGATACTAAATATCTTCCCAATATTCTGTAGATGTAGTTAAATGTGGTGTATGTTCCAAGAATGGATACTCAGCCCTCCCCAATAGCTCTCCCGATGGCAGGCAAGCCATTCTGTTCCATGGAAGTGTTGGGTAGTCAGAGAACAAACCAGTGAGACTTAATACCTGCTTGGTACTCTGCTGTACAGCCCACTGTCTCCTCAGGAGGACCTTGTACTTACTGTGCCTCCCCACCCCCCAAATTCCCTTCTGTCTGCCACCTCTTTCTTATTGAGTCAATTTCCTCAGGAACTTTTTTAGACACACAAACCCAAATCCATTATAATCCCTTAACCTTTTTCTCTCTTTCAATTCCTTTACAGTTATCTCAATAATTTCTCTCTCCCTTTCTTAATTCCATTTATGAGCTTACATAATGAAACTAATTACAACATAACAGCAGTAGATATGATAAAATTTAATTGCGAGAAGGTAAACCACAAGTATAGAAGCAAAATGGAATATAATTGAAAAATCCAATATAGGGGTCTATAAAACATCTGAAAATATCTAAAAATCCCCTTCAAACTTTCTCTCCATCTCATCGTCCTCTAATTAAAATTCTCCCTGACCCCCCCACCAGTTAGTAACATTTGAAATTGAAAAGACATTTAATGTTGTTTTATTCTGGCTTATTATATAGTAACTATACTGTTCTTTATACATTGCATGATAAATAGTATTTCAGCTAGATAATGGGTTCATAGCCTTTAATGAACTAGCAAGAGACTCTTACCATCATTTATATCACCGCTCTTTAAAATATAAAAATTGCAAGTAGGTGACTTTCTTCAGCTTATTTATTTGAAAGGTATATAATATGCACTCTGAATCCAATAGGAAGAATTATCCAGTATTTTCTAGTATGGTTTATCTAAGCTAATTTCTTTAAAGACTACATATTCTTTTGGGGGATTAAAAGTTGACCCTGGAATTGGTTGGGAACTTAGAACATGTAAGGAGGTTATTTTGGTACCTCTTAAGGAATGAGAGAAATTACATAAGTGATGTAACTTATATTAGATTTTCATATGCATGCTTAGATTTTCCAAAATAACCTCACCATTTCTGAGAAGGGAATTGGTAGGAGAGTTAGAGCATTTCCTTTAAAATTTCTCTACTAAGCAGAAAATGAAGAGTTCCAGTTTAAAAATGCTTTTTTCCCTTTTGATCACATCAAAGAATGTTTCAAATAAATAAAAGTCCATTTATAGATGGGGGAAAATGCCGTTTTAAGAGTCATGGCAACAACAGAAGCTCAGTTAATCCAGAATTGTTCAAATTTTCTAAATAATGATTTTGAAGATATTAGGTTTTAACAAGGAATTAAAAGTCATGGTTCTTTGAGTGCACACATTTAAAAGAAAGAGAGATAAAGACTATGCAACCAAAGAAACTAAGTTCTTGTCTTCAACTAGGTTAGCATGTCTACCTTGATACCAATTAAAAAATTAAATAAATAAAAGGTTTTTGTGTTAAAATATTATGAGGGGTCAAAAATAATTAATTTTGCAGTAGAATTTGTACTAAAATTCCATTCCACCATATTTTTTGGCACAATGTATTCTTTTTTATTTTTGTAATTTTGCAAAAATACTGTATGCAGAACATACTCATCTGCAAATTCTTTTGAGTAGTGACTATAATAAAACTGATTGAGTCACCCTGTACTTAAACCAAGTAAACCCTAAATATGCTGATTAGTTTTCAAAATGTCATAAAAGATGAAAACACCAGTACCCTAAAACTTATCTTTTCACTGTAGAAGTTAAGAATCTGTAGATGGAACTAAAAACCACAAGCTCTTTCAGTCTAGTTCTGGATAAACCAGGGAAAACTTCCCATACAGCCTTACAAATAAACTCATGCCTTAAGAAACCCTGACTTAGGTGTATTTATCTTAGACAAGATAACAAAAATGCCATTTTCAAGCATTAAAATATCTATGAAAAACAACAGAACATTTGAGTAGTTGCCCTAAACACATAGTGTGCATTATAACTTAGTCAATATATACAGTCTTTAACAAATAATTCCCTTTGCTTATGTTCTTTCCCTTCACATTCACATGACATAAGGCACCACATCATGTGGCATTCTTAGGAAAGACACAACTCAATACTCACCACTGCAAAAAAAAAAAAAAAAAAAAAAAAAAAAAAAAAAAAAAAAAAAAAAAAAAAAAAAAAAAAAAAAAAAAAAAAAAGAATGCAGGAATCAATCAACCAAGTCTCAAACACATTTTTGAATAAAAATATTTTAAATGAACCATGACCCACAGAATAACAGTAACCTGTGTCAGAGTGCCACAGGTTTATTTCATTGCCTTCTACGATATTCGAGTCACTTGGGGAGTAGCATCATTCCCCACTTACGACCAGGATTTCCCAGAGGCATTGAATGAATGGAACCAATATTTTGTTCCATCAAAATGAAAACACAAATTAAACCATAAGCTTTTCTGATGAATATTTGTTTACTCTTTCTTGTCTTATACAAAGTAGAAAAGTGGCTTTGAAAAGTTACTATGGCCATACTTTTCCTAAGCTGCAGACTCAAACACTTTAGCTAACATAGAAATACATACACACATGAATGCAAGTACAAGTTTCTTTCCCTTCCTTCCTCCTTCTTTCTTTCCTTCCTTCCTTCCTTCCTTCCTTCCTTCCTTCCTTCCTTCCTTCCTTCCTTCCTCCCTCCCTCCCTCCCCTCCCTCCTTCTTTCCTTCCTTTTTTTCCTTCCTACGCTCGTGCATATGATTGTGTGTGTGTGTGTGTGTGTGTGTGTGTGTGAGAGAGAGAGAGAGAGAGAGAGAGACAGAGAGAGAGAGAGAGACAGAGAGACAGAAACAGAGAGACAGAGAGGGAGTTGTGAAGAGACGTAATTCTATCTAGATGCTTAGATACTTGGTAGCACATTCTTAGAGCCCACTGATTTTTGAGGAGAGGGCTGCTGTGGCAGGATTTATAGTGTCTTTCAGGGGGTTCCTTATCTTACCAAGGTTATCAAATAGATGTAACAGACTGGTTTCCTACAGGGATGAGTGAAGTTGAAATAATAACTGCTAAACCACCCCTCCAGGATAATTCTGAAGTACAATTCTAGGTAGCAATGTCAGAAGCATGCACATATTATCAAAAAGAGTGGCAATTAAGTTGGAAGGCCGTTGATAGGCAAATTGATTTCTCCTTACGGTTCCTACCTGCCTTTCTAAGGTCCCTCAACCATTAAGATAATAAATCTTGAAAAGCACTTAAGTAGGGACTAAGGGTACTAATAAACTAATAAAAATATTAGTTTCATTTATATCTTTAAGTCAGTAGGAACAGCTATCCAATCTCTTTTGCAAGGATCTGATGGAGGCAAGTGCACCCATAGTATCACCTCTAACTCACAGCAGTGCTGAAATGACATCCTTCACTAGAGAAATTTGGCAAACCCAGATTAGTAGTGCTAATTCAGCTCCAACGCAAGTCTTTGTTAGTTCTCATTTCAGTTTAGGCAACTCAGATAAGCTTGTCACAGGGCTTTGACCTGACGTTCTGGAATGGCACAATACACAGTATTACCAGGAGAATGATTCATGAGCATCGATAAATGTTACTTTCAAAGAAGACACTTTACTTTCCTAGCTGGCAAGGTAAGAAGTAAAATGAAAGATTTTTCACATCCCTGTGTAAGATTAAAATATAATCAGAAAGTGGACAGATTTATCATAAAGAAGTATTATATGAAAACTGGCTGGAGAAATACAGTAGGTTTTGTTTTTTCTTTTTCTGAGCAGGAAAATCCACATGAGCTTTTAATTGAAAAGTATATCAATAATACTCTTTCTGTTTGTCTTGTCTTGTTATTAACTATTAAATCTATCTGAATTAATGAAAAAGATTTAATCTTACAGCATTAGTAATCTCAATTTATTTAGGCCTCTATTTAAAGAACTAGCTCGAGAACCTTTTGCAAACAAGACCAGGGTCCATAACAAAATTATATCCAATCTCTCTTTTAAGGCTATTTTCTAAAATCTATGGTCCATGACTGTAGAATTCTTCACTTCCCCAAATCACATTAACAATGTTTGACATGATGACAGAGAAAACAAAAAGAATTCATTTCTTCCAAATAAGTATAGGCTATACTGCCATTTTTTTCAAACCATCTTCCTTTTATCCCATTTTGGTAAATTTCTAAGGAATATTTAAAATCTGTAGGATAGACCTTAGCTTAAGAGGTGGCCTCTCTGCCATTTTCATGGCTGATTTGAGACCCATTATGCACTCAATTCTGCATTGTGAATCCAGGCTAGGGACAAATTTCTGCCTGTCATCTTAGGAAAGATCAGGAGTTTTGCACCATCCTATAGTGGGAAAACAGAAAATCAGAGGCAGGGTTGGACTGCCCGCTCCATTCTTAATCAGCTTGCTGCTTTTTTGAGACAATCTTGGCTGTCACTATATCAGACTTGAGAGGGTAATTTAGTAGGATAAAATATAGTTTAAACAACCTCTCCCCAGGGAAAGTTCCTCCTTACACTTAATATTGAATGCAAAAAGGTAATCATTAAGTAATCATTTGCTGCTTGGCTAAGAACCATTATATGGGAACACACTAGGAAGCACAAAATTCTTTTTTTTAACCTGATAAGACCCTGAATCAGGAGCCAAGAGGCCCAGACATTTTCCTTACATTGCTCATTCTGTTGCAAAGACATTCCCATAAACTCTAGCTTATGAACCAAATTTGCTGTACGCCTCATTCCAACAATAAGCTATAAATTGCAGAGATAAAAATAACTTACAAAATTAAAAAAAAATTAAACAGTTCACTGAAGATGACAGTATGGATAACTCTGTCAATGACCTCTTCTGTCTAATGTCAATTTCAGAAAACAAGTTTCCATTGTAAATGTTTAATCAGCGTAGTCCCAGGAACTCAGAGCAGAAAACCTTATCTTCTCTTCCAACTTATTTCCTCTGCAAGCTCTTTCCTAGCTCTATTTCAGCTCCATGCAAACACTTCAGGTTTTTCTCTCTTCAAAAGAACTAGGAGCCCTGCAGGTTCTGAGCTAAGCAGAAGCCCTGTGGTTTGATTCCATTAGTCTGAGCCTTGATTCACTGCAAGCAAACTGCAGCATTTCTGCTAGCAAATCCTGGCAACCCAGGTTCTAGAACTGACACAAACACAGGCTGCCACATATTCTACAAGGCTGTTCTGGCCAAACCTTGCCTGAAACCAGTCAACCACAGCAGAAAGCATCCTACCTTCCATCATGGTGGCAGACTTGCATTCCTTAATTTCCAAGAAGTCTGTAAAAATACAGGAGGGTACGACTCGGTGTCCCAGCTAAGTCCTCACAATGCAGCTGCTGATTCGTGCTCTGTCCGCTGCCAAAGCCAAAGGAGACAAGTGTTAAGTCGAGAGATAGGCCATGGATGCTGTTGGTGCTGCTTCACCTAGAGGCTCCCCAGAAGATGCTGCGAGAGAAAGGGAGAGGAACAGCAAGCCAGCAGAGCTGCACCGCCTGCGCTGCCTCGGCCAATCCCTTCAGCTCTGGACCGCGTCACATGGTAGCCAGCCTGCATCTCCTGACACAATACCCCCGGAGAGCACACAGAACCTATTTCCCGTCCCCATTCTCCTCCACCCCCATTCCCTCCCACTTGTCATCAAATGTACACAGCCCCTTCCCCACCAGGTGACGCACTTCCCCCCCACCCCCCACCCCCGCCCCTCCTCATTTTCTTCTTAAGCCTATTGCAGCGGCTGGGTGCCTGAGATTAATTATCAGACGCTGCCACCTTAACAGGGGACTCTGGAATGAAAGGCACACAGAAGTGGCTTGCAGCTGTGAGATTTGTGTGTGTGTGTGTGTGTGCGTGTGTGTGTGTGTGTGCGCGCGCGTGGGGGGTGGTGGTGGCGTGCATATACATATATATGCGCTTGTGTGTGTATGTGTGTATATATGTGTGTATACATGTATATATGTATGTATAATTTCTTACTAATTCTTTGCAACCTGAAGTCTTAGATGCACAATTTTATGCTCCCGTTTGCTCTAAAGAAATTCCAAATGTGTCTGGTGTGCGACCTCCCAACACATCTGAATCTCTCTCTCTCTCCTCTCTCTCTCTCTCCTCTCTCTCTCTCTCTCTCTCTCTCTCTCTCTCTCTAATTCAAGAAAAAAAAAATCCTGCTGACGTCACATCATAAACAATTATCCCCTAAAGGATGATGCAGAAGAAATTTCACCCCAGCTGCCTTCAAGAGAGCCAAGGAATTAATCGCGCATGACATGCCTAAGGGCTGGGAACTGTCATTAAAACAAAGAAACAAAAGAACCCATCCGAGTGCGGCTCTGGGATCAAACTGGCAAGGCTTGAGATCATTTCTGGGGCGGGAAGAGGGAGAGAAAGGAGCAGGCAGGGACGCGAGGCCTTGGCCCTGTGCACGACACTTTCTCCCACTCCAACCTGAGCGGGAGGGAGGGAGGCAAACGCGACCTGGCGGGGCGCAGCTCAGCTCGGCTGGGTTCGAGTCCACCCAGCCCGACGCACACGTGAGCTCCCTGGCTTCCCCAGGTGGAGTACGGCTGCAACTGCCAGCTGCAGTTCCTGTAAGAAACCAACTTTCTTCTGAATGACTAGCTTTTCTTTAAGCGCCGTCAGCATCTGTAATTGCTTGCAGCCCATTCGCTCACTCCAGCGGAAACCCAGATCAAGGCAATGGTGCCTGATTCGGGCCGAGGGGTGGGGTGGGCGGAGCCTAGGGTTTTGCAGTTTCCAGGGATGCGATCTGGGTGCCCCGATGCTGCCTACTTTGGCAGAATTGTGGCACTTGGTTGGCTCGAGTTAAGAATCCGTGTCCTGACTGCTCCCCAGAGCCCCCCGGGAGCCTTACAGAGAAGGGCCTCAAGTTCTTTTCCAGCAGGCTCTGACAGCTATGGAATAAGAGGACCAGGTGCATCGAGAGAGGGAGTAGATGGAGGAGGGGAATTAGGAAGGAAGGGAAAGGACTCATTAGAACCCCAGGGGATTACAGAAGACATGGGCTTTTCACCCTCTAAGTCTAGCCACAGGACTAGAAAGAAAACCATTACATGACAGAGCGATTGTGAACATCACATGGAATAACTTAAAGAAGTAAGAAGAGCTGAGTCTAATACTACTGTTGATCTTTTATTTACAAATATAACCATGAACTTGTAATATTGCTCAGCCCCTGGAGTTAGTCAAATTCTTCCCACCAAAGTATATATGAGGTATTGGTGACTGAAAACTACTAAAGAAAACATAGCTGAAGAAGCTGACTGAAGTAGCATATTAACAGTTAAAAAACAAAAACAAAAATCAAAAACTCAGTTCCTTAGCAACTTAGAAGTCTTAAAAAGCTCATAGTTTCCCCTAAGGACACATATTTCAAGTCTCTAAATTTCAAAATGAAACCCTACAGGGAGATATACATATTTGTGCCTTTTTCCCGATATCTATGAGACAAATGAATTTTAAAAGAGGAAAGAATTCCAAAGTAAAACCTGTCTTAGTACAACTTACACAGCTCTAAAAACTGCAAAAAACCAAAGATTGATTACTGTGCATATATGTATGTAGCCAAATTTTTTGTCATAGTTACCAACATAGATGTCAGTGCCAAACAGACTAGCACCAAGTTCTGTCTCTGCCACTTGCGTTGTGACTCCGTACAAGTTTTGTAACTCTCTGTGCCTCACAGTTTCCTTATCTGTGAAATGGAGGCAAAAATAATAATACCAGGCTCATAGGGCTATAAATAGAAGTAATAACAAACCTTTATTAATGGCTTGCTAAGTGCCAAGCAAGTATGTTGCCAGTAAATCACTTTGCATTGTGCCTGGAGCATAATAAACCTCCATGTCAGTCTTTTAATATCAGTATCCTAACCACCAAAGTGTTGCCAGAGGCATCAAAGAAGTTTGCTATCAAACTGAGGGTTATTCTAAAGGTACTGAGAACAGCTTAGTGAATCATTCAGATATGTGACAAATTGCAGGGTTCTGAGATAATGCTGTGTATAGGAGTGATTAGAAGCCACTGAGATTTGCTTAGGAAGGGCCTCTACAGAGAAGGAATTTTAGAGTTCAGAATATGGAATGGGCTTGAAGTGGCAGTTCTAAAATAAGATAAGGAGCTGTAAATAAGAGAAATAATGAATATAAAATCTGAAGGTTAAATGCAAGCACTGAGGTGCCAAGTTCGGAGGCTCTGTCAGAGAAACCCAGCCTGCCTGCCTTCCGGTATCCAGTGTCAATTTTACACTGCGTTAGAGAGAACCTTTCAGATAAAGTTAGTATAGGCAAACATCAATTTTGTTTTGTTTTACATGTGCTGCAATGCAACTTGTTAGAGTCAGAGAGACAGTTCAAAAACTCTTTTCATTAATTGAGTGTTTAAAGGAAAAGGAAAGGTGTCTAATTATGCTTGTCAGAGAAGAACTGGGAGAGGGGTGTGAGTTTAAAGGTGGAAGGTTAGTTCCAAGACCTATTAAACATTGTGTGACTTAATCAAAAAGATACTATTACAATTGTAAGAACACCCAATGAACAGAGTTCTGCTTCAAATATAAAAATTGCTCAAGTATGCTGTCAGAAAAGAATTAAACATCCTAATTTTGTATTCTCATCGGCTTTAAAAAAAAAAAGGCTTTTCTGAAGAACAATGACAGTACTTTAGACCGTGGCCCAGATTTCATCATCTCATATTACAGTACAAAGGAGGATTTCCAGTTGCTAAAATCATGGAATTTATTTTGCAAGTTTTAGGTGGAAGTCAAAGATTGATGGAAAACATGGGCTAAGTGACTGACTTTCATCAACTTGCAAGGATTGCCCAGGAGCTGAGTGCAGGATGGTGTGTATGTGCTCAGCTCACTCCAGGAACACAGATAAGGCCTGCAGCTAGTCCAGGACTAAAAGTTTCATTCCTGCAGTCACTTAAACATTGAATTTTTTTTCTGAAATAGCATTTATATGGTGGTGATACCCTGATAGACATGTTTTCTTGGAGTCAAATCCTATTATATTCTTAGTATGAAATTAGAAGTCTTTATTATTTCCTAATTTTATCATCTGGGGGAAAGTCTATTCATATTTTGGAAATAGAAAAATATGAGAATTCAGTCACAAAAGAAGGAAGAAAGAAATTTAACATAGAGGGAAAGTTTAAAAAAGTGATCCTGATATATACATACATACATACATACATATATATTAGTATCTTTATATATATCTACATATAGATATATATATATCCAAGATAGTGACCTTGTGACTTTTGACACTGTTCCTCTTGCTATCCCTTCTAAGACAATTCAATAGATATAGAAAGAAAATATCACCCAAGCCCTGGAAATCAGTAAGAGTCCTACTTGAAGAGTTAGATTTACATGAGATTAAATAGGTGAAAGAGCAACGTGTAAATATGTCTCCATACTTACTGTATTTCGGTTAACATGAAGAACTCTACCTGGAGCTAACATGAGCGAAGAGGGGATTTATTTGGGTAGTTCACAAAATTAGATGAACTTCACAGGTGGGAGAAAACAGGAGGCCTGTTACTCCAGTAAACTTTGCTCCCAGAACCAAGTACTCTCAATTCTGTTTCTCCCAGCCCATCAGCTTCTTTTCTCTTACTAGTTTTTCTCCCAATGATAAGGGAACTGGCCATTTAAGTCCTATAATTTCCCAGCTTGACTACCCAAGATTGACTTTAAAAAATTTCCAGGGAAGGACCCTGATTGACTTGGCTTGGATCATTGTTCACCCTTTGGTCCAATCAATAGGGAGGGCCAGGCTGATGAGGTCTCAAGATTGAACTTAGTTATATACACTCTGCTGTGACCAAACATGGAGAGGAAGCTGAGCAAGTTTCTATAACAAACAACCCTTAGAAATGAACCCCTGAATATAATTAGAAGGGTAGAAAAGTTATTGTCAAGGGAAGAAATGGTGCCATTACCAAAACAAGTGTGGGGAGAGAAACTATAAACAAAAGCTGTCCACCATATAGACATAACTCAGTTCACCTAAGATAAAGCTTACAAAAAGATTCATGATTGCAGAGAGACTGAGAATGCCACACTAATCCTATTTAGCATACCTGAGAGGTTATGCCTCTATTCTCACTTGCTATCAAGACTGAAACTTGCAGACCCTGAAGTCATCCTTCGCCTCAATGTGAGGAAGGTGGGAGGGGAGGACGAAAGACTCACACCAAAGACAATACCCATCCTGGTGTGCTTCCCACCCTGTGGTCTAGGGCCATAAACCCAGCCCTACAGGAATGCTGAAAGAACTTATCCCCTAGAAATACTGCTAAATCTAAACCTACATTGATAAACAATGAAGACTGGACACAGGAAAAGAACGAACAATTTCAAAGAGGGAAAAAGTAAACAATTACAACTCATGAAAAGCAGAAGAAATGATGAAACTGGGAGAGGAATTTAAAAAACAAATCTTTATTTTTGTTATAAGTTCAGGATACAACAGCAAGAAATAAAAGCAGACTGCTATGGTAATAAAAGAGCATAGTGAGAGTCAGAAAGAGTGCATGGAAGTAGAAAAAGGATGCTTTTTAAAACTTTTTAAAATGTTTTTATAGCTGCAATTAATGACTAATGGATCTTGCCAGGAGGGAACACTGATAGGCTTAGTGTTCATGTGTTTGAAGCATAGACCCAGAGCAACAATTAATCACCCACATACATTGCAATTACTTTTAAAGAATCAGTTAACTGAGATACCACTTTAATAGTTCAAGAAACTAAAGAAAAAAGTTCCAAAATTCACCTTATGAATTTCCGAACCTGACAGAGTAATTTAAAAGAAATTATAGCTCAATCTCATTTGTGAATAATACAAAAATATTTTAAATGATAGCAGCAAACAGAATCCAGTTTTTCAAAAACATTATATATCATATCATAATAAATTAACCTTTATTTTAGGCATAAGAAAGAATAGTTCAACATGAAGAAACTTATACATGTAATTCACAATATTAAGCTATTGAAAAGAAATTTATATTTTCTCCACAGTTACTGGAAGGATAGCTGATAAATTTTAAATTTATACATTCATTAAATAAATAAAAATCTTATTAACAAAGAAAGATAAAAACTTTCTTAGGATGATAAAATACACAAATCTTCTCCCAAAATCTACTACCTTGTTAAATAGAAAGATAATAAAAAAATTTTTTCATTAAATCAGGAATAAGATGTAATTGTCCTTTATTGTCATCGTTAATTAATGCTGTTCTATGGAGGCCAGCTAAAAACCAGTAAGAACAACATAAAAAATTAAGTCAGACACTGAGAAAGCATTTGACAAAGTGCAACACCCATTTATGATAAAAGCCCTTGAAATCCCTGGGATAGAAGGAACATACCTCAACATAATAAAAGCCATATATGAGAAACCCACGGCCAATATTACCCTCAACGGTGAAAAGCTGAAGGCCTTTCCCCTAAGATCAGGCACAAGGCAAGGATGTCCACTCTCACCATTACTTTTCAATATAATACTGGAAGTCCTAGCCAGAGCAATTAGACAAGAGAAAGACATTCAAGGGATTGAAATAGGAAAAGAAGAAATTAAACTGTCTCTATTTGCAGATGATATGACAATATATATACAAAACCCTAAAAACTCCATAGAAAAACTACTCAAAATAATAGACCAGTTCAGTACAGTAGCAGGATACAAAATCAATGCACAAAAATCAGTAGCCTTCCTATATGCAAACACCCAATCTGAAGAAGAAGAAATTAAGAA